>JBAIZZ010000299.1:761893-924891 GCA_037355905.1 Heliconius aoede
AACACGTTTATATGAAACAGATATTTTTGTTATTTCGATGCCTAGTTAATTAAATAGATTAACTTTATTTTTTTTTCTTTTACCTCCATGCTGTATCCCGTTCAGAGCAGGGTAGGTAAAGGGATCCAGGGAACTTAGTGTCAAGACACTCGTTTCTTATTATGACACTTCTGTTCCCCATTTCCCGTCAAATTTTGGAGTCATTGTGCATCGCGTTGACAGTGGCGGAGCTCAACTCCGCGCTTTTCTTCGACATCGGAGCAAGTAAATGAAATTATAAAAAATAAAATATTTAAATATCTTTGTATATTATACATTTATGTATAACATGCAAAGATATTTAAATAAAAAAAAACGAATAATACCTGTAGATGGTAGCTGCTGAATTTCATAATTCTATGTTAAAATTACTAGGACACTTCCGGTATCCTATTAATTTTGATTCCAATCTTCCATTTCCAATTTCATTCAAAATGGAAATCTTTGAGAAATTCAATTCAAAATAAAATAGCTTACACAATATGCGTAAATAGTTTGTAGGTAGTTGTAAGATATTTGAATTACATCTTATTCTATGTCCATAATTGCATTTTATTCAAAAATATTCCCCGCTATAAATTCACTTAGTCGCCTCAGGTCGTAAACTTTTTACATCAGCTAAAGTAACGGTGTTACAATGCAAATTAGTTTAGTAACTTTTCTGTCTATTTAAATCTTCGCTATGGAACGTGATGCTAATTCATAGAACCTATTATACAAATATAAAACTGAAAAAGCTGATTGTCTTAATACAAATGTATCTCAATCTCATTAATTTTGATAGATAGATAAATTAAGTTTATAATAATATAAATTTTATACTTTAAGAATATTTTTACAAAAATGCTTAAAGTATAAAATTTACCTGTTTTAACTCTCTAGGGCTACTATTTTTTCCAATTATCTAACAAGAATTTGTCGTATTTTTTTTGTCAACCCTGTCTTCCACAAAGCGTGGTTAATAAATATTAAAGTGTAAAAACACTCCGAACTCCCCTCTCTATTCGGAATTCGAGACTTTACGTGTTGAGTGACAAAACTCAACGAGATAATTTTATACATTATCATTCCCTCAACTGCGTAACGAAGCAAAAACCATTACAGATGCTGTCACACTCCGTCAAAGCCTTAAAATATATAAATCATTCATTTTTAAATACCTTATTTTTGAATTATGCTGCTTTAACTTTTACCTAAATCTGGACCCAAATCACTAGATATAACTTCAGAAACAAACTTATCCATAAAATATTTTATGTGAAGTACAAAACTTGCCTTTACGGCCTGTTTATTATGAAGGATGCCGGTTTTATTTGTGTTATTGTGTCCTTTGAAACGTACATGTCTATACATACATACATACATAATATAATAAAGTGATTCAATTGATGTAATAATATGTTTAACAATTCTTATGGTATTTTTAATATTATATACATATAGGCCGTCGTGGCACAGGGGCAAAAGCGTGTGACGAGTGTGTGTGTAAACGATCGTGGGTTCGATTTAGAATTAAGACGCGCGTTTGGCGAGGAAATAAAAATATAAAATATATCATTTCCTCGAGTGTAAATAGAACCTACAACCGTTAGCGTCCATCTTAAAACTGGCCTCTATTAGTAATTGATGATATATTTACATAAAATTTCCATATAAATGCAGATAATATTTTACAATAAAATATAATAACATTATAATATTATTTTTTAGTTCACAAATACGATATTTACATTTTATAGCTTAGTAATTGAGACAAATGGAACTGACAGGGCGTCCTGTAAACACCCAGTACTGTTAATAAGCTTATAGAGCAACATGATTTATACCCCACAGTGCACTGCACTCACCTTTAATATGATTTGTTAAACATGATAATATGTATACAGTATTACATTTAATGTAAATATTTTGGTGCTACAATAGATTGGTGATAGTCGCACGACTGACGTTGTGACAGTTATGAGTACGATTCCTAGTCGGCGTTATGTTTTTTTTTTATTTATTTATGACGCTGGTGAGAAGACACGAAAACACCTGGTCTTCTGCTACTTACACAGTACAGGAAAAGTCCAATATTTTTATTGAAAATAAGAAGTGAAGATGAAGAAAAGAACAATGTAAAGTTAAGTTACAAGAAATTTCTATTTCCTCTGCCTACCCTGTTTATATAGGATAAGTAAAAGCTAAAAATTGAATTATCCCGTACTCAATAGCAGAGATACATGACGATAAAGATAATAAATATAACATTTTCAAAAGTAGCTGCAAGATATTGTTACAATATTCTAATTTTTTTTCTATCAATTCCAAAAATTTATTTATACAATGTTTAGTTTCAAAGCCAATTTAAAAAATACTATTATGAAAACATAGCAAATATATTGAAAATGCACAAGAAACACAATGCACATGCACAGAACGTTACTTCTGTAGATGTGCACTTGCAGTGCGCTATCTAAATAGGATCAAGTCGTCGTGAACCTTGTCGAGGTAGTGAGATTAAAAATGCTGATATCGGATTAAATGAAAATACAGGTTAAGTGGAAGCAAGGTTTAACTTGATGTTGTATATTGCTTTATGAAATAGGTAGATAATTATATAAAAAATGTATAGAAAAGGCATTGTGGTAGAGAAAGATAATGTCTGATGTAACCGCAATAGTTGTATTTAGTTCGATTTCCACTCGAGGCAATGTAAATAAATTATTTCATTGTTCTATTTGCTCTATCTGGAGAAATTTCCTAGTGAGAAAATACATTTGAGAATGCTAAGCTACTTTTACTTTACAACAGTACTTCAGATATCATGAAAAAAAAAATGAAAAAAGTAAATTTTTGTTTTCAATTAAATTATCTAAAAAAACAGACTTTTGCTAGGTTACCGGAGGGCGTGATCAGTTCAAATGTAAAAAATCTTATTTCCTTTGCATTACTGTTTCATACAAATTGGAAAAGCTTGAAAGGCTCCGAAAAAAAGATAGATTGCTATCTTTGAGTAATCACAAATACCAGATTTCATTTCGCCTTTCTTTTTTTGATTACATCATTAGGATTACGCGAATTGAGAAAACGCTTAAATGAACTCCGCAAAGCAATATACTTCTAAATATATTTTATATATCTATGTAATATATTTGCTTAATCCTGTGTTGCCTTTGAGACTCTTTTGAAGTTATTTCATTTAAAATACCTATATAACAGTAATGTATACATTTGAATACGTTCTTTACTAATAAAGAAATTAAATAAAACTAATTTAAATTTACGATTTAGCTTTTTTATTTATAGATCTGAGTGTTTTGTTATTGATTTTATATTTAAATTTAAACATTTTTTAAATATAAATTTAAAGTTATTTTTAATATTATTTTTAGTTTGTCTATTTATATTAATATTTTACTAAATACAAATACTCCATTTCAAATTTTTATAAAATAAAAAGAAACAAACTGTGATTCCACAGTCAATAGAATTGCGTAGGACAAAAGAGAACAGTCCCAGCTATCTCACATACGTCTGAATAAAACATTTGATTAGAAACACGGCGTCGACAAGAAATTGTATTAAGTGGGTGACGAGAAAGAATAGTTGCAGGCGTAGCTGTAGGTACTCGTAGGTACCGACTACCGACTACCGTCTACCGACTACCGGTACAGAAGTGACACTCGCGGCGAACATAAAGAGCGCGAGCACAATACAATTTCTGCCTTGGACGCTTTTGTATAATACATGTCCCTTTCAGGTCACTTCCACTTTGTGCTTTAATAAATTGTTGTAAGTTATTTTTTTATTTTATAATTGTTTTTTTTTTTTAAATAATAAAAGTTTACTTGTTGTTTCAGTGTTGGTATCGGGACGTGATGGTTAATGGCTTAAAGTTAGCTTATTTCTATAATTTTTGTGTATTTTATTCATAACACTAGTGTGAAGTTGAGCTTACTTATAGGTAATCTAAAATCTATGAAAATTAAGTTTCCTCTGAGCTATGAAAACAGTGAAAAAAGACAGTATATTTTAACTAATAAGATCTATAAATATCTTAAATGGAGTTTCAGTAATTAAATTTTACGCTACTTATGGTAGAAAAAATTTCATCATAAAAATATGAGTATTTGTAAAATGAACATGTAACACAATGGATCATAGCGAGTTTCACATACACCGCTCGCCTGTCTAACAAAGTCTCACATTCTCTTCTTAAAGTGTTTACATAATAAAATGGAGCGCCGACGTCGTTATTTCAACTTATTTCGGTTTATGAACACTTTGAAAATATTAAATTTTCTCGGGGCCGTCTATGGATATGCAGAGTAATTTGTAGAGGAAAATTTACTTACGCGGATGTTATTCGTAAAATCTACACGGTAATCTTTGCCTCTTGCATTTTTAAAAGCCTTGTTTCTCATGAAACACACTTATATAAAGCCTCGGGAATATCGCAGGTATACTTGTTTACACCGTCAAGTCTCATTTGTAGAACAAATTGAATTTCCTTTTCGTGAGAAATTTATACATTATATTATAAAATTATTCTATTTTCCTTACATTAAAAAAAATATCTGATTTTAACTACGCCCAGAAGTTGATAATTTTTTTAAGAATGAATTAATGAAACAAAAAAATATTTTGACGCAGCGATATACAATCTTTTCAGGTCAAAAGAACAGAGGAAGAACTATTTAAAATATTGTATATAGAATTTGTATTTACTTATTTTATAATAAAAATAGCTTTAAAAAAATTAAATATATATTTTGAGTACAGCCAAGCATTTGTACTAGTATTAACTAAAATTATTAGAGATCATTTATTCTGGCACCAAATATATAAAGGAAATAATAATAATCCATCACATCCACAGCCTTATATCCGCTCAATTTGGTAACAGAAATGTTACAGTAACGACGGAGCAATTTTGGGGGCCGGGTGACATAAACTGGGATATAGGGTTACGTCATTTGATATATTAAAGAGGACAAGGACGAAACAAAATTGATAATAATACACAATATAATCTGATTTATTATATACATCGAAATTGACATAGAAATAAACAGAATATAATAACTTAATTGATAAAATACATACAACCAGATATGAACGTCACTAGTAGATAAATTGCATACTTTATGTCTATGAGAGGCATATTTATCTTCGTAGTAAAAATGATGGCCGAATGATTGAATACTGCAGATTTTACTTAAAAAAAAGATACTTTACGAGTTACGGAATTGTAAATTTACATTAATTATAGATTTATATTATTATAATAAAACCACAAAAACAATATTTTAATTGATTTTTTTTATTTCAGATATGATACATTAAACTGTGGCAAGTCATTACGCATATGAAAATGTCCTCAAAAGAGTCGATCATAAAAAGGATGCTGGATATGGACCAACGGCTTAAGTGATTCACGTGAAGTAGGAAACTAAAAATGTCGGTAAAAGGCAGCGTGGGTTAAGTGAAAAAGTAAAATGGCCAGCAAAGACTTTGGCGAGGTGATCGGCTTCCTCCTGGCTGTGGCGTTCTGCATAACGTTCCCGGAATATGGTAAGTATTTTGTTTAATAAGATGTAGGATACAAAGAAAATGAGGTTTCATTTCTTAAACTTGTACTGTTCATAAGATTTTCATTCACAAATTCTGGACTAAAAAATTTTCGAAACAAGGATTAATTCTTTGGAAATCTTTCATAGAACATAAACTTCATAAAATATAAGCAGAAATTGAGAATTCGAAGCCAAAATTCGAAGCCCAAAATTTCTATACAGTTGTTGTAATCCAGTTTTTGGGAACTTAATGTCGAACATTTGTCCAATAAGTTTCTCATGCACGGGAAATATAGCATTACCGATATTAGAGTGATTTATTAAAACATTTATCATATCGGCACAGCGACGCCAGGGTGAGCATGGATATTCGGAGACTGCCTCAAATAATGAAAATAATAATATATAAAATATATGTTATCTTATTATTTGGTTGACAAATCATCAGTTATTTAAGAAGTCATTTAAATTAAAATAATATTATAACATAAATATTAATATATATAACCTTAAATATTATATATTTATTATATAATTTAAATATTTTTATACAGAGTTTTAGTATTATTTAAAATTATACTGAGTGGATCAATAAATCAAGCCACAGTGATGAAAATGATAGAGAACGCTATTTTCAATTATTTTATTTCCTACAACTATGGTCAAATATTCGGAAAAAATCAATATTTAACGTGCAGAATACAAATCACCAATCATTGGTGATTTGTATCTTCCTATTATCTTCATTCTGCCATGTATGCCTTATCACTAGGTTAAAAAAAGATTTTAAAAAAGAACCAGATAAAAACACATATCGTCTATATGTTTCTAAGTTATTCGGATAGAGGTTCTACATAATTGCAACGAGTGATATGTATCACCTAATAACAATACTTCACGCGAGTTTTCATCCAATAAGGACCGTCGCCCCCGATTGACACAATACCATTGCTTTTATACCTTCACCTATATTTATCATCTTTTACAAGAGTTTATAAACATGATACTCTGAAACCGTGTGAATATTGTAGTTTCTTGTTTACTGATTGATTAAGTTTGGAAACGTAAAACTTTTTGAAGAGCTTTCATTATTCAATTTGCTTAAAATTTTATAACGAAAAATAAAACCTGGATATTTTAAAAACATCCCTACGTTTGTTTTTAAATATTTAACTTCCAATTTATTTTTTAATATATTACTTCCAAGTTAATGAAATCTTTCATTAAGTTCAAAGTATTCAGTAATAATTGTCTACGATAACGACTATAAATTCCATTATAATCTAGCCTAATCTAATAATAGTTTTTATTAGCTTACATTAAAAATTATACAACAATCCTTTGAAACTTAAACTAAAGTCTTACAAAATCAACAACGTCACTGTAAATGCGATGTAGAAAGGATTTTTTGTTGAAAATATTTTTATCGCGAACCAAGCGCCGCCAGCGATCGTTCCACAAAGCAATGTCAAGATTTCAATTGAAATTTAAAGATCAAAAGAATTACCATCTTCTTCCGACCAACCTATTCTTATTTGAGATGGAATCAAAGAACTGTATTTGCGGACAATAAAGGCGTTCTTTCATCCGAGATCTGAGGCTGTAGAACACTTGTCATTATCAACATGTCAATCGTACGGGGGAAATTAATTTATTACATTTAGTCAGTACCAATTTTATATTAAGTATAGTAGAATAGGTACTCTTGAAGCTATATTTTTTAAATACAACTTTAAGAGTTTCCTTGTAAGGGAATCTGTACCAAACTAAATCAGATTTTAATATATATATAATAAGTAAACACGTTTATCCAAAGTAAATTAATTAACCTGTTATTCTTCTAAAAGAACCTTTAACCTTTCACTGTGGAACGGTTAAACGAATTGTTTGAGCTTTTAACAGAAATTAATTATAGGGGTAACGAGCTATCGAAGTTCTTTATAAATAAACCTATAGCCAGCCGGCTATGAATTTTCAGAGGTTTAAGCAAAATTAATTTTCAACCCCTTTTTTCACATTTTCGCCTTGTGTATTTGTTTCTATTTGGATTTTACGATTTTGCTGGATGACTTAGATAAGATATATGGTCTGGCGTCTGCTGTATACATGTGTTGCGTCCATACATACATTCTATATCTCATAGTATATGTCATTAAATTATACTAAATCGTCTTACACAGAAGACATTTACATAAAAATGGTGCGACGCTAAATGAGTTTGTTCAAAAAATGAATTCATGGGGAAAGATTAACGTAGTGTTTTATTAGATGTAAAACAAAGTGTACAATGTAACGCGTGCTGCTTCAACACGCAAGTTTCTATTTAATAAGTATGTACTGGGGAAATAGACTAATTTGTCTCTTTTAAAGAATTCTAGATTCGTAAAATAGTTCGTAAAATGCTATAAGCAAGTATCTAAGAAGTAAAAAAGAAAATACTTAATAATATAATAACATAATAAATTAATAGAATAAATCAAATATTTTTACACAGCACAATTGAAGAAGTTAAAATTTCGACTATACTTTGAATTAAATTTAAAAAAAATTATAACTGCGGCCGCAAAGCCTTTCATTCCTTTTGAAACATTGATCAATAATGAAGACACTACACGACTACGACACTAAACTGAAAGCTTAAAGCTTTTATTTCTAATGTTAGCCAACACTTTACTGCACAAATGGTGACAAATTCAAACATCTTTATATTGCATTTATAAGAGAGGCTTCTCCTTTTGATATCCACATTAGATGAAATTTACAAAAATAATATTATTTCGGCGATAATTTTAATTTGCATTGTTATTATAATAGAACTATAGGTATATTCACATTTGTGCTCGATTAGACAATGTGAACCAATCAACAAGAAACCAAACAAGGAATTTAGGATAATTTAAATGCATTTTTATTCTCAAATCCAAAACAAAATTGTAAATTTACACTATGATGGCCTTACTTAAAATTTTATTATATTCTTTATAAAATAACATTATATATCCTTTTTATCATTTATGCTATAGCGTAAATATTATAGGATAGTGTTTCATTATCCACCAAATTTTCGAAGAATTAAAGTGAGAGGCGGAGTTGAACACCGCTCTTTTACCTTGGTAGCAGAGCGAGAAAAATGAACGATGAATAAATAATAATTCATTCCCCCGAGAGGGAATCAAACCCACATTCACTTTCACGCCAGCGCTACGACAGCCTCTATATCCTTACACACGATTTAAGCTAATTAGCTATTGTTAACTGCACAATCGTATATAAAATCTGCTAAATTTGACTAAACCCAGTAAAATGTTGACAAAAGCTTAAGGCTGTATCATTAAAACAGGTTATAAACACCTCACTGCTCCGTACAACGTATCTCTGTTAATCGTCCCCCACTAGTTCCGTCCCGATTTAAATTACCATAGTTTTACAGTTCCAGTCCAGTTTTAGTCTAATTTATGCTGTGAGTGCTCGAATTAACGGTCTCCGTAGTGGAAAGTAATTTGTGTAGTGGATAATATGGAAGTTATGATAATAACGATACTGATTCATTAAATGATAATAATATAATGTATCAATGTTTTTTATCAAATTGTACACGCAACTAAATATTTTTTCCCGCATATAGCAGGATAGACAGAGGGAATTAGGGAACCTAATGTTAACCCTCTATTCCCGTTGAGACACCTCCTTCTCTCATAATATTTTAATATTTTCTATGATGGACATGAAAAATGGAAATTACTGCCTTTTACTTTCGCTAACAGTTGCTATTAGTAATGTTGGACATAGGTACATATAATCATTAGTCTGTTTAATATTCTGTAGAGGTCTCCGGCCCTAAAGGATCTCTTCGAGGGAAGTATTAAAAAGTGTGACAGGTATATTTATCTATAAGAGAATGAAAAAGGTATAAGTATTTACTTTCTCTGCAAAACATATCATGATCTTTTGAGTATTTATTTGATTTTGTTCACAAAAATTGTTTTATTTAATAAATACATATTTGATATTTCACATCTATCTAGGTAGAAGGAAGTACTTGGAAAAGACGGTTATTTTGAGATTTATACAAACTTGTGCTACGCAATTAATATATTTAAACATTTTTAAACATAATCTTTAAAACTAATAATGATTTTTACTCAAAATGAAATATATATTATTGGTATGAAATTACGTATTATGTTAAAAGAGTACTCTACAAACACGAAAGTAGATACATCAGACACCGCGCTAGCGAGAGATATTCGAGAGATAGTCAATAGTATTTCTGTCAAAATATTTCCAAACGGAAAACTATGTGGAGTACTTATTTGACAAATCGATGGGAATGCCACACAACAAAAGTACCTTTGAAACGGCGATTGTTCACGCTGTACTGACGTCATAGTGACAAATTTGTTGAACACGTTATATATTTTAATAATTATAGTTTCTTATAATTCAATCACTATTAATTGAGAGGGAGAAGTGTATGTAAAAATATTTACTTTACTTTTTCTAAATACACTTAGATATTATTATTATATATAATATATATTCGTACTCTCTTATAGAGAAATACATTGAAGCTACATTGTACAAAATGTACTAAATTATTTTTATTTGTTTAACATTTATTGCTTTTAAGTTGAGCTATACTTATTTTATACCTAATTTTTCTCTTCTCTTTTCTCTTTTCTGTATCTTCATTTTACCCTGCGCTTGTCAGGGTATGTTTCAGTTTTTGTATACTGCATTAAATCACATTTATTTTACTACTATATCGAATGTAAGCCGCAAAAACTGTTTTATATAATATGAACAAAAGGATTTGTAATATTCTATACAAACTACTAGTTCGCTAATATTGACACGGTGGGTCCGACCCAGATTTAAGAGGGTCGCGCGTTCCTTTAATTATATTTTACCATTATTGGTACTAGAATTTATGTTTTGTTTGTTGGGATTTTGATTAATTGAAAGATTAAATTACGTAGACCTAGATTACTACGTAATTAAGTATTTGTATTCGTTATATACTTATATATTTTTTCCATGTCGTTTTAAATGTCTATTTTTTTTTATTAACGATTCAATTGGTACTTTTGCCAACCGCAAAAAAATATTTTATATATTGGCTAAAATTCAAATGAAATAAAAGTCGTTTGAATTTGACACTCAATAACTACTTAAGCATTGTATTATATAAAAAAAAAATTAAATATAGTGCATATTAAAAAAAAAACATTTTAAATTATTAAAAAAATCTGTATAAATAGACACACAACATCATTTACTGTGTGGCTATATAATCGAAGCAGACACTCCATAAGCCTTTCCGAAACTTTTAATATCAGCCAAATGCAGCAGGTTTAAGAGGCACCTACAAAGCTCCTTCGATAAAATTCCCTCCATTACCCCGAACTATCCAGGATTACTGATCCCGGGGGATGGCACGCTCATACAATCGGGGCACGTCCCATCCGGTAAGCGCTCGGATCAGTTTCTTAGCTACTCGAAGAATTAAAAGAGATCTGAACATTCTAGCGGAAAAATTGAAAGGGTTTTATTTCATTTCATTTATATTGATTTTAACTTACTTTTGTAGGAAAAAACGTTTATAAATATCTGCTGAAGAGTTTGTCTGTTTGAACGCGCGAATCTCACGAACTACTGGTTGGTTTGAATTATTATTTTTGTGTTTGCACGTTAATTGTTTTGATATAACTTACAGTACCTGCGATCAAAGTTACCTTGAGCACTTGGAATATATCTTAGTTATATATGCATTCGCGGTTAAATTTAGTTCAGTATAAAGTGAAGGACTTTTATTATAATTGTTAATTCATTTTCAATGTCTAATATTTAAACAAAATAGAATAGAATATTAGGTCGTGAAAGTAAAACTCATTTTCACCCGCAGTCAAAACGTTCAAATAACTTTTCAAATTATGGAATTAATTCAGAATAATCGTTGTCGGTTCCTTGGAAATTCTGATGCTATAAAATTTAATTGCCCTATAGCGGCTTTGTAAACAAAAATGGATTCAAAATTCATAATTGTGTGTCCTAAACTTTTGTTTTAGTACGGGACCTCTATAAGAGGTCGGCACTAAAAGGCGGTTAGTGGCGCACGCTATTGAGCGATTACCCGCCAGGGCACAATACATATGCGGATTACTGAAGAGGGTCAATTGCTTTGATATTTATATAATGATTATTTCGTTTGCTTATGATGAATATAATAAAAAAAAATTAATAAGTTAATTTTTTATTTGACTTATTTTGTATTACTTTTAAGTATCTACAATGTGCAAATGAGATATTTATGGAATCCATCTTTAAGAAAAAAGTAACAAAATTTTCCTTAACTATAATCACTTGTATCATTATAATATTCCCTGCTCGAGGAAGGGAAATATTTATTTAAATTTATATTTTCATTTCTTTGCTATGGTGTTAAGGCAAAGCGCGGCGTTGAGTTCCGCCTCTCAACACGTAATGCCTCCAGAACTCGGCGGAAAGTTCGGCGGCGAAAACGGAGTGTCTTAAGACTAAGTTCTTTGTGCCTATTCTAATGTGTGCAGGATACAGCGTAAAGCAGATGACCATAATTATCCTATAATTAATAACTCTATAATTGGTTTCATCAAGGTATGACATGTTTCTCTATCTATTTATAAATAATTATATATTATAAATAAATGTAAAATGTGCGTGTAGCTAAGCAACTAACAGGCGATCTTGGAATGACGCAGTGCCGTATAGTTGCAAACAATTTTGTTAATCGCAGTAATGAGCGAACAGAGAACGAAAATTGCGTGATTATAATATATTTTTGTAACAAATTTTGTGGAACAAAAATTAGTTAAAATATTTGCTGTTTTTGTAAAAAAACAAAGACAAGTTATATATGTATATAACTTTAAATATAGAGATTTTCAGCTTTACGTTTTATACTATTTTTTATTAAATAAATTCTCGCGTTTACAGTTTCACGCTTACTTGTGCCCCTGCGCTATGACAGCCTCGTTCTCTATTTTACTCACTCTACTAAAATTCCTGAGACTTCTAGATTTCCGTTTAGGCTGCATTTTGATCTTTATCAGTCGCCTTTTAGTTTTATATTTCATATACAACTATATATTTACTGAAACCGAAAACATGTCTGTAATCTATATGGAATACCTTAGTAAATTGTAATCAAATAACTTATGAACTTATTCCACCAGCAGCACACGGACAGACATCAGACAGTACTCATGCATCATTCAAACCCAAGTGATTTATCGTCTAATTATCCTGTAATTAATACATCATGTTGCAGCATTATGTAAATAGAACCGGATTTTAATGAAGTAAGATAAAGAAATGTCGTAATTTTCATTCTGCCAACTCTGTTGGCGCCAACTTGTACGAATGTTCGCCTTTTTTATTTGGTTTTGTAAAAAGCATTTAACTTGATTTTTTATTATAATATTTATTGGATTCTACGTCCGTTTTGTTACTTTTTTTCATCTATTACTTACTACAAACGCGTGGTGGGGCATAAAATACGACTTTTTAATCTAATGCATTTAATCAAAAAGAATGACTTAACTTATTTAAATACTTTATTTTTTTCTTCAAATATATTCAGAATGAGTGTAAATGAAGAGACTAAATAAATTTTACGTAATATAAAATTCATTGCAATTTCGTAAGAACGTCGACTCCAAAATAAGGTTACCAGCAATAAGTGACTTTGTTGTATTTTTTTATAAGGTTATATATTTTTCCATTCTACGCAATACCGATTTGTGGCCAATGTTAATGGAGAAGATGAGATTAAGACTGAAACAGTTTACCTTGATTTATGGGGACCGAGATTCGATATGTCTTCCAATATATATATATATGTAGGAATCTAGTGTTAAACTACTCCGTTCCTCTCTTTTGGCTAATTTTCGAGATATAGTGGCGGAATTCAACGTTGCGCTGTGCAGAGACTCTCCGAAGGAAAATCGAAAACGCAATCAAACTCTCTCTTAATGTTTTATTCACAACATTTTTTCTGAAGCCAATTTACTTAACAAAGTACAATTGAGTTGGTGTATTGGGCCAACATGTAAAGCTAGCTGAACTGTATACTAATTACGTCGTCGGCCCGCTATGCCGCGACCTATTTCGTGATCGTGTCGCTAATAAGAAACTCGCGTACGCTATTATAAGAAATAACTTTACTATTCTATAATATTACACGAGTATTTTACGAAATTCCAAATTATATTTACTTTATTTATGAATAATTCGTTTATTTATTTATATGTACATGCATACATTTGCTTTTAAAAGATGTGTATTTATTTGACTATGATATATAGATAGATAAAAATCTATCTTGCATACATAGAGGAAATAAAACATTTTACAATAGGAATGTAAGCCAAAATAAAAAAATAGATAAAGAAAAACAATAAACACAAATACTATGCAAAGTTACTATTATATTATATTACTATACTGTTTTCTGTTAGAAATAAGCCCACAATTGTTAACAAATCTTACAATTTTATTTTACTTGTGTATATTTTTAAAGTGCAATAACGAAATATATATATACTTCAGGTCATACATATTGTAGCTCATATTATTTAAACATTGGTTTCATTACAATCAAGTTGAGGAACAGTTTAATAAAAATGAACAGGTGAAGCCGTTTTAGGCAGGATTTGTTTTCACGAAGCCGTATCATAGACAATACTTTTATACGACTCAAATGTTTTAAGAATATTTTAGTTTTATTTAGAAAACGAGTATTTTTTTTTATGATTCACGCTGTACCTCGCATAACTCAGGGTAGGCAAATGGAACTTCCTAGGTTCTATTCCTAATATGCATTGTATGTTGAGTGGCGGAATCCAACGCCACGCTTTACCTCCTCGTTACCAGAGCGAGGAATTCAAAATATTAAATATTTCATGTCCTCGAATGGGAATTGAATCCACAACCTGTTATATTAACAATCACAAGGTTGATTCAGATGCCCTGGAGGCATGACTGGCCTTTTTATAAAGTATAGATCGAATGTGATGTAGCTTATCTCCATTTGCGTTACTTAGTTAGCCGTTACATACAAAATTATAATGTCCTCACTCAGGACGTTAAACCCTGACAATTCGTTTTTTGTTATATTTCATATACAACTATATATTATAAGTTTTACAGTTAGTAACAACTATAGAAAATATGTGAAACTTGAGCCATAACTCTATTCAATATAAAAATACAAAAATCAGAGCTTAAATAACGTCTTATAGAAGCTGTCGTGATGTTGTTAACATATGCCTGGCTGAACGTGATGGGTGTAAATTGAAGTATGAAAATGTACAAGAATAAAAATTTTATATAAAAATAGTGTACTATTGGTTTTTAAAATAAATAGTTTTAATAGAGAATAGAGTTGAATTATAATATATCTGAAATATTTTTTTCTATTTGCACAAATGATTTTGATTCATATTTTTTTTTGTATCCTGATATACCGCTAAGCACTTTCGATTTCATTTTCAAAGTTTGTTGATGACATGACACAAACATGACAAAATTTTTAATATAATTACTATATTATAGTTAAATTAAATTAATTTAATTTAACTATATTTGTCATGTTGTCAAATTATTTTACATATTATTATGCCAATGTTAATTAATATATGGTAATTACTATTTGCATTAATAATGTTTGTTAAATGACGACTCTATGCCCCAGAGCAATGTATATAATTAATAGAGCAAACAATGTTATAACTAAATATCTAATGTGAAATGCTTACTTTCCCTATATAGAGTTTGGTATTTTGACTTTTTTAGACTAGTTACCACCTGCGAATTTGTTTGTGAAGTTTCTAATTCCCAGCAGCGGAGATCGAAGTAACATTCTATCGCGTTTGACGCTCTTTTATGAATTAAATAGTCTGCCCTACTGCACCATGAATGTCTTTAAAGTTGAATCATTTTTTTTTTTATAAAAACAAATATTTTTAGAAAACTATTTTTGAAAAACAAATAAAAATGAGAAAGTATTCGAGATTCTAACCCGATCTTCTTGGACACCATCCAAGCTCTATAGGAATGTTGAAAATACTCCCAAATATTTAAATATTTCGTAGAAATGTTTTATATACAGGCAAATTTTCTTTTATCTAGTATAAATAGTTTCGAGTACAATATAATATATAAACATACTTATCGTTATCGTTAAATGCACCAGGATCCATCTTGTACGATAAAAAAATATAGCCAGCTACTCTAAACAAAATTAGGCTTTAAAATTTTTAAATGCGTAAAAGTTTAATTACTTACATTTGTAGCACTCATAAAAAATTACATAGCATTGTCCACAATCCACATACTGCCATTTAAGGGAAGCCATAAATATACATTCACATACGCTGTCTGTTACGTTAAATTATTCTACACGTGTCGCAATTTACTAAGTCGTTGGTTATAAATTGATATACTTTACTTTACTATATGATATAATTTTAATTTAATTAATGTAATTTATCATGGTAGGAAGTAGGAACCTAATGTCTATTCCCCCTTTCTGTCCGGGTTGAGTGGCGGACTTTTCAACGCTTTGTCTACCAGAGCGACAATATAAAAAATAAAGATGTGGCAATAAAAAAAAAAAGGAGTAAAGCCAATACAAAATATATCTCAAATGCATCGAGAAAGCTATCAAGCATCATCCGCAGGAATTATTTAGTAGCATTACCTGCTAACTTCTCAGTCTTAACTTCAGCCTTTGGTAAAGAATAATTTATAAACGTGACCTTAAGTAGGTTTTGTTGAATTATGTAATATTGACAATTGAGTGCACTGTAGTTTTTTTTGTGTTTGAAATTGTAACAAAATGAGGTAATAAAAATCTTTTTTTGAATTTTTTTATTCTTACTGCCCTGTAAGTGCACTAACCACCCAAATGTAGTGTGCTGGCCTACTGTATAACTCTTAATGTCTCAGTTTGAGGTAAAATCTAGAAAGTTTGGAATTTATTACAACCAATCCGTTACTGTGTTTAATAATGTATCTTTTAGATATTATTTTCTTGCAATTCCTCTTTCTCAAAATAATACAATCATAACTATTTTAATGTTATTCATCCAATGAAATGCTCGAATCAATATTTATAAATTATATATAATTATACATTGATACACGTTTATAAATCACAGGTGTACGTGTTCTCACAAGAGAAAGTATGTACATGCCTAGTATTAATATCGCTTCCTTCGATCCGTCTAGCTATTGTATAAAATATATTAATATGTTTTACTTTAATATTTGTATAGAATTACATATATATTTACAACATTGAGACACGTGGCGTAGTGAGACTATGACTGCAAACGCTTTATAAGTATTATAATTATTAATATATAAAATTTATATTTATTATAGTTATACTATGACGTTATAATTTATTTATATTATACATAACACATAATATTCTATAAGTAAATCAATAATGAACATTACTAATTTAAATAATGTATTACGAAAGATACGATTCGATTTCCTCAGGAGGAACTTTCGGACGTGCTTGGGTGGAAACGCTTCAGGGTCTAAATATGAAAATATTTTTACATTACGTAATTTAACTTCGGATGACGAAAGGTTGACACGTGTTTTTATTACTTTGAAAGTATGAATTATAGGACTTTTTTTTACGTTCGCAATATGTACGCAACTTTATACGCGTGTTGTAGTTATTTATATTTATTATGGACTGTTTGTTTTTTTATGAGAAGACAGCAGGAACGTAGTGGTAAGACTCTCCGTTCCCTACACGCCAGCTAATATTTGATATTAGCCGGTGCGTAGGGAGCGGTAAAAAGACAAATCGTGGTAAGAAGTATCACAACTCAACGCCACGAGCTTGTTTTCTTACCACAGGGAGGAAATTAAATAAGTTGTGCATATCTCCGAACGAGAAAATCAGCTACCGGTCATTTGCTACTACGCCACGATGCCATAGTCAATGTTTTTTGAGAATTTTTCTTAACATTTTTAAGTCCATCAAACAATATTTTCATCTAAGTTGAGATCATTAGCTTAAAAAATCAAAAAGTTATACCTCGTACTCTATTTATTAAAGCTCAATTTTTGTTCAACTTTACCTATTCAAACGAAACCCGAAATGAGTGAGGTTTTGTTAGCTTTTACAAAGAGAATATAATGTAAGTACTTCATGGAACGTTGAAAAAAATGGAATGGGGTCATCTCATATAAAATTTTGTGTTTTGAAGTTTGGAGTCGAAAAATAACGATTCGTCATTACGCAAAAAAGAACCCAGCAGCTATGTCGTAATAAAGGGATGAAACATAAAGTCTTGCTTTTATTAAGAATAAACAAGTGAAATTTTCTCTCATTCGTAACAGAACAGATATCAATTGAATATTCTGAGGACTGAAATTTTGAATATTTGTCCAATGACAGATGTTGTGGTACATTTAGTTGAGACTTTATTTGAAATAACTTCTTAAATATATAAGAATCATTCTGTAAAATTTTGTAGATCAATTTTTCATGTTCAAAAGCAGTTTTTATATTTTTTTCATTCTGCTATTTTTTTATATAGGGTAGAATATTCTATTCTCTTTTCACGGGAACGGCGTATAGGGTAAATTATTTCAAACCCATACCTAAAAAATATGTATAATTCTGTTTAGAATTGTGTATAAAAAAATATTTTGTGTGTTTGAAAATATATGTATCAACTTGTTTTCTTTTCCACATTAATTATAAACTTATACGACAAATGTTTTTAATATTTAAAATGAAATATGTTTCCCTTTCATAGAAATAATATCCATTCTTAAGGATTGGACCAGCAGAATTTAAAACATAAACAAAAAACAAATTTCGACCGCAACATCTGTCGGCTTAGTTTGTTCTAGCCACGGAGACCCCTTTTATGCCAAGTACAATAGATTCTAATATAATATTTATGAATGCCAAAACGACTTTTTTAAGTACACACAGCCCACTAGCTTTTTGAGTAAAGTTAAACTTCGGAGGATTGCAAACTAGTTAACGATATATATGGTTTATCTTGAAATTTCCAACAGTTTACTTTTCTGGTCAAAGTGCGACTGAATCGATACCACATACCATTTTCCAATTAGAGTCATCTCAATTTATATTGACGAGACGAAAACGTGACTTTATATACTGAGTTTTCATTCATTATTTACAATGGACGCGAGTGCTCTTTTCGTTACTGTATTTAATGTTTTCTTTCAGTTTTGGTTCATATTATTTATATAGCTTATAATGTAAGACTTTTTTAAAATAGATAATTTAAGTTTAAGCATTAATTAATAAAATTTAGGCATAATTGAAGCCTACACAATCTCCTCCCTTATCTGCCTAACTCAACTCTTATAAAGAGATTTGCCCACAGAAGGTTAAATATTT
This sequence comes from Heliconius aoede, assembly GCA_037355905.1. NCBI lineage: Eukaryota > Metazoa > Arthropoda > Insecta > Lepidoptera > Nymphalidae > Heliconius > Heliconius aoede. The sequence continues at coordinate 780,935 of JBAIZZ010000299.1, forward strand.
GTTGACTATTATTGACAGAAAAGTACTTAAACAAATGCATTGGCCTTCAAACACGTGCGCGGTCATTTGTAAAGGTAGCGGTCGCGCGTGACCACTATTTACACATTTAAAGGATATAAATCACGAAATATATTATAGAATCTGAAAAATATTTAGTCAAGTAACAATATTATCAACTAATTACTCAACACGCAATGCCATCACAATTCGGCAAAAACGGAGTGTCTTTACACTAAGCTCTCTGGACCTACCCTGCTGTACGCGGGATGATGATAAGTTGGCAAGTTGACAAAGTGGTGGAGAGTTCCGCCACTAAACATGCAATGTCTCGGAACTTGGATAGAGAGTAGTGGACAGAGATTTTTAACAATAGATTTCTCAGACTCTGCTTGCTCTGCTATTAATATAATACAGCTTTTTATTGTACGTATTTAAAAAAAAGTATAGAAAAAAAAACACAAATATCGGGACTAGCGTTAACGGTGTCGACAAGCAGCGCACATACACTCTGCTAACCCTTCATTTTGCTCCAATTCTGCTGCATAGAAAACGTATAAAAGGATTTTTATTATGATGATACCATCATTGACACGTCAAATTAATTAAATACCTTACATATTATGAATTGAAGTTGTATTTACCTACATATTTCAGCTGCGTTATGTTTTAGTTTAAATAAGAGGAGAAACTCTTTATGGCACAGCGTTTCACTGGAAGCGCAACGGTTGTAGGTTCGATTTCAGACTTGCATAAATCATTCTGTTCTGGTAATAAGATATAATATATCGGCATGGGTTTGAAAACTGGGAATGAAGTGTGAAAACGCTCTCTATACAGCGTGAAGGTACAAAAAACAACCCTACGACAGCTTTTAAACAAGATATAAGTAACGTTGACTAAACTTTATTACAAAATATTTTTAATTACATTTTTTTACATTTTTTACAACCCAAGCTATTTACTTTGTAAAAACTAATTTTAACTACATTCTTCACTTAAACATAATGTTTGTAAAGTAAAAAAAAGTTGAAGTAGGTAAATTAAAACTCTCAAAACATAAGAAGGTAACAATGAAAACTTAATGAATATTCAACACAAAAGGCTAAACGTATGAAATTCATGAATTCAAAGTGAGTATATAAAAATAATTTTTGAATGTAAATTTAAAAAGAGATATCCTTATAGTTTTGTTAGTTATTTATGGAGGAACATGGAGCTCGTTATACAGTCTCTTTGATATCTTTCTTTCTTTCATTACGAATTTTTGGATGACAACTTCATATATATTATAATTATAAAAAAATGTGTATAAGATTTTTTTTTCGGTTTTACATTTTGCTGGGAATGTAATGGTGGAATCTATAAGAAAAACCTTAGATATTGCTTGAGTGTCGGATATCAACTCTTTGCTTTGTCTGCCAGTACATTACAAATAAAAAGACTTGCAATGCCCCAACCATTGGTCGGAAAGTGGGGAATGAAAGTTTCTTAAGGGAAGTGTTTCAACGTTAGGTTCCCAGGTTCCCATTCTGCGAAGTTTATAGTAAAGCTATTATATATTTATATCTGAGAATAACCTATATTTTTAGACTAGTGAATATTTCATTTTGGAAGAAATAAAAATTTTGAAGCTAAATAAAACCTAACGTATCACACACGATATCATATAAAACTTTTTAATTGCAGCAACATTTATTTATTCCATCACATTACGCCACCCGTTATGAGTTATAGGTGGCGAAACAAATAAACAGCAAAGAATCGCAATAATAAAACTGACCATTAACGAAGTAAACAGTATTAGTGAGAGAGTCGTTGTCGTAAATCTCCTCGGAACACGCCGGCAGCGACAGTTGGCGAAATTGCGGCGAAAGCCACATTATTTCTAGAAGATATGATCCACAAAAAGGATGGTGTGATTTATGTTCTATGTGTATAGTGTAAATAATGTAAGGGTTTACTCGTTTTAAATTATTATGGCGGTTTGTTGTATTTGTAGCATTAAATTATAATTAATATTGTAATAATAATAAGAGATATTTGCGCGACGCAGAATCCAAACTTGAATACTTCCGTCGGCTAAAGATATCTTGGTCATCATTTGCCCTATTACAAGAGTGAAGAAATAGAAATATTAATATATAATAATAAATCGAACCCACAACTGTCTCGTTTACAGTCGTATGCCTGTACAATTGCACCAGGACGGCCAGAACGCCCTGTTATTGTATTAAAAACAACACAATATAACTATAGTCCTAAAAGTCCAATACCTATAGCCGTATAAGTATTTTATAAAAAATACTTGACATAATATTTTGTTGTATTTTTACTACAAGTCACAAAAAAAAGAACATTTTTTTCCATATATAAATTAAGGCATCAATTTGTATGACAAAAAATGAATTCAGACTCGTGAAACATGTCAATTGCGCAACGATCGTTATGCAAATTTCCTTTTATTTTAACACATGAAGGAATTGGGGCGAAATGAGGGCTCAGGGTGTGTTCACGTAAAGGCACTGCCTACGTGGGTATACATCGCTGGTGACGACTGCTCATTCTGCAATGTAAATTTCTTACTTTTGTTTTAATTTTTTTTAGAAATTATTCTGTTATATGAGTACGAAATTTTTTTAGTATGCCGTAACTTAAAGGAAAATGAAAACCGGTCAAGTACGAGTCTGATTAGCTCACCGAGGGTCCGTACCAATTTCAGGATTGTAGATTCTGCACTCATTTTGTATAAAATGAATTACAATCACAAATTTACAATTTTATAATTTGTAATATAAATCCCATCAAAAATATAAATGAAAAATAAGAGCCAAGTTAAGCGCGTTATAGGTAGTAATGCGCGTCGACGTCTCAACTTCAGCGACAAAAGAATCCGAGATCTACATATGGGTGTCGAGTTCTGTGTTCACTCTTGGTAAAATTCAAGCTCTAAATTTCTTTCGAAATTTACATCTATGCAAGTATACGTAAAGGTTTTATTATACAGGTGTATAAGCTGTTGCAAGTTAGTGTACTTCCAGCTTGTACTTGACTTAGACTCGATATTTGACAACATTTTAATAAAAACAAACCCTTAAATGTCACATGACTTACTAACTTTATTATTTATTATTTTAGGTAAATGTGGTAACGGTGGCATTATATGTCAATTTTGTGAAAAGTGGAGACTGAAGTGCGTTTCCCCTATAATCCTTCTGCCTACCCTAAAATTCTGTCTTAAGACTAGTTTTTATCTGCTTACTCTGCTAATAACTGAATAACACACTAAAATAATATAATGAAAATATAAGCCACGTTTTGTAATACCCTTGTCAACGTGTGCAATTAAATGAAGCATTAAATCAATACTAATGGCCCACACTCAGCGCGATTACTAATAAACAAATAATGAATATACCAACATGTATAGATATAGTACGTAATATATTTAAGTAATGATAGGTTGTTGAGGAGCGAGAAATGTGTCACACGCATATGAAGACCAGTATATATAGCTTCACGCTGTATCCCGCACAAAGCAGGGTAGGCAGAGTGAATCTCGGTGTTAAGACACTCCGTTTCCCGCTTCCCGCCGAATTCTGGAAGCATTGGGTGTTGAGTAGCGGGGCTCAACGCCGTGCTTTGCCAAAACACCAGAGCGATGAAAATGGAAATATAAACCTTAGTAAATATTTAATTTTCTCAAGTGGGAATAGAACCCACAACCGTCCCGTTACTGTATATATAAATATATTTAATAAGGAGTTCGTTCCGCCTAAGCATTGCCAGCTTATTTCTCTTTCGCGGTGGTTTAAGGTCGAGATTATTTTGCCATTATATACTGGTCTAGAAGCCGGCCGTGGCGCAGGGACACAAATGTGTAAATGCTATCGATTATGGGTTCGAACCCCACTCGAGGAATTGAAATATTTATTTAAATAGTTTTTATTTAAATTTTTCATTTCTCCGGTCTGATGGCTAGATAAAGTACGGCGTTGAATTCCGCCACTCCTCCCGCTATGCTTCCATAGCTTAGCGAAAAATGCGGAATTGAATGTCTTAATCCATCTGCCTACCCTGCTGTGTGCGGGATACAGCGTGAAGCTCTATAAAATGTTTAAGTAAAAATTGTTTTTTAATTAACAATTGTTTTTTGTTCTAAAAAACAATGACTACTTATATAATCCGTTACGTCTAGATGACATCGATCATATATTATAAATTATAATACCATATATATTACATGGTACATATAATTTGAAGTATTTATTTAAATTTATATTTTTATTTCTTGGCTCTGGTTTCCAGGCAAAGCGCGGTGTTGAGTTCTGCAACTCAAAATGCCTTCTGGAGGCATTAAATAATGAATTTCACAATATTATTTAGTCCTGTAGTTGATCGGAAAAATACTTTTCAAACAATCACAAACGTTGACACAATAGAAACTAAGAACTTGATTAATTAAACTGTTCATATCAATAATAATAATCAAAGCAAGCAAATGGATTACTGTTCGCATCGTCATCTTATTTTAATTTCAAACGACTGTTGGTATTTTCATACAGGTCTAGTATCTTTGAGAGCTTATTGTTATTTAAGCTCATTATTTTCCAATGTTCCCTAACCTTCTGTAGAAGGCAGATTTTTCTTCAAAGCGTCCGTTTTATGGCTTGGCTTTCTTTTTATTTCTAATATGAGAGCAAAGTCAAGCAATCGGTATAGAAAACTTTATGATTTAAATAATTTAATAAATTTATAATGTTATAAAGTTTACTCAAACAAAACCGATAATGTAAACTTTCGTAAATTTACAAATCAATTGATTTGTTACTTATTTCCATATTTCTGGGTGTTTCAATATGGATATAAACTTAACACAGCAGGATGATATCCATTATCGTTGATATAGAATATATATACTATATAGTATATTCTATATATATATATATACTAACTAAAAAATTGCAATTACAGATATCATATAAATATTAAATTATATATTTTTTTCCAGTGTCATCAGCACAAAGAGAACTTGGCAAGGGACTGCCATCGAATACATCGGTAACGGCTCCACCTGCGGCCGATAACGTCATAAGACCAGGAGTGGCGATAGCCGATGCACCTCGGCCTACGCCCCGCACGGGGCCCTATTTTGACTTAGTGGCCTCGAAAAATGTGACCGCGCTACTCGGAAAAACAGCATATTTAAACTGTCGAGTGAAAAATTTAGGAAATAAAACTGTGAGTATATTTTTTGTCTTTAATGGTTTCTTACTTATAGGTACGTTAATCATCTTGACAATTACCTTAGAGACGAGTTGGTATAAAATATTTTAAATTTATTTCCTATGCATATTTATGCATAGGAGTATATTCCATATTCTGCCGAATTCTGGAGGCATTGCATGTTGAGTGGCGGAACTCAACATCGCGCTTTGGCTCGACAGTAGAGCGAAAAAATTAAAACATAACTTGAAAATAACATGAAATAATATCATTAATATATAAAACCTCCTGTTACTTTATCTTAAAAGACTGTATAGGCTAAGTCATTATATTCTAAATGTTCTAACAAACCATGTAGATGTGCAAAACTCAAAGCTTCAGGTTATCCAGACGGTCTTGTTACCAAAATTAGATTCGAGTTTCGTAGCAGAATGAACTTAAAATAACGTAGAAAATATATTTTACTAGCTAAATGCAGTCTTGCAGATATTTTATATAATATGCAGATGTTTAAGTTATATACATACTAGTTAGTTACCTTCAAAGGTTTTTTGAAAATAAGATTTTTTTATTTATTTTAAGTTTTTCTTTCACATCATATATATTTTTGTAAATAATTTCCATTTCTTCGCTCTGGTATCGAAGAAAAGCACGGCGTTAAGTTTTGCCACTGAACAGGCAATGCCTTCAGTATTCGGCACAAAGTGGGGAACGGAGTGTCTTAACACTAGGCCTGCCTCCGTGCTGTGTGAGGGATACAGCGCTGTGTGAAGCTGAAGATAATTACAATAAATGTACATAATCCAACTACTTAACGCAAAACACCTAACCCATACACTCACCATAGAAAAACAAATCCAAATTGCAAAAGACATTAAAAACACATAGATAATGCAAAAATACATGAAAAAATAGAAAAGCCTACGTACACACTAACGAGTTCCTCTTATTCCGAAACCAACGTCCAATTTACATAGCGGTGTACCACGAAATCCTCGTTTAAAATGAAACGTAACAATAGCACAATGCAAGTTTAAAGTCCCCATTGTGAGAGCAACTTTATAAATAAAAGTCTCATTAGGCCGTGATGCCGTCTTCCATATAAATATCAGGTCTGGCTAACGAGGAGGCTGACGGCCGCGAGCGCTTCAGCCCGTTCACAATGATAGCTATCCTTGCTTTATTTTGTTATGGTTGTTTTATTGTGTTTCTAGTTATGGTTGCTTAGATTAGATTTACAGTTTTTCACACTGTAGACTTGCCATTAGCAGAATAAATACAAATATTAAGAATGTTTATTCATACACCCGAGTGAGAAGCGAACCCATAACCGTCACACTTACAGTAGCATGCGTGCGCCACTTCGCCACGACGGTCTTATAATATAATAGATGTCACGTTCTATACATTATTTAAACGGCGTCCTCTAATAAACTAGTTATATATTATAATATCTTAATATTCCACTCCATATTTACCGAACTAATTAAATAAATTGCATGACGGTATAAGTATAGTGTTTAATCAAGTTCATGACCGTCTCGTGAAGCTCATTTTATATTAAATTACATTTGCAGTTGTTTTTTAGTTTCAACTTTCGTTTATTCTTTAGTATATATTGTAATTTAATTTCAGAGTTTTGACATTTTGACCTGCATAGTCGACGTAAAGATTTATGTGACAAAACAAGAGAAATTTGATTTTTTTTCTCCAAATGGAATAATTGACCATTGGGTGTGTACAGTTAAATGCCTTTCCAATTCGCAACGATGATTTATCATTTTTGATACATTTTTTTTATTAAATACTTTTAAAAAATCAGCTTCTACGGAAGTGTCGTAATGAACAACGTAGTCTCTTAATACGAGGTTCCCAGGTTCCCTCTGCCAACCCTGCTATGTACGATATAAAGCGTAAAACTAAAAAATAAAATAAAAAGCTAATTGCTTTTATAATAAATTCTTAATACCGCCTAACGAGAACTGCGGAGTGTGGGCGGGCAACTCAGATAATACGGTAATGGAAATGCAGACGCCAGATGCAATAGCGCGTCTAACGGTGTTTGTGCAATTGCACCGCGATCTCGAGTACCATTTACTGTTCCAACAGGTTTCACTAACGAGATTCATAAGTTCGGATTTTTATTGAATACCATGCACGTTCGAGGTCGTAACCCACTTTCAGCTAATTTAATTAGGCCACCTGGTCGCTGGTACATCTTTGTCTTGTGATTTAATATCTTCGTTAACTATTAGTTTATATTATAATTATTGATTTTTTATTCCTTCACATTTTATTACTATCTAAATTATATATATAATGGTTCACGGAGTGAACTAATAACATCATATTGCGCCTATACTAAAATGCGAGAAAAAATAATTTAATACTTAAAAATATAATAGTAATAAAAAATGTAATTAACATTGGTAAGTCTTTATTTGTTTTTTACATTTCCTAAATCGTAATTAACCGAAATAAACAGTATGTTGCTACGGTTAACGAAGAAGATAAGGAAAAGTTACCGCCAGCAAACCAAATAAGCCTTTCGGCCCTTGCTTAGAGGATCAATCATTGCTAAGACGACGTAAAAATATATGTGAATCGTTAAAATGATTCTATACGCACCAATACTATATAACCAAAATACAGATAGATAAAGTTCTGTGTGTTATAAGTTTGAATATTTTTCTATAATAATTATTGTCCTTGTTGACATAAACTGTGCCATTTTTATACGTACATCCTAATTACAGGATAAAATTTTTATATTCATTTTATATGAATTTGAAATGCAGATCAGCAGAATTTTATCGTTTCGATCATAAATTTTAAATTGATTGAAATCTTACTACGAGCCATTAGAGCATCTTGTAACTGACAAAATATACATTTTAATTAGATTATTCTAGAACCAACTCTGAAACTTTCTAATCTACCCTCTTAATTAAAGTAATTGTGTTCATTGTTTCATATGACCTATTGTTAATCTCTCGTTTCCAAGTCAAATCAGTATAAAAGAGGTAAAATCTACGTAAATCTTAGAATTTTACGATCTAAGGATTATCTCTGAGAATGTTGTTTGTAGAATAATAAAGCTTAGAATATATTTGTTGTGAACACCAATTTATTTCAGTGTTCTACCTATTTTATTTATTTTTTGTTTATTTTCTTTACTTTGCACCCTGATGCTACACAGAGAATGTAGTGTTAAGACACTCCACTGCCTACTTTCCATTTACGCCGATTTTTTCGGAACATTGCGTGTTGAGTGGCGGAAACCTGTGCCGAGCTTTTGCCTCGTTACCAGGGCAAAACAATGAAAATATTAATAAACAATAATTCATTCCCTCGAATGAGGATTGAACCCATAACCATTATATTACAGTAACACCCTTATATCCCTGAGCCTCATATCTATACAATGTTTTTACTATTAAGCAAAGACTTCATTTAAAACATGGCTGTTGAGAATCGATCCTTTGAACTGGAGATTATATTCCTATAAGCCCGATGGTTACAATTATCCTAATTATATACACATCCATTATTTATATTTAATATTTTATTTCCTTGTTACGGAAATGGCAACGCGTAATATCTTTAAGAAAAAATGACAGAATGTGGAGAGTATTCTCTTTATATTTTATATGCATGAATGACGCACGATGTGTGAAACAAAATTAAATAAACCCTTGAAAATATGATTATTAATTTGTTCGTTATTTTGTGACAGCTCAACATGCAAGTATCCTGGGTGAGACATCGCGACATTCATTTGCTGACAGTTGGCCGTTATACATACACTAGCGACCAGAGGTTTCGAGCTATACATCTTCCTCATACGGAGGACTGGACATTACAAGTAAGTACGAAGACTATAGAAATCTTTTTTTTTAGCAGAGTAAGCAAGTTCGTTCTGAACTCAACGTCGCGCTTTGCCTCAATACCAGAGCGAGAAAATAAAAATATTCAATATTTTATTTCCTCGAGTGGGAATCGAATCCACAAACTGTCGAACTTGCTTTCACACTCGGGTATATGACTGGCTGCAAAACTTTATAAAATCATAATGAAATATAATATTTAATAATTATAATACACGGTTGAATGTAATAATTATTTCTATTAAGACCATCATGGTGTGTTGGAACATTCTAATAATAATTCTAACAATATGCGATGTTTGTGGATTCTATTTCCACTTAAGTTAATATACATATGAAAATTATTTAATTTATCTTTCTTGTTTTATTAATTTTATTATATAATTTAATTTATATTCTTGTAACATAAAGAGCAGTATTGCGTTTTCAGTGTCTCGTTTAAAATTTAAGAAATTGGAAAATACTACCACGAGAATTTTTTGTCTATCCTGTTATAAATTAAAAATATATACTACTATTATACTTCTATATTATACGAGATATTTTTTCGTATATATTAAAATATATATTTTTATTTTACTTTCCGCATTGTCATAATTAACTTTTATAATCGTAGATTTTTAACAGTATTATGTAAGTTTGAATTTTTATGAAAAAATCTTTTATGTATTCTTACAATAAAATGCAAAAATACGACAAAGGTTGGTCAAAAGCATACAATGAAGTTCCCATTAGCTTATTCTTTGCAAGGTAAACTTAATATGTACTAAGTATGTGACGCTGACCCTTTTATGTGACACTCCCTTAAAAAAATAATATCCGTAGTACATGCCTGCTTCGACTATATATTTTTTTCAGTTTCACGCTATATCCCGCACGTAACAGCAGGGTATAGCGGGATAGTCAGATTTTCAGCCGTATTTTTGAGAGATCTGTTACAATGCTGTATTCATTCATAATATTAGACAGTTTCATAATATTCTCGATCATATAGTGAAAAATTTGATGCTTAACATTTATTATCTTGTTTTTCTCTTATTTTTAATTTAAATACAAAAAATATTTTTTGCTTAGAAAAATATGTTTCTAATTTAATATTGAAGAACCATATTTATATTTAGCAGCTGTACGAAAATATGTTATTTTCCGAGTGAATGGACTCTTTTAAATCAGAAAAAAAAATTGACTCGGCTCCGTTACTCTTGATACTTCAATAGCACTCAATACGACACACTACCCTACGAAACTGTAGTTAAAATGTATTATTATAAATGCGAATTTTCATTTTATATATTACGTATAAAAATACTTTAATTTTAAACGAAAACTCTATTGTTATTCTACTTTACCTTTTCATTTGGAATTTTAAAAATACTTTTATATTTTCCGCAGTAGAGAAGCTTAACATCTAAATAATGTCCTTTGTATGCGGTAAAAATAAAACTTTTGAAATCGAAATAGTGTTTCTCTTAGTAGAATATTTAAATATGTTTGAAAGAGAGGCCAAAGAAATATTTGGGGTTAGTTGCGCTGCGTTTAATATTTCTTTGTGTATTTCTAGAACTTATTTAGATAAGTATAACGATGGTAACGAGATTTAAACCGACGCCTATTCAAAACCGTTCGTGGACGTACGATTATTGTGCTCAGAGTGCGGGTTCAAATTCTGCTACGTTTAAATTATTATAATAAATAAATCAGCTATTCAAGGGCTACTGAGTTGAATACTCAGGCGGATCCATAAAAAACAAATCGCTGTGACAATAATTAAAAAGTGTAGCGACTAAAAACAGAATTACCTGATTATTTTTAAACATCCATATTGCCTTTAGGGGTTGAGAAGATAAGTAATTTATACTCTCAAGTGTCCCAACTCCCAAGCGTCGAGTCCACGACCAACACGTCTATAATCGGATGCTGTTCCCAGCGCCACGATAGCCACATAAGACTTATAGATATATATAAAATTATATATACGAGTATATATATATATATATATATACATAATATACTGTCATCACATTTAGTCTAGTAGAAAACAAAATTCTGTGAGGGTAAAGTTTGTTCTTGCGTTAATTATCTCGTAAAGTTAACGTCACTGTAATATAAAATGTTCAAGTTTTTACTACCTTTATGTAAAGCTCTAAAGTTTATTTTACTGCATATATACAAAATGTTTAGGGTAAAAGACGTAGTTTCATGATCTTTTAGAAAGCCGATTCGGATTTTTTTTTCATTTCGATTTTTTTTGTAACCCGCACGAAGCAGGGTAGGTAGAGGAAACTCGAAAATCTAATTTTAAGATATTCGTTTTCCATTAAGACACTTGCGTACCCAACTTTCCGACGATTTTTTGAGGTATTATGTGTTCAATGGTGGAACTCAATGCCGGTGAAGAAATAAAAACATAGATTTTTTCATTTTCTGAGTGGTAATCGAACCTATAACCATTACGCCTACAGTCCCACGTGTGTGCACTGTGCCAAAATGGCCTCCTTTCCATCTCTTCGAGTATTTACATATTATAATTAACATAGATTCGAAGAATAAATTTGAAATCAGAGTCATATGTATATATTTTATTGACATCGTAATAACAGATTATTAATAGTAGTAATAGTACACATACATTTTAGATGAAAACGTTTAAACGTTCAATTTAACATAAATATATGAAACCTCTTCATATTAAACCGCCATTAAGTGTTTATCAAACAATATTTATTCAGTAGACTGTTAAATTGAATTGTATCTTTATATTTACTTGAAAATGAATTGTACGCTTCAACTGATTGATATATTCTTTTTCAGATAAAATACCCTCAACACAGGGATTCTGGAATCTACGAGTGTCAAATATCAACGACACCGCATATGAGCCATTTTATACATTTAAATGTAGTTGGTAAGTATTCTTAAACTTTGTTGACGCAACGTATGACTGAAAATGCGAAGGTTATGCCTTCAATTCCGACTTGAATAGAATAAATTATTTTCTTGTAAGCTCCACCATTAAGCTCACAATGCTTTAATATTTGGCAAAAATTCCTCTGCCTATCCTGATATATGCGGGATATAATATGAAATGAAAACAAATAACATTCTTATACCGAGATTAATCTTTTAATCTCGGTATAATTTTATACCGCATTAATATAATTTTATAGACGAACTATAAATAATTTATCAAAAACAGATATAGTGTTCAGATACTCTGATAATATATTTAAAAATATATGATAGTAGAACAAAAATTACGACCTAGTGCAAAAGATTTATTTGCGGCAGCAATTTTAAAATCGCGCCGTTTTGCAAAATGTAAATTTTAATTGGACAGTCATTTCCGTTATGCGACGTTTTTTATGTAAGATATTCATAAATAAAAAATATATTTTCACGAATAATATGATGGAATAAAAATAAAGGTAGGCTCATACTTGCCGGAGCTTTTAGATGAAAGTTATTTTTCAAGTTTGTTTTTAATTAAAAATATTAATGTATCACAAATTTGTTTAAAAAAATATTTCAAAGATACACATTCAATATGTATAGAATCACAAACTAGTTTATTCGTTTTAATGATTTTTATATTACACGGCATTTTGTGTGTTTGTATATGTAAAATCTTGTTACTGGTCGGTCGATCGGTTGATTCAGTGTTCCACAACGCATCTAATATGGGTGTCAAGCGATACTGTTTGATTTGTAAAATACAATACAAATTCCTCTTTTTCTACATGGTATTGGTTCCGGCTTATATTGCCAGGATCTGCCTTCCGACTCAATCTACTTTCCACGATCTACAGCATGCTCGATGGCTTATCCATTGGCTTTCACGGCCTACCTTACCTTACATAACCTTATTCGCGAACGTCACAAATTCCAGTACTGTCTCGACCTTGCAAAAAATTAATTAACATAAATTTTACTTGATTGAAAAGAAAGGCTTAAATTATATATTCCTACTTGGTGAACATTTAAATAACATTATTAGAACAACAGACATCAAGAGAATTAGAATATTTAATAGTAGCGAAAAGAAATATTAATCACCAGATTATCTATAAAGCATCTGGAAATAATTTGAATATTTAATGTAATCTTATAATAACATAAAGGCATAAAAGTATTATAGTAATCTAATCTTAAATTTACCTTTATAAATAATAGAGTGATAAAAAAGAACGAAATGTCGGCCTAATTAAATATTTTCAAAGTTGGCACAGAACAAAATTGAAGTATCATAAACCAACATTTCATGTGAAATTTTATTAAAAGTTTTAACTTTATTTTATGTTTTTAAGCTTCACGATTTTTTATTGAAGGGTCGACGTAGGGAACCTTGTGTTAAGATATTCTATTCCACTTTTTTGGCCCATTTTATGAGATATATCATGTTAAGTAGCGGAACTCAACGCTTTATTTATCGGAGCAGGGGAAACGAAAATAATTTGAATATCCCCCGAGTAGAAATCGAATCTACAAACATCACATTTACAGTCGGACGCCTTTCAAGTGCGTCACGACGGCGTCTTTTCCGTTCAAAGCCTTATTTCAAAGTAACCTAAAATAAGCATTGAGAGTCACGAGCCTTCACGAATTAGGCGCTACTAAAATGTTAGCGTTTCAACAAGTTTTATAATTACATACGGAGTATTAAAGGCACGCACCAAAGAAAAATAACTTACACGAGTACATTTAAGTACATTGTTATTTGCTTGTACGGTTAAGAATATTATATATACGTTTATTATATAAGATAAATAAATTTTACATTTTTAAATATAAATTATTGTTAAAAAAATACATTTAAAAATATTTAAAAAAAAGAAACACTCTTCCGAGAGTGGGCCAAGGGTCCAAGCATCCGCTAGGCTAGGCTAGGGTTCCAGAGAGAGGAACCTCCTCACAATACGCGCTGTCTCAAGTAAGACTGCCTTCTGCATCCAGTTTTTGATCCAACAGTTAAGCGATTACCTCTTAAGATGTTGGTCTACGCTTTTCGCTATTCAACCGTTAACTGAAATCACTATCCGCACAATGATAGTCGCATTGACAGGTTTAAAACATTTCAGTTGTAGTTGCGATCCCCACTCGGGAGAACGAAACTTTTAATATTTTCATTCTCTTGCTCTAGTAATCGACAAAACCACGTTAAGTTCCACCACTCAGCGCGCAATTCCTCCAGAATAAACTGCAAAGTAGGGAATGGAAATGTAACAAAACCTACAGTTAAGACAGTTGTTATTAAAAAATAAGAACAAAGTGTCTTTACTCTAGCTTTCTCTGTCTGGCGTGAAACTATTCTGTAATTTAGAATTCCCAATTATCAGATTTTTTTAATAGATAATTTTTAAGCGGTTTCATATTTTTAAGAACGTGAAGTTGTAAGATCCACCATTAAACACGAAATATCTTTATTGAAGCATGAAAAATGAAAGAAAATATTTTCACAAAATACAAAGTTTCATTAATCGTCACAGACTTCCTTTCGCGTTTTATTTTACCATTTCATCACAAGTACAGTCTTGTGAAGAATTACTTCAGTTTCCAAACGTCTGCTATAAAATGTATTGATTGTTAGAATCTTAAGACGTAGATTGTTCGCAAAATATTTTCCTTATCTGAGATTAATACTTATCAATAACAGTAGAAAAGAAATATTAGATATATTTAGTTTAATATTTTCTTAGTACAAAACATAGTTGTTTAGATGAATATTTTGAATACTTTTGAATATTAACGTGAAGGCAAAAATATCGAAGTATTGTAATGTAATGCCGTAAAAACATATTTCTGTGCACTTACTTCCCCAAAATAGAAATAACTTCCCATGATCTTCATAATTTTGATATAGGTACTATTAATTTATATGAAAATTTGGCGTACAAAGACAACTATAATCTATATAATAATAAGACAAACTTAAATTACATCGATCAAACGCCAATTACTAATAAAACATAGTCGAAGCTTACATTCTACCCTACAAAGCAAGTATCTCATTATTTTAATGAAAAAAAAAATGTACAAAATGATGGTCTCTACATCAGCAGTCACGGTCTACGTTCAATTTTGTAAATTAATATTGTGATATAAAAACTTGGCCGACATTAACGATGTTTATCGCCGGGCGTTTATTATCAAGTAATAAAACTCCGTAGAGGCGCAGAGACTGCCCCAAGAGTATTGTAAAAAACGTCTTCGCGACTGAAATTAATTTCAGCTAGCTTCTTACATACTTTTCTATCTTGATGGTCTCCGCTAGACGCCGTTGTCATATTTTATATTCTATACTATTTTAATATTATAAAGCTGAATAGTTTATTTTCATTTTCAAAGTGGGGAACGGTCGTCTTAAAAGAAATGGAGAGTTTTAACATTAGGCTCTCTTTGCCTATCCTGCTATGAACGGCATACAGAGGGAAACTAAAAAAAGTTTGATTTATTTAATTTATTTGTTGGATAATCCATAGCCGATTAAATAAAGCCTTATATTGCACTACATTAATCGTCTCGATACAACCCACTATCTTCGGCCAGGCTAACTTCTGGCACTAACAAAGTGTATCACATATAATGCTAAAAGTAAAGCCGCCATTGAAAGCTTCTTTTTCATATAGACTGGACGAATATTAATGTAATATTGTTCATTTATTCGAATCTTTCTCTCAATACGAACGTGGATTTATCAAATTGACTGTTAAGCTCTGATTACGCTATCAGAGGTTTACAGTAAATTGGCTGCTTTTGGAACTACTGTCAATTGTGTATGACTAATGGCTTTACATTTTTTAGTTTTTATGTGATAATGAAATAATTCTATTGTTAAGTTTATTTTTATAGTTATCGTTAAGAAGTCATTGTTTTCATATAATATTTGCCGAATATAGAGAAAAACGGAATGTCTTAACACTATATTCGTTAAACCTACTCTGTTAAATTTCATCACAGATATTAAGTCAGATTTGGAATTTACTAGGGAATAATATCCATTTAAGAATTAAAATTATTAAGAATTTTGAGTTTCGTACAAAAATTACTATTACATTCAGACTACTTTTAAAGACATTTTTAATCCTGGAAAGGTTTAAGCAGGAGAAGGTTCCCGAGAGATATGACGGTACTTCTTTGAGTAAAGCTTGGGCATTTGACTAATATATACTGTTTCTCTATACATTATTAACATGAAATATTGTTGGCGAGCTCAGTCGTAGTGCAGGCGCACAAGCGTGTGTTTGTAAACTCAACAGGTGTGGGCTCGATTCCCACTTGAGGAAATTAAATATTTTCTTTTTTCCCACTCTCAACAATGCAATTCTTCCAAAATTCGGTAGAAAATGAGGAGCAGAGTATTTTTACTACCATTGTGTGGATTTGATCCCGATAATATTTCATGGAGAAGAGAACCAATCTTTTTAAGCTAGATATATTTATACTAACAATACAGATGTTTCGTGCATACATAGATTGTATAAATATTACATAAATTCTATTTCCAATCAGAAAGCTATTACGTTCTTATAAAAAAATACATACAAAAATTTATATATGAGAAAAAAAGATGAAACACTAACATGTATCCAACCTTTTAGAGCCAACGACGGAAATAATAGGCGGTCCAGACCTATATATCGATCGGGGCAGCACTATCAATTTAACATGCGTGGTGCTCTACTCGCCCGAGCCACCCGCCTACATATTCTGGAATCATAACGACGCGGTAATTATAATTTAATTTATATGTATTTGTTGTATGTAAAATGAACGATGTATAAATATAAAAACATATATCCACCAGATAATAAGCTACGACTCGCCAAGAGGCGGCGTGTCAGTGGTGACGGAGAAAGGAGAGACTACTACGTCATTCCTACTCATTCAACAGGCGAGGCCGTCTGATTCGGGCACGTACACATGCAACCCAAGTAACGCTCAGTCCAAGAGTATAGTGGTCCACGTTCTGAATGGTGAGTTATTTTTGTTATATTTATATGAATTTAAAGTGATTTCTTTTTTAAATATTTGAGATACTGAGAAGGAAAAAAAGTGTATTTTTTTTAAAGTAATGTGAAAGTCTCATAAATTGAATTTTATTAATACTCGTAAAAAAATAATTGTAAAATAGCTAGTAGCTTTTAGTTAAAGTTTTCTATAAATTTGATGTTGACATAGTTCATAATATTTAAGTGAATTATTTTTATAAAATGGTCAATTATTATAAATATGCTTTTATTAATTACATTCGTTTACCTTTTTTTAGTTTAATAATAAAATTTGAAATTCACAAATTAAAGCGTTATTTATTAAAATTTATTTTAAAAAAAACATTTAATAAGCGACTACATCAATAACAGAGAAAATTATTAACTTATAAACGTAATAAAATGTAGACACCATTAAAATAACGAGGACAATGAATCAAAGGAATGAAACGTGGGTTAGAGATTTGTCTGACGATTTGTTTTGTGAGAGCGAGTGGATATTATAATTAAATTATACGGAACACAATGGACGTCATTTGTTTTGTTTTTTATTATAATGTCTAGAAATATACTCTTTCTTATATAATTTTAACCAGACACATTTGGGTATCGAACCCAAAACTGTCGCTTCTATAGTCACACTCTTGAACCACTGCACCACGCCGGCCTCTTGACATACAGTAAATAAAATATATACAATTTAACAGACCATACAATAATATGGTATCATCAAACTGATCTGACGGTGGAGTCAGGACATGAATAATGAAACTCTTCTGAACTCTTATGAATTCTTCAGAGAGCTGGCCACTCGAGTGTAGGATCATATACATAATTAGTAGCTCCGTGCAAATTCTATAACTTTTACTCGTAGATTAAAGTAACGTGTTTTTTTTAAATAATATATTTATTTAATTCTTAAATTTCCAGTCTTAACAGTTCTATCCGAATACAGATTTAATGATTTCGGACGATATATATCATTTAAAGAAATAATAAACAAACGGCGATGGACATTATGACATCTAACTATATGTTAGAATCTTTTATATGTACTTAAGATAACTATAATATAGACATTAAATAAATAAGTGTAATAAATGTTCATTCGACAATACACTTGTTGAGGACAGTTTTAATTTTTGCCATAGAAGCAAATTCTATTTTTCCTTTGTCAGGTGAATACCCAGCTGCGATGCAGAGAGGCGGGCAAGCGTTCGCGCCGACGGCTACCCACTGCTTCGTACTCATCGCCAGTCTGCTTCTAGCGTTGTCTTGACATATATATACTAATCTAACAATGTAAATAGCTACTGACAACTATTTCGCTGTTTATAATGACGCTTGTGATATATAACGGAACAGATAAATCAATTTTTTGTATTTTAAATGTTAGAAATCTTATTTTTTTCAATATAATCATAAGTTTCATTATAATAAGGTATTCTGTATGCATTATATTACAAAAGTGATTCAAAGGCACTTACTTACTTGTAGCGATCTACAGCTATGTATGTTTAGAACCGCGGCTGTCAGTATAAACAGTTGTAATAGATCTATTTATTATTATATTATAGTGTGGGTTGTGTTATGTACGATATAAATTGAACTATCCCCAAGCAAGTAGAAATGCTTGTTTCTTATAGATTTGTATATAATCTATTTTAAGGTGACTATATTACTTTTTTATATAGTTAATACATTAGACAGCTATGTTTTTTCTAGAAAAAATCGTGTGCGTTTACATTTTTACAAGAGGAGTCAAGTGGTAATATATTTTATTGCTTTTGATTAATTATATCATTATTAAACATCATAATTTATTTATTTCAGTAAATTATTAAAAACCAAACAGATTGAAATTCCACCACTCAACACACTACGCCTCCAGAATTCAGCGGAAAGTGAGAAACGGAAATTGGAACAGAGTGTCTTTACTCTAGATTCCCAGGTTCCCTCCATCTAACCTGCTATTTTCAGGATACAGCGTGAAGTTGATAAAAAACATCAGATTTTATTGTGAAAATGTAAATGCACTATCATTGTAGATAGGGTGTTAAAACGTTCGAATCGAAGTGTCTACCAATATTTCCCTTTTTTTTCCTTGCTCTTCTGTTCGTTGGAAAGTGGTAAAAGTGAAGTGAATAAATGCTGAAATACTTCGACGTAAACAGGATATAGCAGCTGACAATACTAATTAACACAAACGTTAGAAAATACATGGACTGTACATATTATAAAGAAGATATACGAATCATTCTATCTAGCTTTATATGTAAGAATGTAAAATTGTAAGTACCGTTTTAGTGGTTATTTGTGGATTATTATTAATTTTGTAAATATTTATTATGTATTATAAAGGGGACTAACACGGGCCGAATCGCGTTATTTCGAATAATTTATTAGTTTTATTAATTATTATGATATTCAATATCTACAGTTAATGATGATTGTGGGATCAAATCCCACGGACAGTGGTTAAATGAAAAGAAAATGGGTAAAGATTTACTTTGCGATCTATCATATATTATTTTGCCCGACGAGGCACTTAAATGAAGTCAAAAAAATATAGATTTTATGTTTGTATTTTTCAAATTAATGTTATTTATTAGATTATATTTTTCAATGAAACTAAAATTTCGTCTCGGCCTGTGTCTCATCGGTGTAATTACATATTCCTAGCTATTAAATAGGCTATTTTTTAGTATTTAATAATAGAAAAAAATATAAATTTTACAGTTTAGATAAATAATAATATCATATTTTAGTTAACGCAAATTTTTAAAAAGTCTATCTTTCTTTAAAACCTTTATGATTTTTTCTGCAATTTGTTGTAAAGAATCAGTATTGATGTTGAAATTACCAAAAAATTATATTATATTTTTTTTATTTACGCTGCTAGGCATACAATTCCCCGTCCTATCACATTATTAAGACTTTCACATTATTATTTGGTAGTTTGAGGTCTCTAAGTGCTTTTACGACAGATGCTGTCATTAAATTTAACTAAATATTCTATTTGTTTAACGTCAAATATAAAATAACTGTATATAATCATTTACATGTTATATAACGATAGTTTGAATGATGTAAAATTACAGATAAAATATTTCTCCTGAAGTATTTTTTCTCGTATTAATTAGGCTATGACAGATCTCGATAACTATAACCAGTTATTATGTGGAAAGTTTATTATTATATGCAAGTAACAATAGAATAAATATTTGTTGTATGTATGATAATGATACTTGATTGTGCGGTGTGCACGAATAAATTACATCTAAATAAATAAACATTATAAAGAAATAATAAAGTTTTAAAAAAATATATCATTGTTTTTTTTTTATTTGCTTGTTGTTTGTTTTTTGTAAGTTGGTATAAACTTTGGCGCCATTTGCAATTTTTTTTTGGAGCTTCACCCTGGATCCCAAATAGGTAGGTCACCAGTAGGCAAAGGAAACCTGGGGGATTAGTGTAAAGATACTCTGTTCCCATCAAGACACTTCCTTTCCCCACCTTCCACTGAATTCTGGAGCTCGCCTCCAGAATTCGGTGGAAGGTGGATATAGGTGGGTATATATAGACTGTTGAGTGGCAGAACTTAGCCCTGCCTAATTACTAGAGCGTGAAAATGAAAATATTAAATATACAATTTACTCGACTGAGAATCGAGTCCACAAACTATCCCATTAAGTATTTATAATGCAAAATAGCGCTTTGCCACATCTAATTCAAGATAAATCAACACCAAACAGTGACCTAATGGACGCAGCTACGATATCTGAACACGTAATGGATCTCCCGAGTGATTGTATCAGCTGTTGACCGAAAGAGCTTTGACTTTGAAAGCTGTGAGTAAATAAGCTTAGTTAGCATGTCCGTGAAGTACATGTTATTATATTAAAATATGTATAGTGCTTTTGGTCGTAGCGTATACGTAGTGTTTAATTTAAAAATAAATGTTGTAAATAATAAAAAGTATAATCCAAAATTATACTTAGAAAATAGAAATATTTTGAAATATAAATATTTCATCAAGCAAGAATCAAACCCTCAGTAACTGTTGAAATTCAACTGGCGTTAGTTCAAATTATTTACATGATATAAAAATACAATAAAAATAAAGAATGTCTAATAAGATAGTAATTGTTTTTCTTTTAGAATCACACTGCATCCCGCACATAGCCGGATAGGCAGGAGGAACCTGCGAAACTAGTGTTAAGACACTCCGTTCCCATAAAAATAGTCTCGTTTCCCACTTTCTCTTGAATTCAGGTTGTATTGCGTATTTAACGATGGAATTCAATACCACGCTTTGCTTCGTTACCATTTCATCGACTGGGGATCGAACCCACAACCTTTCCCGTTTACAATCACGCGCTTTTACCCATGCGCCACGACTGGCCTTTGTTATATTTATAGTAACCAAAATATTTTTTTTTACTTCACTTTTATTTATACATGTATAGTTTTTCTCGTTAAACGAAATATATTGCGTGTTCAATCAACATTTGATTCCAAACAAATTGCGTTGTGAAACTTCTATCCAAAATGTCCGATTATTGATGCAGCGTCATTTGTGAGTTCAAAACAAGGGTGGAATCAATATGGGAGGAACGGAAGGGAACGGCAGTAACTATCTACTATATACACACATTTAACTTAAAAGTTTTTGTTTATTCGAAGGAAAACATTCAACTTTTGCTTGATTTGTTTTGACAGTGCTTTCTGAAATATTGTTCTATTTTTGCAGTTGCATAGCAAGTAAATTGTTAGAACTAGAGTTTTCGATACTATACTTTTTATCTTTATGCATCTGGTGCATTTAAATAGAGGTTTTTAAGAGGTTAAACCGATTTTCGTAAGCTTTTTTGAAGAGTCACGGGTTCGAGTGCATTCAAATTTTGTACGTTTTCTACCAAATTATTATTGGTGGAATTAATTTTTTACAAAAAAAAATTAAAAATAGACATTGCCTGGCATATGGCGAAATCCAAAATCATATATTGATGATTAAATACTTTGAAATAGGTGGGAGTATTGAAAAGAATATATTCTTAGTACATTAACGTTTAATTATTATTTATTTTTACAAAATTATAAATAATATTAGAGTTAATGAATAGATATTAACTGATTTAACTATAAGGGCACATACATAATTAAAGCAAATAACAAGAAAATGCTTTACTGGATATTGCCATCCTGTATCCAGAATATAGTAGGATTGAGAGAACCAAGGCATATTAATAAATAATAATTAATTGCAGATCGAACCCACAACCGTCGTGTTACAGTCACACACGCCCACACGACTGACCAGTAAATAGCATACAATGTTTAGTCTTGCTTAGTTCGCTTAGAAAGCTTAAAATACACTTAATATTATTTTAAAGGTTCTCCATTCTCGGAAAACAGACATGGGCGTGCCCGGCGGCGCCTTATGAATATCAAATCGCACTGAAAAGAGATGAAAGATGCCTCCCCTAATTCATAACGACTTATTTACATGGATCGTGCTTTGTTGTGAAACATTCGCGAGCTTCTTAGTTATTCTGCGTTGGTGTACGTTGTTAATTCATATTTCCTTTGTCGTTAGGATTTTATGACGTATTTGGACGTTAGGGAGGGATGAAAAAATTATGAAGTTTGCGTTTTCTTATGTTTAAATTAGTTTTATGTTTAAAATTATATAAGTTTTTTTTTCTATTTTCTTTACATTTTGAGTGTACGCAAACTTCACAAATATAATTATACATAAGATTAAGGAAGCTAGTATTAGAATGATTTCCAGATTTACGTATTGCGTGGTGGAATTTATTTTTTTATTTGCGTGGTTTAACGCAACGCTTTGGTCCGTTACCAGAACAAGGTAATGAAAATATATCAAAAAAGATAGTTAATTTCCTAGAACGAGAATCGAATCCACAACCTGTAGCGTATACAGTTGCACGCTTGTGCTTGTGCAGTGTTCATGTCAAATAAAATATATTGCATACTTAATACAAATTAGTATTATCCAATAATTGTCGTTAAAACCGTGAACTCATAAAATATGAACTAGATAGTTGTACGTTGACGCAAGTTCCCAGCTTGTCTCGAACTTCCACGAAAACGGGAAGTGAGTAAGCAAAACGTAGAACTAATGTTAATTGTTACACATAACTGAAGTTGAAAACCTTTGCCAGAGCAAACTTTAGCTTCAGCTTATCGTTATAGAATCTAATGGTAAACACGCAATGCTACTTCCGAAATAGTTTCCATTTACTTAAAAAAAATGTTAATTTTTTTTTTGTATCCCGCTATTTTCCGCGTGAAGTAGGGTAGTAGTAGTTTTAGTGCCTTGTTTTCGTTGTTCGCTTTTTGTTCGTTACGTTGTCACATTTCGTTGTTCAATTTCTGCTCGAAATCGAGATATTTAACGCCACATATGTAGTATTGACGCAGTCAGACATTGTTCAACTGTTCCACGATAGCCCTTGGATGCTGAAATGAGGAGTGGCCTTGTGGATGTGAACATCGTAGCACTTGGAACCTAACCTGTAGTGTTCAGTTATTAAATTGACATTTATATTTCTTATTTAGAAAACGAAAATTTCTTATTTGTTTAAAATATACTCAGTTGACTATACAACTTCAATTATTATGGGGGATATTTATATATATAACAATCAACAACCGCGTTGCTTCGCCCGCTCGAATTAAACGAATGTCTATTAATATTATTTAAGCGTATTTATGGAAAATTTATTGAAACATTACATTTAATAAATCGTAATTAAGATCTTTTGGTATTGTATTTAATTTTGGTCGCAAAAAATCTCGTTTTCGAAAAATTTTCATTTATTTCATATCTATCTAGGCAGCTGCCTTCCCTGGGTAGAGCCCGATTTTGGGAATTCCAGGATAAAAACAAACCTATAAGGATTACCTGAGGGGATTTAGGAACCTAGTGTTAGACACATTGTTCCCATTAAGACTTTCCTCACTTTCCAATGCCAATTCCTCACGTTCCGTTCCTCACTTTCCAATGCCCAATTCTAAAAGCATTGCGTATTAAGTGGTGTACTATATAAATTGTGTAATGTGTACATTATAAAAATTATTACAAATATTTATATTTTACTCTGAATATATCGTAACAGTTGACTTCAAAACTCCATATCCATTTAGATTAGTATAATATCAACTATAAAATATCACGTTACAATGGAAACAAATTTAACATAAATTACCGAATCTCACGATACGCAAGGGCGAGAAAAATAACCATTATCGCGTAAAAGCTAATCGCTTTGAATCGAATAAAGCGGTACTAAAGGAAAATATACGTTATAAAAATAACGTATATTTTACTAAACTTATTATTACCGGTGAAATATTGTAGTTATTTAATAATTAATTAAAAAAAAATAGAATTATTACCTGTACACGCGATATAAGCTATATTGCAATTTGGCATGTAGGTAGAGTGAGTTACGAGAAAAAAGAAAGTAATTTCTGAAATGGAAAAATTAGAAAAATAAATATAAATAAATAAATATCTCACAAATAAGCAAGGTAAAATGATATATCTAATATAAACTATTATAATATAAGCAATATAAACAACCTTAGCGGTATAAACATGAGTAAATACATCTATTTCTAATATCCTATATATCTATAACGCTATAATCTACCAATATCGTGTAGTTCCACAGCTCAGATCCAACCCATTTCCTACGCACGACTAGCGCTTTAGTAAATTGCCCGCGTGACTTGCTGGAGACGTTAAAGTGTAGTTTAATCGTATATATATAAATTGTATAGAAGTAAGTCTATTTATATCATTTATTCAATATTATATTTATGTAATTTATTTAATATTTGTGTTTTAACTAACCAAATTTACTAAGAAATCATACATATAATTTGTATATTTTTGGAAATAAAAATATAATCAATTTCTATTTTTACAGAAAAAAAAAGCAAAATATCATTACAATAAACTTTTAGTTAGTAAAATAAAACTCGCCTTATATATATGGAAATAAGGCACAATATTCATAACTCATACAAAACTTAATAATCATATGCATCATATATTGCGTGGTCCTTTCCCCTATAAGTTCACCCTTGGAGTACTTCATCAAAGTTATCCAAAGTTATATGAAGTCATTTTAATAAAATTAAAAGCCGAATCCAGAGCCGTTTGTAGAGCTTGCCTCGCTGTTTTGTGTTTATTTTTTATTATATTACGTGCTTCCATTTAATTTCGGGAATAATAAAGATATAATAAACCTTCAAAAGATGATAGGGATATTAAATCCGCTCGTTACTTTAAATATATGGCAATGTATGTCATAAAAAATCAGCTTCACGCTGTAATCTGCCTTTAGCAAGTAGGCAGAAGGAACTTAAAGGCCGCGCTTTTATCTAAGTAGCGAAGAAATTAAAATATTTATAATTAATAATATATTTCCCCCGAGTGAGAATCGAACAACACTCTCGCACTTTGTACCCTGCATCTCACCTGACCTCAACTAATTTAATATTTATTTCATATATGATAATAAAATTTTCCTAGTAATCTTTTAACATCTAAAATAAAATATATACCTTAAATGTGCCTACTGCAATATTCTAGTGCACAGAATGGAAAGCAAATTTATATTTTATTCATACTATGAATATTTAAAGTTAATACACTACATACCAGTACACTTACCACTAAACTTTAACTTCAATATGTGAACTCGATGACCACTCGGGCCAATGCTCGAATCTAA
This sequence comes from Heliconius aoede, assembly GCA_037355905.1. NCBI lineage: Eukaryota > Metazoa > Arthropoda > Insecta > Lepidoptera > Nymphalidae > Heliconius > Heliconius aoede. The sequence continues at coordinate 806,801 of JBAIZZ010000299.1, forward strand.
ATTTTCATATCCTAGTTATGGTGGACAAAGCTTGGCGTTCAGTTTCATCGTTTTTTATGCAATACTTCAAAAAACGAAGTGTCATCAGACATTGTAGAGTCACGTTACCAGTAATGGCAATGCACATGGGTAGGCTCGATCGGCATTGTATCAGCACCTTCGACACATATGTCATCTTTGGACTGGTGCACTAGAGTATCTGCTTCAACCATTTAATCCCATACAACGTAGACCTGCAGATCCTCTGGTGTTGCACGGGGCCTTGGGCAGCGGTGATCATCAGGTGACCCAAACGCTTGTTTGCCTTGTCTCTTCTATAAAAAAAAATTGAGACCATCGTGGCGCAGGGGCACAAGCGTAACGTAAGTGCAACTGTAACGTTAAACTGTAATTTTGGGTTTGATTTTAACTCGGAGAACTTATCCTTATTCTAGGTTTCCTCTACCTTCTCTGCTATATAAAGCGTAAACCTATTTTTGAATCCATATAGTTTACTAGTTAAATCAAGAGTACCTGTTCCCCTACTCTTGTGAAATAATCCGTGGAGTAAATAATTAAAACGGCGTAGAGCATTACTGTCATGAGAGCAGTTAAACATCAATTAGTTAAAAGCTTAATACTATTTTGTTATTGTTATGGTAATTTGAGTACAACGACATGATTACCAGTTAGTGTAATGAATGTTATTCTAATAGTGAATAAGTTGTTTGTCTTTTGTATGGTGTATTATAATTTTGTTATTTATTTGTGTAAAAGTTCGCTTTAGATTATACGTTTCCTTAACTGTAGCATTATTAGTTTAAGTATCCTCGAAATTATTTCTTTTCCTTTATTTATTCGAAATATCTTATGATTATTGGAGTTAGTTAAAACAAGCTTTACAAGTTAATAAATATTTTTACGATAATGCGGTAATCGGTATTTAAAAAATTATAATTTAACCAAAAATCATTGTGTTGAATTGAAAAAAAAAAAAATAAGATTGAAAAACTTCAAGTTTGACTTAGTGACTTCAAAATTGACTTCATTACTTATAAATTATCAGTAATGATGTCGGCCTAGTCAGATTATAATTTTATCGTAAATGCTAATAATTAAATATATTTAAGTTATATAATTGTTCATAATACTCATAACACTTATTTTAAATGGTTTATGTTCTCATACACTCATAGTTATTATCATAGTATAAATAGTAAATATATATTATAGTCTTTATTACGTTTCGTATTATTAAAACATATAATATTTAAATGAAAAGATTTATTTAACGAAACAAAACAGGGAACCTAGTGTTGAAAATTCTGGAGGCATTGCGTGCTGAATGGCAGAGCTTAACGCCGCGCTTTGCCTCAGTACCGGAGCAAGAAAATGAAAATACCAAAATATGTGTAAAAAATAAAAATATAATAATATATTTCATTTCATCCAGTGGAAATCGAACCCACAATCTGTCGCATTTACAGTCGCATGCTTGTACCCCAGCGTCACGACTGACCTTATAAAATTGAAATAAAAGGATTTATATCGATGAAAAATGTAAGCTCTTCACTTTCAACTCAAGCTTGTTTCTAAATAGATGTGACACTAGTGCAATTTTCTGAGGCAATGTTTTGAACTCGTCACTCTCAAGCCCAAACAGTGGACCCAAGGCCCACAAGGTGAATCTAAAGAATACTAAATAGTTTCTCGTCTTAAGTAATTCGAGAAACGAACCTGAAACTTGTCTTATGTTTAAATGAAAATAAATAACAAAAAATATAAAAAAAGTAAATAAATATTTTTACATATAAATTTATACATTACAATAAATTGACCTGTGAAATGTATCAAAATCAATGTATACAACAAGATCCCTTTGATACGTGTTTGGCAACTGTTTTGAGTAGACCTCCGTCCTCCCTTTGGGAGTTCGTTTTAAGATCAGCGCTTACTATATATTATGTTACGGATTATTTGGTAAAATAATACATTTTATATAACATCCGGCAAATATTAATGATAAAAATTTTTAGCTTCACGTATTGATTGTGCGGCGAAAACCAAAGTCACGTTTATCAAAATAAATAACTGTTCATTTAGTTATATTATATAAAAGAATATTTCCTAAATTATTTAGTTTTCTTTTTCCCTAAAAAATAGGACAAATTAAGGACCGGGAAAAACATTTCTTTAATAAAAATATGATTTGATTAAACATAATTTGCTATATTCTGAAATGAAATATATTGCAATAAAATTGATAATATCTTTTTTAATATTACGAAGTGCTCAATCGAAAAACGTTGGATGAATCGTTTTTCAATTTACTTTATAGAGTGTATATTAAATTATTTTTGACTATTTTATTACCAACATTTATTAACGCTATATCTTAGTCATAGTTTAGACTAATAATAGGTTGAAAAATAATTATTTTTATCCTATATCTCTCGACCTGCAACAAACAGGGCGCTCGCAGACGCCACGTTTTGATTGCCGCGTAGTATTTAACTAGATCGCTTGGAAGTTGCTATCCGATTGGCTCTCACGTCGCAGAATTATATCAGCTATCTCAATATGCGGATTACACTATTAAATGTAGCTCGAAACTTCGGGTGAATTTAGAAACTTTAACTACTAAAGGAATGTCATAATAGAGTAAATATTTGGGCAGAAACATGGAAATCTCTGTTTTTTTTTACTCTTTGTGGGATAAACGTCTTTGACCATATAAATTTGACCATCTCAAATTCAAAAATAAAAAATATATATTGTAATCGAATATTAAGATTTAGTTCTTAATAATAGGGCAAAAATCCAAAACTGTTTACAGTTTTCGCATTGTATATAGAAATTGTGATACGTGTGTGGTATTCAGTTTTCTTATCACTCTTTTGATCCTTGATCCTTTAAATCCACGTAACACGCCGCGACGATACTATCAAACTTCTCTTACTATAATAAGAGAAATAAAAATGGAGACGAATATACCTTTCTAAATCTCTGATTTACCTTCCATAATAAATCTGTAATGAAATTTCACAGATTTCCCCACAACAGTCGTCCATTACCAAACTCAAACTCAATTTTCAACGAAATAATATAATAATAATTAATTAAGCAAATAACAAAGCACATTGCTTTTCAAATCCTTACTTTAGATTATCACGAGCGGGTCACGTCTCGTTGTCGCACAATGGTGAACTAAATAACTTGAACTCCCCCCGAGTGGGTCTCACGTCCTGGATTATAAGTTTCTATTAGCCATCTATCTATCTCATCGGCTTACGTCATTAATGGCAACTTGTTTAAATCCTACTGGTCTAGCTTAGCTTTATATAGTTTTATGTGAATTTGATGTTTATGGATAGATGTTAAACGGATAAAGTACTCAGTTTCACGCTGTATCCCACACGCTGTAGGTTAGGCAGAAGGAACCTAGCGTTAAGACACTAAGTTTCCCACTTTCCGCCGAATTTAGGAAGCTTTTTGAGTGACAGAACTTACTGAACAATGAATTTAGAATGGAAGAGAAGAACTGAATTTCTTCGAGCGGGCATCGAATCCACAACAAGTGGTGGTTACAGTAACACTTTATACCCCTGCACCACGACAGCCTCAAAAGTACTAAATTTAATTTATAATAATTTACGCTAAAGATTTTCTTTACCTTTCCAGTTCCAAAATTAGGTCCTCATATTAAGGACAAATGAGCAGAATATGTTAAGGATAGCGAGCCCATATTCCGTCACACTAGTTTTGCAATGAGAATTCATGATTTCGTCTCATGCATCGATCGATATTAGCTTTAGCAAAATTTTACTGTAAAAATATCGAATTTCGATACACACAATTTTTTACCAAACAAATTAATTTCTAATCCATATTCAAGCTTTAATTACCAATGTATCAACTAATATTCTATGCATAGACTATTCACTATTATTTATTTTAGCATAGAATTGTAATATTTGTAAATATCACTGTATGTTTATATGTATGTATGTGATCAATTTATTACACTATATCAAAATATGCTCTCCAATATGATTTCATATTAAAACCTAATTATTTATTCATATGTCCAATTTAAATGATTCGTTGTATTGATGTAGTTTCATTTAAGTTATATAGAAAATCATCAATGGTGGTATGACATTACTATTCACATTTTGCTACTTTAGTGACGTGGAATCGAACCCACAACCTTCACATGTACAGCCAAATACATCGATAATTGTGAAACTCTCGTTTTCTACTTAAATAGAGAAAAAACAACCCCAAATCTGTTGCGTTGCCGAATTTTAATTATTATCTATAATTTATGCATTTTTACATCACTAAGCCGCCAATTGCTAGTTTTGTTAAAACTGAAATGTTAACGGTTCAACTGCGGTCAGTTTTAAGTTCCAGCGAACACTTGAACTTAATTGAGTGTGCAAATGATTCCGTTCGGAGAAACTTCCACATTTTATTCAATATGAATTTAAATTTTAAATTGTGAAGAAAATAACTGAATTCTGTATTGATTAAATGTTTCATTTAGAGTTCTAGTATTCAGTGCTTCATTGCAGGGCACAAGCATGTGAGTGTAAACGCGATAGGTTATGGATTCGATCCCCAATCGAAGAGATTAAATATTTATTTAAATTTTCATATTATCGCTCTGGTATCGAGGCAAGTTGCGGCGTTAAGTGTTGCCACTCAACGCGAAATGAATCTGGAATTGTGAAAATAATTGTTTTCTAAATTATTCATATAGTACAGACGCGGGAGTCTCGCAAGTTAAAATTTTACTCAACCTTTACTTATTATAATAAAGAGTCGCCCTGCTAGAACGAGGGGCGTTTTGGATACAAATTGCCTACTGCGTCCTTTTGACACAATGAGATAAATCACTGAATTTTCTTTTCCTATTTTTAACATTGTTAAAGTGTTATTACCCTCGTGGGGCGTATGGTTGGGTAGACAGGATTTGGGTGGACTCCAAGAGACGCGGATTCAAATTCTATTTCAATATAATATTTTTTAACACAGTGACGGGAAACTTTAATACAGTGGAAACAAACAAAATATCTGCAAAATCGACTGGTTGTGGGCTCGATCCTCACTTGAGAAAACAAAATATTTATTTAAATTTTTATTTCATTTCTTCGTTCTGGTGTCCAGGCAAAGTGTGGCATGGATCTCCGCTACTCAATAAGCAATGCCTCCGAGGTTCCTTCTGTTTACCCTGCAGTTTGCGGGATACAACGTGAAGCTGAAACAATAAATTTCATGTAATATTCTAACAAAAAAAAGAAGAAATATGATAAGTTTAGTAACTTTCACACTATAATTAGGGTTGAGTAAAACATGTAAAACAAGTAAAACATTATACATTATACAGAATGAATCTATTTTTTACTCAACCCTGATGAATAAGTAATGCAGTGAAATTCTGTTTTCGAGGGGGACACCCCACAATTTATTTTTAGTAATGGCTTGTTTTTATTATCTTTAAAGCTATTTTTATTGAAAAAAAATGACGTTGCTTATCATGAGTTCTTTTTGTGAAAGTTTCTCAATTGCTGCAATTTGAATAATCGATATGTTTTTGTATCAAAAAGGTAAACAATTTTTTTTATAATAAAGTAAGTTTATTTAAAGCCATACCATATCGAAGTGGCAAAAAGGCTCAGCATTCCCCTGTAAACGAGACGGATTTGGGTTCGATTCACACTCGAGGAATGATTATATTTATTTGATTTCCTTTCCCCGGTCTATATATGAAGCAAGGTGGTAAGTTCCTCCCCTCAACCGCAAAAGGATTTCGATAGCTTTTCCGAAACTCAATAGTTCAATGCTAATCGATAACAAACTACGAAGCTATATAGTGTGCTTGTTATACTATACTATTTCTTAAGTTACTCATGTAAATAGTATATATTTGTAAAGTTTAAATTAATTAAAATGACATAACATTTATGGTGCACCATGTACTTGTACTGATTGTGAATCCTGATCCTGAATTTGGTTGAAAGTTAGGAGCGAAGTGGACACTAGGCCTCTGCCTACCCTGCTGAATATGAGACACAGCATGAAGCTAAAAAACAGTTCTGCACGTCCGCATGCAATATCTTTACAACTGATGAAAAATATAAATCAGAGATCAAATAATAATTCTTTGCAATTATGTTTGCGTAGCTTCTACTAAAAACAAAGAAAAGTAAGTTTCTGAAATACCTGTCTACCCTCGGGTAGGTAAAAAAAGTAGGTACTTGCGTGTCCATATCAGACCATAATAAAAGACCTTAAGAATAATTACTCACTCATATACAGTCTTATTACACAAAGGAACTGTGAGATAGCTTTTATTTCATGAACCTATTATTATAGAAAATAATAGATCCTATAATGAAAAGATCTGTTGTAAAGCCACGCTTTTAATGAAAGCCTGCAATCCTATTGCCCATTCTTCTCGAACTATAAACAATTTATAAAGGCAAATAGAGTGAAATTGAAACGTCTTATGTTTTTATTATTAAAATTAGGCTTTCATTTTTGGTATTTTAAGATAGGTTTAATTTTATCTTTAGTCGGAAAATGTGGATTTAAGAAAAATATATTTTGTAAATTAATTGTACCACAATTTAAGATTTTTACTTATTATTAGGACTTTACAGTGCATATAAAAGAAACGCAAAAGAATAGTGATTGAGTCATGTTGGATATACCAGAATAAGTTTTCTGATATAAAAATAGAGAAATAAAATTAATTTGTCTTTTAACAGGCCATTTACACAATAATAAGATAATATTCTCATATTACAATAACAACAAAGTTAGGAAGGTCATCATAGTGCATCGGTATAGTTCCTGGCTGCACAGCGCGGCGTTGTGCTCCACCACTCACTACACAATATCACTACGCAAATAGTGAGTGTGAGTGAGCGGAGTGTCTCCACGCTATGTTACTGCTGTATGCGGAATACAGTAAACAGTACGTTAAACTAAAAGAACATAGCAAAGTTAAAATTAAATCATAATTATATCGTAATTGTAACATAAAATAACAACATTATTCAATTATAGCGCTTGTGCACTTTACATTAAAGTAGTTCTGCTTAAATAAACCAGATACGCGTCTTTGTTGTTTTACTTTTATTAGTCAGTTCAACTTTGGATGCAGTTGTAGAAGTTGCAAATTGGTATGTTAAAATGCTGAATTTATATAGAGTTGTTCGAATTGTTCAATTGCAAATTGAAATTATTTATAAATTAATGTTAATTGTATTGAGAGTAACAGGCTAATCATATAGTGTTATTATATTATAAAATGTATATTAATTAAATATTTAGATTTTTTTATTAAATAAAAATCATGCTTCACTCTGTATCCCATACACGGCAGGGTAGGGACAGGGAACCTCGTGTTAAGACACATCGTTCCCTACTTTCCACCGAATCCTGGAGGCATTGCTAGTTGAGTGGCGGAACTGCGGGTTTAAACTTAGTCCTTAATGGGCCCGCTCCGCTTGCAGGCCTTCTTTAAAGACCTTGTGGCAAAAATGTTTTAAAATCAATTGAGAAGTAAAATTTGTAGCCCTCTTCGCCGTTATGCAACGTAAAGTAAAACGGACTAAGGTGCAGGCGTAGACACATGTGGACAAAATATTTGAAAATATATAACCACTTGTATAGGTTGTCTTGTTTAGAATAAATATATGCCTGAGACATGTCAAAGTCCAAATATTGCCTTTCAAAACGAAATAAAAAAAAAACATGTTTTTTATATTTTTTTTTTCTTTTGATAAGAATTTTATTGCATTATTTTGTTTTTCGTTGTTATTTTTATATTATTCTTTGTATAATATATCAACAAAAAATATTTTTAACGAAATAGAAAGACGTTATTTAGAATTTTAGAAGCAAAATTCCAGATGACTATCCCTATCAGTATTGCCCGGCACCCCTTGTAACTAAATAGGGTGCGTCAATCGACCTCGGACGTCCGACGTCGATGTTTCAAAGTAAATACCTTCAAAGTTTTGTGCTGCGTTGTACAGATTCTTTTTTATTGGTAAGAAAACTGTTAATTCTTAAGATAGTTTTGTACTTATTAATTTATAAAATTGGAATTTAATATTATAAAAATACAAAATTTTTATAATATTAAATTCCAAAGGCCCTGTTGCCATTAAGACTAACGATACTGTGTGTTTGAACTTAGACCGGAATAAACAAATATTATTTTCAAGTGCATATTATATTTTATTAATTGCATACACATAACATTTCATACTGCAACCTGCAAGCAAGATATGAGGAAAACTAGTATTAAATGAATATAAATTTTCATAAATAACTCCGCCGTCTGTCGCTACCCTTATCAGCAAGTGCTCGTCACCCTTGTAATCGGATAGGGCGCGTCGTTCGACCTCGGACGCTTTACGCCTACCGACGGGTACCTAGTGATTTCTTTACATTGAAATCTCTTTGTTGTATCGGACGCTATCGCTCTTGCATTCGTATTGCTGAAACTGAAGATAAATTATGTATTTGAGAATCTGTGACGTCAATTTTATAATACTACGTAGTGAAGAAGTGATTTGCTGTTTAAATGATGTTAGTTCTACACTCAACACTAAGTGCCGCCAGAATTTAGCGGTAAAAGAATGGGGTGTTTTAATACTAGACTCTCTACTTACTAATGTTTGTCCAGTTTTACAAAACCTTATGGGATTTGGCACCGCCACCCAACATGCGATGATTTTGATATGATACAGGTGTGAAATAAGGAGAAATAAGGTTTTCATATAAGTTTTTATTCATGCGATACGGAGGGTAACAGAAAAAATACATTATGTTACATAATTACTAAAACTCTGATATCTTGAGTATAGAATACACGCTCTGTTACTAAAGCTACACTGTCTACAATGTGGATACAAAATCACAAACGCTACGTTATACGACATCTCTTAGTAATAAAATGTTCAAATAAAACATGCTGAAATTAAAAAAATAAAATATTTATATTTAATTAAATATTTTTTTTACTTCACGCTCTACCCTGCATGTAGCAGGGTAGGCAGGTGGGGCCTAGTGTTAAGACTCTCCCCACTTTCCGCCGAATTCTGAAAGCAATGCATGTTGAGTGGCTGAACTCAATGCCGCGCTTTGCCCCGACACCAGAGCGAGGAAATGTCAATAATAAATATTTAATTACCTCGAGTGGAAATTGAACCCACACAACCTGTAACCCCTGCACCACGACCAGCTTTAATTATACAATTGTAATTAAAAATCAAACCTCGCAAACCAACCTAACCCCTAACTTTGATTATACATTTTACGAATCACGCAATAATATAACTAATTTGCAATCACGTTCAATGGTGCTCCTCTTCAGGCAATTAATATTTAATTATTAAGTACAGTCCATATAAAAATAAATTGATAATGAATTATAGTCTCTAAGTGAATAATAATAAGAGCTACAGTCTCTACGTGGAGCAGTCTTGGTTTTCCACTTCCTTTATTATTTACTCTGGGGCGTTAGTACCCGGGGCACGTTTCAAACGGGTTCGAACGTCACGGCTGGTAAGCCTTTATATTGTTTTTTTTTTGTTTTTTTTTTCTTTAATTAGCTGGACTTGTTGAACAGAAGTAGAAAAATATAGATTGAGAAACCGTAAATGAAAATAAATGAGATATTTTTTTTATTATTTTCTAATGTCATTATGATAATGCAATAGTGAAGCTTATATTTTATATTATAAAAATGACACTTTTTTTGTATACTTTACTTTTATTGCAGTCAAATTAACCTATTAAGCAACTTCACGCTGTATCCCGCACTAGGGAGGGAGACACTCTGTTCCCACTTTCCGCGGATTTTTGGAGGTATAGCGTGTTTAGTGGCGGACCTCAACGCCGCTCTTAGTTCCAAGAGCAAAGAAATGTAAATATAAATGTAAATAAATATTTCACTTCTTCGAGTGGGGATCGAGCCCACAACCATCGCGTTACAGTCACACCTTGTGAAGCTGCGCCACGACGGCCTCTATTAACAATAACGTTAACGACGTAACGTGTTATTTCAGAATCAATTTAAATTATCTAAACTATGACACAAACAAAAATAAATTCTTCCCGAAAATAAAACATTTTGTTAGGAAATCTGCAGGAACTGAGCAAGTGGAACTTATCGAAAGATTTCATTTTTGGCAAATGGCTAGAAAACTTTATAACGATGCATCCTCATAAATATAAGTTTCCTTATTCGCATTGCCTTCCCACGCAATTTAAGGTAACGACCTGAGGCTGCTTCAACTAAAAAAGTTGTATTAAAACTTTTCACTTATGACAATGTACTCGTATAGTTTTATTGATAAACTTAACTTTTTACGATTATGTGTGACGCATAATATGAGATTTACTTACTATAATTTATATGTGACCAATAAAAAATAAAATTTTGTTTGTCTATATGCTTCTTTCGCGTTTGAGGTTATAAGAGGTTCTGAGAGTACCTTTACCTTTTTGAGAGGCCATTGGTGGCATTTGTTGTGGGTTCGATTTTCACTTTGGGAAATAATTATATACTAAACACATCAATGAAATCCGTCACTCAACACGAAATGTATAAAAACTTCGCCAGATTTTGGGAATAGAGTGTCTTAACACTAAATTCTCTCTGCCAACAACTGTTGTTATTTTATACTGTTCAGGGTAGATATGTATAGCACGTTACATACTTACTATCTAAAATTGCACCGAAACAGAATGTAAAACATTTATGATATGTATGTATATTTTCCAAGATAGAGCAAGAATTATACCGGCTGCATCACAGAATATATAATAGTAGGTATATAATTTCTATGATATAGAATTCACTAAGTATATATAATATTTTGTGACCATTATGGCACAGTGGAAAAACGTCTAGGTGAAAATGTGATAGTTGTGGGTTCGATTCAAACTCGGGAGTATGAAATATTTTCATTCCCCTCCTACAATTCAGCCACTGAAACTGTGTCTCGACATTTGACGGAAAACTCAGAATGGGAAAGTGAATTCTTTGCCTACCCTGCTATATGCGGGATAATGCGTGAAAGTGAAAAATATTAAGTTTAATGATAATTTCATATACCTAAATGAGTTGATTAGTCACGAATCTGTTGAGACGGCGTCTATCATTAGCATAATGCCGACTGGTGTCGACTTACGTTCTCCACACAAAGAGACAAATGCCACAATTTATGGCTCTAAGACTACATTTTGAAATATAAAGTCAGTTTCTTGAGAACTATTTTAAAATTTTAATATTTCAATGAATAAAATAACTATTTTAAATACATTTATAACAAGAAATTTTTGATACTTTTATTTTTTATTTTTATTTTTTGTATCTTGTGTGGTTGAGTCATATTGTCTTAGAAGCCATATAAGCAGTAGAACACTTTGAGTGTGGCTACTCAACACGTAATATCTTTTATTCAGGTGGAGGCGGAAAATGGAGTGTCATGACACTAGGTTCTCTCTGCTGTATTATATTATATATATGAAGTTCTTGAAGAAATTCAATTGCCAAATTAATATAATAATGCAATATTTTCAAACTATATTTTTAATATATAGTTTAAAACGCTTTTTTCCTGGATTCACCATCAGATAATTGATAAACAAATTTAAAATCTCAGCTTTTGAATAGCTCTAAGATAATTGCATGTTCATTTGCATCCCATTCGGAGACACGTCTAGACGTATTTTGCTCATCTCCACAGTACTTTTTAAATTAGCATTAGTTTAACGTCTTCTATGAATACTTGCTTGGATCTTATCTTTGTAAAGTTCGAATAATGTATTATGAATGAGAATTGGTTAAGATAAGGTGTATATTGAGATATAGCTTAGATGTGGAGTCTTTTTAGATTCACGCTCTATACATAGAATAGCAAATATACAATACATGACAATGTAGGAGGGAACCTTAAAACCCATTAAGACACTTCTGTTCTGTACTTTCCGTTGAATTCAGGAAGCATTGCGTGTTGATTAACGAAACTTAACGCCAAGCTTTGCCTCTTTGCTATAACGAGATAATGAAAATATTAAATATTTCATTTCAAGTTGTGGGAATCGAATCCACACCTACTCGCGTTCATAGTCCGCAGGCTTGTGCCACGACTAATCTCTGGATTGATTAATAAAACTATTCTTGTAGTCTTTATAATTATATTATATGTTGATAAAATATGAATAATAGTTTTTTAATGTTAATTTTTAGAATATTACAGGCTTAATCTTAAGTATAAATGAAGACTGAAAGTAACTTATTTTTGACAATGTATATATTAATTGCTGTACTCAACCCTCGCTTTTATTTACTTTAATTTAAAAATGTTAAATTTCAAAAGCTTTTTTCCTTAAAATGTGTAAGAAATAAGAAAAAGAAATACATATTTTAAGTAAAAAGAAAATGAAACGAATTCCTTATACTGCCAGGTCAATCAATAATCAATAACAATTTTGTAACGGCAATAATAAAAAAATATAATAAATGATACATAACGAAACTTCATATAAAAACACAACTTTTTATAATGAAAATGTTTTTAATTGGAACAAGCAATTAGGTCGGCTAAAGACAAGCTGGGGCGCGCACTCTTTGTTATTAATTAAATTAATCGAACTGCAAGCAATGTTTTTATGAATAACCCACGATTCATAAATATTTATAATATTAATTAATATTTTTTAACTTCAGATAATGAAGAATTAGTGAGATGTGTAGAGAATATTTAGTGTTGGTTCACTCACAATCTCACTAAATAGTGATTTATTCCGCTTTCCACCTCTTTAGTGATAATTCACGTTTTATAAATCTATTTAATAGTGTAGTGTAAATATCTATAGATAGTTAAAAATTACTTTATAATTGCAATTAAGTAATCTTTTATAGCACTAAACTACTAAATATATATTTACTTAATAGAAATTGAATACGGAACCATCGCTTCCAACCATACGTGTGTTAGGTAACCAAGCCACGATATAATCGATATATACAATATACACCATTAATTATAATTTAGTTATTTTTATTTATTTATTTTTTTAGCGAGTTTATTTAGTTATTTTTTTTTATACTCTTTGTAAATTATTTGTATTTTTTGTTTTACTGGTTTTTTGGGATAAAATTTCCAACAATCTTACTAGTAAGTTTACTTGAAAGACTACGTAGAAAAATTACTAAGGGCTATATTTTCGATGAAACGCATTGAACTATATTGTCAAAATTTTCCTCAGTAGAATAATTATAATATTTTACACCAGTACCAGCCAATACAAGTCTACAGATATTTGAAGGTATATAACAATGCGTGGAGAACGGAATGATTCATCACTATTCTCTCTTAGCTGACTAGCTTGACTTTCGACCATAACTAATGATCTCTCTATCTTTATTAAAACCGTAAATATAAAACTCACTGACTCCATTGATTATATTCAATAAACAAGGGGTTACGTTCAAAGATTTTGCAGTTGGGCGGGCAAATAGATTACTGTTGTTGATTCAATAATAAATAGCTTCACTGTCGTAATTAGTAGGGAACAAAGTTCAAAATCCCTTAGCACGGCAGAATAAGGTCGTCGAGTTTTGGAAGCGTAAAATCAAATGTAGCATACTGATAATAGCTGTGCCTCATTAGATTTTCAAAAAGCGACTCGCCTTGAGCATTCAAACGGTTAACGTTACAGTAGTTGGAATTTCGAATTCAATTAACCCTTAACTATCACAATTACGTATTCTTATATTAATATGAATCGATTTTGAAATAACCTCTTTTTTTTTTTGCAATTTTCGAAAAAAATTTCGTGTGGTCCTTAGATAAAATAGTAGATATATGTAGAATTTCATCTCGTTTAATCTGTAATTATTTTATTTTTGTATGAGTAAAATTATTAAAAAATATATACATCATAATGTATTCATAGAAAACACATATCCCTCATACACATAAGAAAAAAATTGCAACTTTCTTTACTTTTATTATTTATATGGCCCAAAAATATCGAAAGAACTTTCGTACCCAAACACGTAAAGCACGTAAACGTACACACAACTAAAGTATAAACACATTCCTATTAAGTAATTTTAAGAGTAAACTAGAGTTCATTCTGAGCAATGAGTTTCATTCTCTACAGGGAAATCAGTAGAAATCTATTGCAGCTCGAGCGACCAAATATATTTCAATTAAGCGATATTTTAGTTTTCCTGGTGACATTTTTATAAATTTAATAGAAAACGCTTTTGTATCGAAATGAAATAATGTAATTTATTATTTAATAACTCATATTACAAAATAATAAATTGGTCCATTTGCTTTTGCTTGTAGGTAGAGGGAACCTGGGAACCTGTTGTCCAGAGTCCATTTCCGCCGATTTCTTGAGGCATTGCGTGTTCAGTGGCGGAACTCAAAGCCGCGCTTTACTTCCAGCACACAAATGTCACGTATATAGTCGCACGAAGGCCCCTGCGTTATGAAATTTTCCACATGAATAAGTAACGGATCTGAATAAGTAGAAGGAGCCTAACATGAGGCACTATTATAAAGAACATTAAAAAGGATTTAATTAATGGAAATTCGAATTCGAGATACGATTTTGACATTGGATGTTGACTGATGAAACTCGGCTCTTCACTTTGTCTTATTAAATCAGGAATAACTAAAAAAATATTTCCCAGAACGGGGATTAAACCCAAAACTATCGCATTGAAAGTCAGACCCTGTCCCACTGCATTACGACGAACTGCACAGACTAATAATATGTTGACATTAATTAGATATATTCATTATGGATATTATTGATATGCAACGAGGCATTTGCAATGACAATTACTATTATATAGGTAATTAAGAGATTAACAAGCGTACAACTTTAATTTATTGTATTGAATATGATTATATTTCTTATATATAATATTTTTAGTATGACACTGATACAGTTTTTCTTAACTTAAATATAAAAATAACTTAAAGACACCCAAAGCTTAGCCGAAAACATTGAAATTAAAAAGCTTTCTCACCAACGTGTCATTCACGTACTTCACGTAGTTCTCACTTACAAGCAGTGCAAACCTAGAACGGACTGCAATTTCAAACAATTCGTCTTCAGCAAACATAAGTATTTGTTGAATACTCGTCGGCACCAGTCAGACGAGAAAATGTGGTTTATTTGAATAATTTGATTAAGCCGACCGAGTGTCAAAATCCGTGGCCCTTGAGCCATTACAGCAACGCCGTTATCGTATGGAAGGACCCGAAATAAAAGATTACATTGATCGAGGGGACAAGCGGATTGCGGCTTCAATTAATTATTTTCAAGTATTACTTTTGTGAGCTTTAAAGTTGACTGTATTTGATTAAAATGCTTTTTGAATGTTATATAGCAATATTGATAGCGGATTTCTGGTATCGGATTTGGATGAAGCTGCTATGGCGCAGTGGCACAAGCGTGTGTATGTTAATGCGTCGCTTGTGGATTCGATTCCTCATATAGATATATTTCCGCACATAGCAGGGTTAAGTGGGGTAGTGTTAAGATATTTTTTAAAGTTTTAAACTATTATTCCACACTTAGAAAAAAAACACTTTTTTAGAAAATATAAAATTTTCCCGCTACATTAATTTTTTTATGTTTTTATTTAAAAAGTATAGTGTTATGACACTTCCATTCTCCACTTTTATTCTCTTAAAAAAAACATAATTATGTAATAAAATATAATAGAATATAACGTTAATTTATATAAGGCGATGAGTTCGATATAAATACGTACAAAGCCACAGAAACAAACGGCTCACTTAACAAAAGTAAAGCAAATGTCCGAATATGTTTATTTTGCAATTAAAATGTACACGTGTTTTAACCACATCACGTCGAGATACCGGCTTTAATAAATTACCGTCGACCGGTGTGCTTGGGCCTACGATGCCCGAGCTCGCATAATTTTTAAATTATGTCCGTGTTCGACACTCAGTTAATTCGTTGAATAATTATTTTATTTTTTTAGAAA
The DNA here is from genome assembly GCA_037355905.1 of Heliconius aoede. Taxonomy (NCBI): domain Eukaryota; kingdom Metazoa; phylum Arthropoda; class Insecta; order Lepidoptera; family Nymphalidae; genus Heliconius; species Heliconius aoede. The sequence continues at coordinate 822,852 of JBAIZZ010000299.1, forward strand.
GAACATGAAAACCTAGTGTCCATAGTAGCAGTGACTTTTCGTTTCCATTAATAAAATTTCGTTTCCTAGATCCCACCAAATTAATGAGAAATTGCGTTGCGTGTAGAGTGGTGGAACTCAACGGCGGGCATTGTCCTGAATTGGAATCAAACCCACAACAGTCGTTTTTACAGTCTCACGCTTGCACTGCTGCTGGGATCAATGATCATAATTCAAATACATTCATTCCCTGAGTGAGAATCAAATTTAGAACCATTACGTTTAAAGTCAGACGCTATCGTACTACTACTATCGTTGTTTTATAAAAAATATTGAGCTAAATTGAACTTGAAGTACATTTGTAGTGCGATTGGTTGCAAGGAAATGCAGTACTTTTTAAATGTATATCTTCATTACTTTTGTCTGGTGTCGACGCAAGGCGCGGTGTTGAGTTCTGCCAATCAACACGCAATGCCTCCAAGATGCAGCTTAATTTGAAGAACGGAGTACATACTGGGTTTCTTCTGCCCACCTGCTACCTGCCAGCACTTTCACAGCCAACGTTGCTGACAAACATGTTTCATAATTACACACGACTAAACCAAAACAGGTAAACAAAGTTAGTATTCAAGTTTTGATAGGATTCTGTTCTTTATCTAAAATCAAGACAGTATTTAAAACAATTCTGAGAAATACTTCAAATAATTCAAAGGTGACACTCGACGGTGGAAGTAGCTAACCGAAGTGGAAAGATTGTACGAATTTATACCGAACCATTTTTATCTCCTCTGGAAATAAAAGGCAACCTGAAGTCCCACTTAATGTGGAGTCGACGAAATGTGGAATTTCTATGTTTAGTACAATTGAGATCCCAAACGTCGGGCAAAATGTAAACGCCTCCGTCCGACCCGGCCGCCGTATAATATTTGCAGAATTAGTCTATTCTGTGTGGACACCTCAAACGGCGTGGCAGATGGAAATCACACGGTGTTTGGGGAAATTTCACATAATGGCTGGCAATCCGGCTCTCAGCCTTTCTTATCTTATGACAGAAATTTAGGAAAATATCATTTTCTTGTAATTTCATAGTCTCAAATGATGGCTATTACAATATCCAAACAAGATTATTATGTAGTAGTATTAGTTCATTAAAAATAATGTATTCCATTTGTAATTGTGTATTATCTTCATTGCAATTAATATGAAATTCACAAATAAAAAAAATATATGCTACAATAACGAACGTAAATTATAATTATCTTTTGTAAACTGCAGTACCTACTAGATTAAAAATAATCTATTATCTATTGACTGTAAATTAACTTAGATGAAACAGTTACATATGCAAGTGAGCCATAAAAACGCTAATTAATTTTAAATATTGTTCTGTTTTACATACATTTCAATTTCATTCATATTCGTTGTGTATTATTTTCATTCCACAGGTATTGGTGAGATAAAGCGCGGTGTAGAGTAGCATCACTCAACACTGTTTGATGACAACACTGGTTCAAATTTGGACGGAGAGTGAAGAATAAAGTGTCTTGACACTTGACTAGTTTTTTTTTATTTTACCCAACAATACAAAAGAGATAAAAATAAGAGTATGATTAAAAAAATTCTATATATTATTAAAACATTTTTTACCTGCTTATTCATTCAACACTTGCAATTTACCTTTGAAAGTGTGCGAACATAATTTAAATTGCTTTACATGTCACATAAGTTTCTATCATAAGCATGCTATATGATATAATAGCTTGTAATTACATGAATTCCAATTCAACCGGCTCTAGATGTATTATTACAGCTGAGTCTAGGTTGAAATATTTCAAAGCACTAGGTCATGACTGGGGCGAGGCACGCAAGACCCTGAATAATTCGTATCGATACACTTGTAATAAGGAATAAAAAACATGTAAATAGTAAAAAAACTGGCTAAGTGCGAGTGTATTGTATTCTATGGATTCCGTACCAATGGATTTAATGAGATCAACTAAAACAAAAATAGTATCGAACTTTTGAAAGGTTTATGAAAAAACGAAAAGATTTAAATTACAATTTATTAAGAAACTAAACCCCATACTAAAATGATCAAGCATTTTTTCTAAATACGTTTAAATCATATTTAATGACTATTCGTGTAGTTCAAACAGGCGAAGCCGCGCGGGAATCACTAGTAAAGTTAAAAGTCAAACAAGGCCCGTATTCAAAAACCGCTCTCAACTCGCCGTTTTCATAGATAAATTGTATTTCTATGAATGAAAACCGCATCTCAAGATCGATCTCAAGTTGAGAGCGATTTGTAAATATGATCGTAAGTTAAATGGATGATAAAGATAAAGTAATACTTAATTAAATTTAAGTGGTTATATAAATATTTTAATACATATTTATGACTTTTTCTGATATAACTTATTATTATTATTATTATTATATAACTAGCGTTGCTGTTTTTTTATGAACATAAATCAACCGCATTTAATAATTGCCTTCATACGTAAAATAAAAGACCTCTACGTATATTACTAAAAAATATATTTGATAAAGCAATTGAATCCTTATATCTTGAACAGTTGAGCTTATAATACCGCATCCAATATTTCATAGAAAAGACACCCATACCTTACCCTTGGGCTGACGTAGCAATCATCTGATTTAATGGTTGGATGCCATGTCAAAGGATTTCTATAAAATACGTAGCTAAAGTAAGCGAATTAAGGAAAAAATCTTAAACGATACCTCGCGTGACTTACGCGTGGTCAATGGAAATTTGATTCTTCGTTTTCTAGTTAGTTTATGTCTATAGATCGAAGATAAAATGTATTAATATAGATAATTGTAACCAGGCTCTAAATGCGAAGGTCGTGGGTTCGTTTATCATTCGGTTTTTATATCTTAGCTCTTGTAAGAAAACGGAGCGCGGTGCAGAGTTACGCCAAACGACATGCAATGCCTCGGAAATTGGAACTGAAAGTGGGAACCGTCATAACATTAGCGTTTCCCCAGTCTGCAGTTAAGATAATAAGAAGATATATAATTAAATTCTTCATTTATCCATTTTCAAAAAAAGTTGTATAAAAAAAGAAACTTAGTCGATTCAAAGTCACTTCCAAGGCAATTTTACTGCCATTACAAATTAATTTAATATTGTATTAAAATATATCTCGTTATAATTAATATTGACATAAAAAAGATTTCAGGAAGCGAAAATTCAATGAGAAGAAATTATTAATTATTATAATATGTTCATTAATTAATACTGCGAATATTAAATGTGTTTATTATTTTATTGTGTTCATAATCTTCCCTTTCTATTTAATTTTAATATTATATTCTTTTTTCATTTTCACGCTTATTTACCGAATGTAGCAGGGTAAGCAAAGGGACTCTAGTATTAAGATACGTCGCTCTCCACCTTTCGCCGAATTCTGGAGGCATTGCGTGTTGAGTGGTGGAACCCAACGCCGCGCTTTGCCTCGACACCGGAGAAAAGAAATGAAAATGTTACATATTTCATATCCCCTAGCGTGAATGAACCCACAACCAGTCGCGTTTCCACCTCAATTCAATTGTAGATTTTAATAAAGATTGTCAAAATATTTAGAAATGAATTTGTGTGGTTATATAATAAGTAAAGGTCGAATCTTAATGGGAACAGAGTGACTTAACATTCGGGTCCCAGGTTGCTTCAGCCAGGTTGTTATGCGTGAGGCTAAAAATTAAACAAAAGCACGTTATTATATCCATAAATGAATTTATATGAATAAACGAAGTAAAAATGTATATAACAGTATATGTGTTGTCATTCTTATAAACACACGCAGATATATGTATATTTCCTCAATAAAAAGTCAATTCATTATTACAAATTGAAATATACCCAGTACAATTACCTGTACTATACAAAAACAAAGACAGTATAAAAATAAAATAAAACATTAATTTTAAATTACAAGCAGACCTGACATACCTTTTATTTCTTTCACAAAACTTTACAGTGAATAATATTAAGAAAAAGGTAAACGAGTAAAGAGTGGGAGTCACGCGATGCGGTATTTAAAGATGCACAATACATTTTTTGCGTCTCCCACGTTCACAGAAATGACTATTACTTTAAAAATAACCAAGACTTCGTGATAAGCGTGGAGGAGGCAATTTCGAAAAATGTATTATAATAGCTACGATGTTATCCGTATTTAGTGAGCTATTTAGCATTCCACGAATAGTACAGTTCGCCAGGAATCAATAAGCGTGAAACGTTGCTAAGAAATGATGTTATCTTTTCAATGCCTATTACAATTTTCATGTAATATGCTAAAAATTGGTTTTCGATATATTGACAATTACCGCGCAAATTGTAAGAGGGATGCCATTTTTTATGTATTTTATGTATAAATATATTTTTGTGTATATTGTCGTAGCTCTCAATGGTTATGGTAAATAACAGAAAAAAATAGTTCAATATAAATATCACAATAAAATGAATTTTAAAAACACTGCTTCACGGACGGATTGGGAACCTTATATTAGCACAAATCGTTCCCATGTAGACGCTTTTGATTCCCACTTTTCCTTAAATTCTTGAGGCATTGCGTGCACTTGCATATGCACTTGCCCAGATCTACGACGGCCTGAATTAAAAATATTATTCTTTATTATTCTTTATTAAATATAAAGAATAATAATGACAATTTAAGTAAGTAATTACCTATACCTAAAAGCACAACGCTACAACTTCAGCAAATTATTTTAAACAAGTAGTTACAAATAGTCTTCACTAATGAAGATAATAACGAACCACCTACGCTCAATCAAAAGTCCAATTAATTTATTAGAAATAGATTAATGTCAATTATTGACATTAATATTATGAGAAGTATTTGTAAGTAAGTAAAAAGGGATTCCTCGTAACAAAATAGGTACATGAACCTTTTTTTTCCGCTGCTTTAAGAGACATTGCTTATTGAGTGGCGAAATTCAACGCTTCGCTTTGTCTTAATTCCTTATAATGCAAAATCAAATCCAAGACATCAATTTTGCCGTCAGACAGTCAAGTATACACTTCTACAAAAGAAGAATTATTAAAAAAAGCTCAATTTTCTGAATCGTATATATAAAGATGGCTGATTACCACTATCGTTATCTACTTATCATATTCAATATTGTTCTAATCTGCTAGAGTACTGCACATAGCTTTCACTAAATATGTACAATGAATGTTACTCAAAGATATTTCCATCATATATTGCGTACATTCAAAACCGCATCACGTAAATAACAGTAACTACGGGCAATTTGTAGGCCGTTACGAACCTTAGGATTCTAGAAGCTTCGATTTATCGTGAAGTGAGACTGGAATTTATTGGGCGCACCTTCGCTGATTGCGAACGTACGTGAATAAATGTGTTTTTAGTTTCTTACCCAGATATCTGAGTCTGATCCTTTCCTGATGCTTCCTCGAAACGTCAAGGTCAGAATAAATGTATTTATCTTAAATGATGGATAACATCTACTTGATTTATTATAATATATTAATAAAATTATTCTAGCAATATGAAAACATAGGATAATAACCTTTGTATAAAATAAATAAAGTATATTAAATTTCTAAAGTGGTTATTGGTCGACTTCCATTTATTGGGATAAATTCGCTTTCACGTATTTTCTTATATAATTTATTTCTGGTTCTCAATAATGAACGAGGGGCTTGAGTTTTTGTTCGACAGAACTAAATATTTTTTTTTTTTTGTTAATCTGAGTTACTATCGTGTTAACAATAATATGAAAATCGATGTTTAGGTCAACTAAATAAAATAGTTTGATAAAATACTTTATATTGATATAGCTTATTCATTTATGAATACTCATATAAAGAGACAGTCCCAGAAATAAAAGAAAAACTATAAAAATAATTAATTTTGGGTTCGAATATAGTATAAATATCCAACTACTAATTATATAAAAATCTACTATTTATTTTAATATATTATTATTATAATATTTATTTTATTACAATATTTGCCTATATAACTAAATAAATTATATTCAAAGAAAAGTGAACACCCTTAAAAACTGCCACTAAAACTGAAAACAATAATCTTATTACTTGACCCAACGACGTTGACGTTTTGATGAATTTGTATGGAAAACTTAGCCTGACCGAGAGAATTTTATTAAAACTTTGGAAGCAGCTGTATTTTTTGTAGCCATATTAATGAAAGGTATCAATATAGTTTTTAATAAAAAACTGTACCAACTTTTGCGTCCAGGTCAACTTATTACCATCGGCTCTTATCCAAGTTAGTCACAAAGCGGCCGTTCCTTAAATTGTAAAACAACATTCAGCTCAACCGTATAATATCGAGTTTTCGGGGCGAACTCCTCGTCAATTTGGTAACCGTTTTTCAAAGGATCCATTACAAAATTTGCTCGTGTCGCAAAATAGAAATTTACCTAAATTCGTCTGGAAAGGCATCGGGCCGGTCGAAATGTGCCTACACACAGTATATTCCCTATACGGTACGTTTATTGGAAATGTACCTTCAAAATCCCTTTCCCTATCGGACCCCTAACGTACATGTTGATGGGTATTGGTAACCTTTCCTTTGTGTCGAGATGTGTGATATTTTGTAACCTCTTTTCTATAAAATATAAACATACTTCTGATCTTGCCGAGTGTAGATGGAAGAAAGTGCTTCGTAGAAAAAGTATGCTCAAACTGGTATAGCTTTTTCTATATAAATGCGTGGGCAGAGAAACGTGAAAACCTTGTGTTACGGCATATCAGTTCCTTATTTCACCGAATTTTGGAGAAATTGCGAGGGAAGACGCAGAATTCAACGCCGCGCTTTGACTCTGGAGAAAGAAACAGAGTGACAAAATTAAAATAATAAATATTTAGTTTCTCGAAGGTTTAACAATGAGTCACGTATACATGTAATTACTATATTAGAAAATTAAAATTTATGAATACTATTTTTCACACATATATTATACTGACAACAACTTATATATACTATAATTCACACTTACCTACGAAGCACATCTGCCTATTTCGTTAACGAGCTGTTTTTAATTATAAAAATAATAACGAAAATAAAATAAAACGAATTGTTTTTTAATTACCTGTAAAGCTACGTAATAAAGCGCCTATACCAGGTAAAATTCATGTACACAAAAAAAAAAAATCTAATTACTTAGCGAACCCTAAAATAATAAGCCTGCTAATAATCTACAAAGCGAAAGGATTAACAAAAAATTCTTCTAAAAATTGTATTAGTTTTAATCCCGTCTATCTTACTTAGTTTCATACTTTGATTTAGTTTTAAAATCTTATCTTATATGGGAACTTCGGCCGTTCATCATAACGCTGTATCCCACACATAGAAGGGTAGGTAGAGGCAACTCAATATTAAGATACTTAGTTCCACACTTATCGCCGAATTATGGAGTCATTGCGTGTTGATTGGCAGAACTCAACGCCGTATTTTGTCTAACACCAGAGCGAAGAAATATAGATAGATTAAAATAAATATTTCATTTCGTCGAGTGAGAATCGAATCCACAACCAGTTGTATTTACACTTTGTGCCCTGCGCCACAATTAGCCTCAAGCTAAGTGAATTCGGTTTTGCACAGAAAATAAATTTGAGTGACGGTTTTATAGAAGCTGACAATAACAGTAGTTTCTATTCACGATCGGAAAACGACAAAGGGATGATTGAAAATAGTCTCGCTCCTATACGGGAATAACTTTGAGAGCGTTCTGTCGATAGCCACATAGCTACTAATGTGTGACTGGTTGGCTTGGATTTTTCTGCAACATATTGTGTTGTGTAATTTTAGAAATTTATTGTTTATTAATTCGTATATTTCTTATAACTTTTTATAATTATTGTTTTATTTATCGGTTATTCTAACCAGATTGGAAATAGACTGTATATTTATATATATTTAATGTTCTTGAAATCGGATGGATCGGAATGTGGAAATCGAACCCGCAACCAGTCGCCTTTACAGTTACACATTTATGCCCCTGCGCCACGACTGACCTCACTAGATCGTTATTAATATTGAATTCGTAGTCCTTAAGCTCAGTAATCAGAACTAACTTTTAACCATATTCACCTGAAACATCGCACAAATCACAAACGAGATCACAAACTCGGATATTGATTAAAAGAAAACGCAGACCATTTTAAACATAATTAATGGCCACTTCACATATTAAAAAGAAAAAAATCTGTTTTTATAACTAAATAATAACAAAAAAGGTACGGAAGATAAAAGTCTGTGGTGCCTAACAACACATTAGTAAAAAAAGAACCATATTAACCCAGTAAAGCCAACAAAATATTTATACATATATTAATTATATTATTAAAACTCATATTATATTATTTCTTACTTAAGCATTTCTTTATTTACATAAAGAGAATTAAATTTATTTAATTAAGTCTATATCCGTCTTTGATTCGAGCAAATAAACGTAACATTATATAACGAGTTGGCAACTTTTCGTGCGTGCTAATTGTCGTTACTCCAGAAAATGTCTTTGTAATTGGACTCGAGTAAGATTCAAAGTGTTTAAGAGTTTGCATGAAGTTTATTTGAAACACAAGACATGTGAAGTTTTATCATAATATATATATTGTGTTAGGCAACACACAATTGAAAGTTTACTGTTAGAAGCTATCTTGATCATGACAATGACTTTCTACTTATCTGTAAGTATTATATGGTTTTGAAGAGTGAATCACACACAGTGACAGTAAGCGCGAAGTTGTGGATTCGATTCCTATTCGTGGAAATGTAGCATTTAATATTTTCATTTCTTTGCTATTTATTTAATATATTCTTATTTCTTTGCAGCGCGAGTTGAGCTCGGCAGCTCAATCCGCAATGCCTCCAGAATTCGGCGGAAAGTGGGGAGCGGCGTGTCTTAACACTAGGCCTACTTTGCTACATTCACGATACAGCGTGAAGCTACAAAAAATATTGCATATTTATGAATAGTAATATAGATCTTAAGTCAAAAACGATAAATTTCAAAATTTCATAAATTAAAATCGCTTATTCACAGACCCTCTGCTGGAAAAGTTCATGAGCTGTAGTGTCCTCCCACACGGATGCTCGTTGCTAAGGTTCAGCCCAAACTAAAGAAAACAGCGATTTAATAATTTTACTTAAACTGCAAAATCTGTATCTACATAAATAACAGAAATAAATATACTTACTTGTATTTTATAAATATAAGATCTATTTTCGTATAATGTCTATAGCCTGTAACGCTTCGTAGTAGCCCAAACGTCTATATTTAGACTATATTTTAGACACTGCGTGAGAACAAGAAGGAATCATTCTTTTTGTATATTATTTTTCAACTTTAAGCTGTATCGGAAATAAACGCCGCGCTTTGCCTCGACACTAGAGCGAAGGAATGAAAGTATTAAATATTTCATTTCCTCGAGTGAGATCCAACACACAAGGTTTTTTTTTAAAATAAGAAAAAAAAATAATTACATCTGTACACCTAACATTCACACAACTATTCAAACGGCACAACTATCTAGATTATAGTCCAACACATTCAAAAAAAAATTCTGTATTAAAAAAAAAAGAATTATATTTGTAAGTCAAACCACAATCCCCTTACAGTTTAGCCCACGACTTGGACTAGACAACACAGGCATTGCGGTTTGCGTTAATTAACTACTGACAGAGAACTTGCTACAATAGATACCAGTTATTTGGAAATTGTTAATAACGTACAGTAGGTACGTACTCGTACTCGTAGCTCCAAATATTACAAAACGGTGGCCGGTGGTGGAAAACTTTCAACTTTAGCTACTTTATTAAATATTCAACTTTATTTAATATTATATTTTGCTACTTTATTATATAATAAATTTAAATTTTATCAAAGGCAAACTTATTTTGGGGAATTCAGAAACAATTCTTAATAACGGAACGTCGCACGTATTGTATGGAGATGTTTATTTAATTTTACGCTCGCAGTGACGTGAATTACTAATTCGCATGTTTGACTAATTAATTTAGCAAATAACGGTTCTTATGTTTTTGTTATGTCATTTTATCTTTACTGTTAACTTTTTTTTTTCAGTTTCACGCTGTATGCCACATAGTCTTAAGACACTGCTTCCCACTTTTTACTGAATTCTGAAGGCATTGCGTATTCAGTGGCGGAACTCAATGCCGCTCTGCCTCGACACCAAAGCGAAGAAATGAAAATGTAAAATATCTAATTTCATCGAGTGGGGATCGAACCCACAACCTGTTGTGGTTATAGTCACGTGTTTGTGCCCCTTCTCCACGAATAGCCTCACTGTTAAGTATTTATTTATAATTTATTTGTTATCGCACAAAATTTGTATACAAAAATGTACAAAAGACGGGTTTAAATCAACATAGTAATCGCTTCTGGAATTGTTTGTTAATACCATTACATATACTTCCTACTAACGAACTGATCAGGAAAAGATTCAGACTTTACAGTTAAATGTACGCGGTAGGAGTAGATGCTGGAAGTATAACAAAGAAAACTCTGTATAGTTTTTCTTAAATATCTTTGGCTGAGTAAATCTATCACTAACTAATTTCTAGAATGTATTTACTTCGAAGGCGGCGGTAAAATTATTTTCATTTGATATCAGTACATCGAGGAAGGTGGAGGTTGATAGTATCCGTGCAACGCGACTGACCCGGAAACCGCACAGTGAACCCACGGAATGCTAAGCGGTTTCTTATGGACAGTATACAGTTTTGTTGTTATAAAAAAAATTAAGTAGCTTTTATTTAAGTGCGTTCCCGACATATTATTATACTTCTATCTTTTTATTCTGTCTACACACCTGTCACATTTTACATTATAATTTCTATCAAAATCGATGCAGTTTGTGTTGATCAATATCAATAAAATACTAATGTTGCCTTAAACTAACAAAACACGTCAAATAAAAGCGAGTAAACCAACGCGTTCAAAATAAATAAATCTTTATATATATATATATATATATATATATATATATATATATATATATATATATATAACTACTAAAACAAAAGTACACTTAAAATGGAACTATCATAGCGAATTAAATTTACTCTCGGCCATTACATCTCCGTACATCCTGTACCCTTATTCGATCTGTCGGAACTGATAACATTCTTATTCTGACAACGAGATTTTGAACTACTGTACAGTGTTTCTATGAAAGCTAATAGAATCAAGATTGGGAGATTTTCAAAGTTGGATCAGATCTAGCAAGCTCGTAAATGTTTATGCAAGTGTCTGGAGACTGTTGGAACTAAACCAAATTGCTGTGAAGGCATGTTTTTCAAACCGGCATGGAATGGACTATGCAATATGATTATTGTGCATTCGGTTTTATACTTTTTGTGAGCTATTAATATATGTATGTACAATACAAGGTATTTTATTTTATCAATGTTAAAAACAACTGGAAACAGCTTGTGGACTCGATTCTTACCCGAGGAAATAAAATATTGAATTTCATTTTTATTTCCTCGCTCTGATAACGAGGCTAAGCGCGGCGTTATGATCCGTTACTCAACACGCAATGCCTGAATTCAACGGATTGTTGCCAATGTTAAGTATGCGGTAAGACATGTAAAAAGACTGTCAACGACGCACTGCTTTATTGAGTCACACAGTTGACACTTACATATATGTACATCGATATAATTAACAATACATACATATTATTTCTCCCTACCCTGCTATATACAGGTTACAGCGTGAAACCAAATAAATGCGATAAAAGTGTAAAACTCGCTATAAAACACAATAGATTTAAATCTAACAAACATAGCGAAAGAAGCTTAAAAAGCTCTCAATCCTTACTTTTTACCTAACAACACAAACTTAATTTATCCATTTGATTAACAGTCTTAACTGTTCGCTGTTCATTCGCAGTTTCCCCATCACCATTGTTAGTTAGACTGAACTCGTTTAGAGCTAGAACTCCAGGAACATTGCCAAGATTTTGAACAATTCCTTTTAATTTCACGTTACGTAAGCGGTAAGCAGAACACGGCGTGACTGTTTGGATCGCATGTCACTTTATTTTTAGCTACTTGTTTGTTAATTATTTATTGAGTAGTTGGAGAACTGCGTATGAAATTGACTCCATTGTAAAGTATTTCTAATTTTAGAGTTATTGTTATTTTCAGAATAATTTTGAGCATAGATTAAAAAAATAATAACTGATTGATAGTTTTGGCATATTTAACGAATATGAGAATAAGAGATATATTGATATTTAGGTTAATAATTAATTGGTTGGGTTAATAATTAGTTGGTGTTTGAACAGAATTTTTATGAGATTTTTAAAGAATACTCATTGCATTTATTTCAAAAATATTTAACTATAGGTCTTTGTTGCAACAAAAAAGTTTAATGTAAATATTTGTCTAAAGAAGGGAAAGAGCAGATAATGAAGTAAAAAAGTAAATAAAACCTTTTTGGCTTTTAAGTTTAATTCACATTTGGGGAAATTAATAATTATCAGTTTCCCACTCTGATGAAAAGAGACCTCAACCAACCTCTTAACTATTTTCAGCACCCATCAGCAGTTTATCTCTGCCTATACTGCTGTATATGGAATTATACTTGAAAATAAAATACTAAAATAATATTCTTTAAATGGAACGGTAAAATTAACTTAACAGACGTCCATATTAAATATTGCTAATGTGAAGAAGGCTTAATGAATAATAAACGACACAAAGTAGTTCTTTAAATTCACCAAAAACGCGTACCGAGGTAAATGGATGTATTTCGTTACAGAAAACAAATTAAGGCCAATAGGTAAAAGGGTAGAGAGTAAACTTCGTTCACACAAAGGCGTAATTTAATCTTGAATATATTTTGCCGCAGCTAATGTATAACGTAATTAAGATTATATATTTTTTTAAATATACGCCGTCGTTATAAAGACGGAGGGCGTCAAAGTTTTCTACATTGTTATATAACTAATATTTAATATATTTGGGTATATAAATAATAAAATTAATATATAAGGTGTAGGCAGGCTAGAGAGCATAGAGGAGCACTAAAAGAGAATTTCACGAAATTTCTATAGAAACAAGAAAACGTAAAGATCACATTTAAAATAAAATTTTGAACGTTGATACGTATAATGACAGCTGAAGTGAAATTTTACTTAACATTGTCTGAAGCAAGAATCAAATACACTACCACCGTCTACTGTATGTAGAATAATTCGTAGTAACGGCACACTTTATTTGCACTCAAGTACATATTTAGACCACTGAGCCACATACAATCATTTAAAGAAACATAAATTTCTTTAACCTTGTCCACCGAGTCGTTTACATTTGGTGATAAAATCGTTGACCCCTTAAATGTCTAATTAATTTCACCTAAAATGTAACGAGTCTGACCTTGAAGGTTCGGGTATATAATGAAAATGTCTATAAAGTTTTAATTCTTTTATATAAGAAAGCTTCTTAAGTATTTTTTTATATAATGCAGTAAAATCAAAAATATATTATATGAGTAAGTGCATGTGTACATACATGTTTATTATATTACGTTGTTGTTGGTAAGAAAAAGAAGCATACCATAGCGTTATGTTATCCAACACGCAACGTCCCGAAAATTGGGCAAAACTGTCGCGATTACAGTCACATGCTTGTTAGTGCCCTTGCGCCATGACTCACAAAGTTTCCCATTTATGACATGAGTAAGATTATATTCTTAAGAGCAATCGCTTCAGCATAATAGAATTAGAATTTTAAAGTATAAAAAGAAGGTAAATTTGTAAGCTCAAGGCTGGAATAGACAGGCTGATTGTCATCGAGACAAATTACACGGTAAATGCTCGATTACCGCAGAGCGTCTTTATACTAATTAAAAAACGATCTAGCTATTATGCAAATAGATTTTTTAGAATATGTATAAAGAAATTGAAGCCTCTTGGAGCTTCTTGGACGGTATCCGGGTTCCAATTCCGCTATGTTGATTTTTTATAGGTTTTCTAAGATAATATTTTTCTCACTGCACTTTGGAATAACACATTAAAAATATTAATCATACTATAAAATTCTCTTTGAGGTATAATACTGCCAATTACATAACATTTTAATATTTAGATATAGTAATTAAATTAAAAAAATACAAAAGAATACTCCTTAAATTCCTCCTCATCTCCTTAAAGTAATTTCATTTCTCCGATCTAGTGAGATACGTGTTGCTAGGCTCTATGAGTATGACCATCCAAGACATGTATTTAAAATAGGCGGTATTTCTAGTAGAGGTATTCACTACCTACGTACTAGGTATTCTCTACTTCCGTGATAGTAGAGAATCATATGTGTAAGCCTAGATCTTTCAAACTACACAAAGGAAAAGGCGAAGGTAAAAAAATATAAATTCCGAATGTATTCAATAGATATAATTATGTATGCTAATCATATGGAATCATATTTCTGTCTATTCAGATTCAAGCTGTAAATAGCAGGGTAGGCGGGATGAACTCCGTGTTAAGACATCCCGTTTCTCACTTTCCGCCGGATTTTTCGAGGCTTTGCGTGTTGAGTGGCGGTTGACTCAACGTCACGCGTCGGGCTTTTTGCCTTGGTGCAAGAACGAAAAAATGAAAATGTTAATAAATAATTGAGGCCAGTCGTGGCACAAAGTGTGACTATAAAACCGACTGAATGAAAGATTATATTTATTTTCTTTCTTTTTATAGAATATTTATTTTCCTCGCTCTGGTATAGGCAAAGCGCGGCGTTCAGTTCTTTCACTCAACACGCAATGCCTCCAGAATTTGGCATAAAGTGGGGAAAGGTCTTAACACCAGGTTCCCTCTACTACTCTTCTGTGTGCAGGATACAGCAATTTTTTTTGTAATAAATAATAATAAATTTTTTGGGCCCACGCAGAAAGTGGAAAGTTTGAATAACAATATTGTATATGTCATTACAATAGTTAAATAAACCACAATATCAAACAAAATTCAACTTCATATAATATTTTAGTCTTATTTTTCGATATGTAGAAACTGTCATTAGATTTTGATTAGATTATTTTGGTTTCCAATTTTAATCATACAGCGTTTAATAAAATATTGTTACAAAAAATAAAACATTATTGCATTGCTATCGAAAATTATCAGGTACAAGGGGGCTCCCTCCCATTCCCTGTGTCATAACACTAGTTTTTCTTTGCTGATCCTGTCATATACGAGATACATTGTGAAGCATTATAAATATCAAACGCTTTTATATGCCTCGAACGAAAAATTCGGGAGAGATATAAGTAAATATGCAACTAAAGCTTAAAAAACAAAAATAAAATGAAATGCATTTAAAGTTTTAATTATTTCACCTCAAATAAAAACTTAACAAGGCTAATTATAAAACCCGCTCAATATGCCAAATGGGACAATAGTACCTAGTCTCGTTCGGTGGACTTTTTTAGTATTGCGTAATGTATTTACATTTACAGCTTATTGTCTTTATATTCAGAGTATGTATTTTCAATCTCGACTGTAACCCTCACTACAGGTACGATTATCAATTGAGTAGATGAAATAACACCTTTACTCAACACGCAATGCCTCCAAAATTCGATGGAACGTAAAGAATAGAAATATCTTAAAGGGAATGGAGTGTCTTAACGCTAAGTAAAAATCGAACCCACAACTATAACAGTAGCACTCCTGCACCATATCGAACTCATTACGCTAATTATAATTTAATAACATATAAATTTACTATTCTGTATATATGTATATATAGTTATTTTAACTAATCCCACGCACGATCCCAACGTATAATGTTGAAAGTCAGTATGTGACAAACACCAACTAGCAATGCTATTTGCTCTAACCGAGATCAATCCCGACAGCGCCGGACCCACGTAATCCTCAATAGAATGTATAATTGACTTTGACTTGAATAACGGTTTGTATTATAAATATATTATCGAATCAAAGATCTGCTTATCTGTGAGTTTGGTTGTGGATTCGATTCCTGAGCAATATATTTAAGTAAAATATTTTTATTTCATGATCCGACTCTCTGAGAGCGCAGTTGCACAGCGTATGACGGTAAGCTGTAAGTGGTTGTGGATTCCTACTCGAGAGAACGTAAAATAATTATAATATTTTAATTTGTTTGTGCTGGTAGCATGACAAAACACGACATTGAGTGCTGGCACTCAATACGTGACGTCTCGAAAACTTGACAGAAAGTGTGGAGCAGAGTGTCTTAACACTAGGTTCCCTCTGCTATATGCGGGATGAAATGTAAAACTAAAGAAAAAATTTTGTTTTCAGTAAAATTATGATTTCGATTCTTAATTAGCGTTAACAATATATAATACGTTTTCTTATTATATAATGACATGTTAGAGGCAATTTGAATTTAGATATTTTTTGTTCTTCGATCTGGTAAGACCAATGAAGCATACGCAGTATACACACTATGAAATACGTTAAATCACTATAATTAGTTATCAGTTTCATTCTGTATCCTGCACACAGCAGGGTAGGCAGAGGGAAATTAGTGTTAATACACTACGGTCACTTTCTGCCGAATTCTGGAGGCATTAGGTGCTGAGTGATAGAACTCAATGCCGCGATTTGCCTCCACAGAGCGAAGAAATGGAAATATAAAGGTAAATAAATATTTAACTTCCTCGAGTGGGGATCGAACCCACAACCGGCGTGTTGCATGTGGCTACCCTTGTGCCGCTGCGCCATGAAGGCCTCTATAATTAGTGGGTACTATAATATCTCTTAAGATAAAAAAATACAAAATAAAATAGATCATATAAAAGTATCAGGAGTTTGAAAATTCAATTTAAAATGCTCTAAATAGACTTCTCAGCTGTAAAAATTGGTACATAGTAAATAATATCAATAAATCCTCCGAAGCAGAATGCACGTATGAAATTTATTCCATTTCCTTTCGATGGTATCTCTCTGAATATAAATCGTAAATGAGATTGTATCGATCTCCAAATAAGGATGTAAAGATGCATATTTCTATACACTTTACTTGTACTTTAAAGTTTCACGGCTAAATGGCAGAACTGCTTAAGTAGAATGAGCTTTAATAGCCGAACCCAAGAATTAATGGTTAATTTATTATAATCTTTAAAAAAAATCAGCTTCACGCTGTATCCCATACACACCAGAGTAAGCAGAGGGAAACTAGTGTTAAGACACTTCGTTGCCCAATTTCCACCAAATTCTGGAGGCGTGTAAAAAAGAGGAAATCAACGCCGCGACAACAGAGCCAAGAAATTAAAATATAAATTTAAATAAATATTTCATATTCATCGAGTGGGAATCGAACTCACAACCAGTCGCGTTTACAGTACCTCTTTGTGCCCCTGTGCCACGGCTTCCTTATAAAATCTTTTTATATCTTAAGGAATTCATGTAACTAATTTGCCACAAACCACGAGCAGTCTCAGTATATGGGTCGTAGATGGCATTAATTTATTTCTAAATGTGCTTATGTAGTATAGGTAAAGAAATGTATTGGAGAAAATAGAAAATTGCATTGGATTAAATATACTAATCACTGGATCAACCCGTTACTACAAGAGCACATATAATTTATCAGTATTAAGAATAATTAACATAATAATATGTAGATAAAGCAACCTTTATATGAAATACTGTGGAAGCGTGAGCGTAAATCGAGTTTAAAAATTTGCTGTTTAAATTATTATGTTAGAGGTAAAAAGTCGAGACTTACCTTGTTTGTAACATTTGCTTTGCTCATTAAATTATAAATGCATAAAAAATTGCTTTCATTTCTTTGCTCTGGTAAAGAGGCTAAGTAAGCACGGAGTTAAGTTCCGCCACTCGTTAGAAGTGGAGAATGAAAGTGTTTTAATGCGTACGGAGTTTCTTAACACTAGGTGTCCAGGTTCCCTTCCTCCATCCTGCTAGGTGATCCCATTAAGACTTCCGTTCCCCTTTCTGCAAAGAATTCTGAAGGCATTGCATATTGAGTGATAGAACTCTACGCCGCTTTGCCTCGTTACCAAAGCGTTTATGAATATAATACATATTTAATTTCCTCGCGTGGGAATCGAACCCACAACCAAAACACGATAAACATTTAAATAACATACGTAATATCATATTATAATTATTTGCAACTTGCATTTGCGTAAATTAAATATTTACTTCATATTTCCTTTGCTCTCGACGGTGGACGTTTTAATTAATTCCCCTTCGTTATAAAAGCACGCCAGGATGCGAGTTCAATCGAGAGTGCCGGTAAATGACACCTTTAAATTCCGCAAATTAAAATTTTAAAGATATTTCCCAGGACTATGTTGAGTGTTGTTTATTTAGTAATATATGTCATATATATTATATTATCAAATTAAAAATATTTCTATAGTTGTACTACTCATGGATTTTGGTAATTTATTTGTAATTTTTGTACACATATAATGTATATTATGTATGTATACTTTGTATGGCACAAAGGTGTGACTGAAACATGACGGTTGTGGGTTCGATCCCCACAAAAGGAAGTGAAATATTTATTTATGTTTATTTTTCCATTTCTTTGCTCTGGTGTCGAGGCAAAGCGCGGCGTTGAATTCTGCCACTCAACACGCAATGCCTCCAGAATTCGGCAGAAAGTGGGGAACGCAGTGTTTTACAACTAGGTTCCCTCTGCCTACCCTGCTGTGTGCGTGATACAGCGTGACGCTGTAATTTGTAAATTTTGAAGTAAACCCCGTCTTTATTTCTTAGTTTATTGTTAATTTATTAGGATTAAGGATTACTGGTTAATGGGGCAAAATATTTTATCTTCTCTAAAGCATCATCAATGTTTACCGTATACGTTACGTTTATAATATGTGACAAACTAAGTTAATTACGCAATATAAGTGATAGTGGAGAATGGTGAAAATTAACCCCACACTGTAGCTGATTTGATAATGAAAAATATGTTTAAATAGTCTTTTTTTAAGACTGTATTTAAATATTAAAGCTCATCTTAGGCACTCTTTTTATTATAAATCTCACACACGCTTTTGAATTTATTTCGTTCTTTTTATTAATTAAATTGACAGGTGATAGGTATTAGTATTCGTGAATAGGTATAGCATTTGTAAACAAAAACAACTTCGGTATTGTCGAGACAATTTTTCCATTTATTAAGGAACGTCAATCACGGCCGCTTGTTGAACAAACGCTACGAACATTTCTACTTCGGTCTTTCTCTGGGGATTTTTTGTAAAATACAAAATTTGAACAAATGTTTTATAAGATTAAAGTATTATATTTTCACCTATATTGATTAACCAATTGTATTAATTTACTATCACATTAATAAAAATATAGATTTTTCTTGTACTCTTATCTTGGTGCATATTTACTTTGTTACAGTTTGTTGTACAGTTTTTCGATTTTAACATTTCCAAAATATTATTCCACATCTAAGAAAAGAAAAATATTTTTTTTAGAAGTGAGAAGTTTGTTTAAAACTTTATTTCATAAAAAAATGTTCATCTACAATTCACTTTTTATGTACAGATTCTCAGAGTAAGAACTAGCAACAAATTCCGCTTACGTTTTTAATTTACACCGTTCAAGCAGATTGCCTGTCGGCCCGCGCCGATAATGGCGTACCTTAACCCGACACTTATTGCCAAAATAAATCAACGGCAACCGCTGTTATGTTGTTTAAGATGTAGGTAAATTAATATTTTATATCAAAATTGAGTTTAAGCTCGATTTTGTGTGTGGTATGATCAGCCTTTTAAATGTTCTAATATTTTCTTATTTTTATAGTAAAATTTATTTAAGTAACACAATTAAAACAGTGGTATTAATAAAAATGTTATAAAGTTTAAAGCTGCGTAAAGCTATCGTGAGGCTCAGTCTCCATGTAAAAGAAAATGGAAAGATAAATTTCACGGACTAATAATCTCACGAGATTTTTTTTTGCGAGGGAGATACAACGTGGTTCCTATCGGAGCGGAGAAATGAAAATTACATTTATATAATCATACCCCTGAACGAGACCGAACCCACAACCATCGCCATTACATTCAGACATTGTACCACTACGCCAAAACGGCCTCAATTTTCTTATTATGATTTGATAAATCAAGTGTTTGACAGCTATAGATAGGGGGACATAAAATAAAATGTACCGGAGCGAAATATGACGAACGCGATATGCAATATAAGCTATTTGACGGAGAATTTAGGGGAAGCTATAAATTTTATAGCTTAGACGGGTTTTATTGTTAACTATAACGAATCTACCAATTGGGTCGTTCTCTTTGTTGAACGTTATTTAGCTGGTGTGTAATCGTTCTTTATATACTTATACGATATTGTGTGTAATTATATATTTAATTATTACATTTTTATTTTATTTAAAAAGCGTTATATAAGCTTTTTAAAAAGATTTGAGTTGAACTTTCACTTAAGTGACATCCCAAGGAACCTTACCACGTTAATATTTTACCTCACTAACCTAACTCACTAACAAGACCAATAGACAAAATAAAAATAAATTCAGTACTTAAGTAACTTAATAAATATACTTAATTATCACTAAAAAAATTACATAAATAATTAATAGATCCAATTCCTTCAGTATTCTAGTATCATATAAAAAAGCACATACATGCGAAATTTAATTAAAAATAATATATAAGCTTTTGATCTCTTCTAACTTTACCCATTCGAGTCGCGAGTCAGAGCAAGTGACGTCATGCGGGCTCATTTAATTAAGAGGTTTCAGTTCTCTTACAGTATAAAGATTTACTTGAGAATTAAGTTTATTCGATATTAATTAATTTACTTCTAACTTTGTGGTATACTAAACTATCGGTAATTGATGTTTTGAATGCCATTTGGGCGTTGTAATATGGGACAGCATTTGATTGTAAAGACGATGGTTATGGGTTCAATGTCTACTCGAGTTATATTATATTTAAATATTATTTCATTTCTCTATTTTGGTAAGGTTAAGTGCTTTAAAAATATATATAAATGAAATATATATTAAATTCTAAATCCTAAAGCATGTTAGTTTGTTCAACGTGTAACAAATCTTTGTTAAACATTTTAGCTGTAAATATGTTACTACAAAACCAGCCACGACTTACTAGGCACGAATTAGGCCTCGAAGGTTTCACTCGGTCCGATGTTTATTTTCCAAGATTCTGTGTTTATTTGAAGAGGCCTTATTTGCGCAGAACTTATTGGGTGGTGATGGTGGTTTATATTTTTTCATGTAAATCTTTACATAGTATAAGAGAATTTACGTCCCCATCCATGTTTCTATAGAATTTTTTATTTGGTTTTCAATAGACAAAGTGATTCAAGAAGAACATTTAAATGGTTTTTTTTAGCTTTATGGTATATCCCGCATAAAGAAGGATAGGGGGAACCTGGGAAACTACTGTAAAGAATCTCTCTTCTCCTTAAGACATTTCCTTCCCAATTTCCACGGAATTCCGGAGGGCTTGCGTATTGAGTGGTGGAACTCTACGCCACAGTTAACCTGTTCGCTAGAGTGAAGAAATAAAAAAAAAATTAATTTCTTTTATTTCTTCGCTCGCTTTAACGTTAATGCCAGATGAATGTATAAAATATATGGCAAAATTACATTTTTCTTTGCAAATTTCACGTGACCTTTCTTTTTGAATGTTATTAAAAATTATATGACCGATGCTTTGTTGGTGCAGTTCAATTGGAGATTTCACTTGCATATTTCACTTGATAATCAATTTTTGACGTGAATACGTCTATAAGTTTTCTGCCATATGAGAGCAATTCAAAAAACGATAACAAAGCAAAATGATAACACAGTCAGGAGATACAGTTTGGTCTAGTAGTTTCGAATGTATCCTCTACAGCAAAAATAAGAGTTTACCGCTAGATAGTTAAAGAATTTAAGAATATATTGCATTAACGATAATAGTAAAATTGAAAGGAGGCTATTGTGCGGCTCGGAAGTATCTTAATAGGAACAAAATGTCACTGCTAGGTTGCCGGGACCTTCGGTCTAACCTGGCGTGTCAGATAAAACGTGAATCTAAAAAATATATAAAGATTATAATATGTAGCAATATTTCAACTGCATCTTTGAAGTTCAAATTCATCTTATTAATGCACAATTAAAATATAGATTGATAGAGATGTAAAATTTAATACAAAAGAGCTTTCACTTGAAAAACTAAAAGCGGGATATCTAATAAAAACCATTGTTTCACGTTACACTGTCACGAATCCAGCTAAAACCAGTCTGGCTAAACTTTCTTTTTACACTATCAGTAATCCTTTTTCGAAAACGCCCAAATACAGTGACGCAAGCTATTGTCCCCGCGTGACACAAATAGAATTGCATACATATATGCGTTGAATTCTAGATTCGTAACTGAATGCCGGCAAATTGTCGTGTGAAATAGCCGGAGCGAACCAAACGTTGTTATATAAACGCTTGTACGCTACGTACCAGTACGTAGACACTGTGTGATAGGTATCGGTTAACATGAACTTTGGAATTATTTATTGGAAATAGATTCAGTTTTATTCGAATTTATGTTTAAATTTTAAAAGTGATAAAATATGATTCAAAAAAAAAACCAAAGCTTGTTACAGATATCCAATAATCTTAATTTTTATATTGGTAATGTCATAACTAAAATAATAATAAACAAATATAATGTTTAGTTTTCTTGAATGAACGATTTGCTAAACTTTAATTCAATCATCACAAGTGATTTTTTTTTTTACTTTTACTTCACGCAGTAGCCCGCATATAGCAGGGTAGGCAGAGGGAACCCAGTAACCTCCATTACCACTTGGAACACGATTAAGAATTTTAATGGATTTTATTTATAACATAAATTAAAATTTCCAATTTTTCTTTTAAGTGTACTGCAAATTAATACTTCTTATCAAATTTTTAGATTTAGGTTTTGTTTACGTGGCGAATTTCTAAGCTCCAACTTCAAAATATTTTATATTAATTTCAGCTTGATACTAAACGATCTTGAAATAAATTATCTTGTCACACAGACAGACGGACAACATAATTATTTTATAAGGGACCCGTTTTTGTTTTTAAGATACAATACCCTAAAAACTATAAAAATTGCTTTATAAAGAACCTACTCTGTTATTTCACCAAAACCCCACAAAATCTAGTTAGCTATTAAGCTATAGTAGCATTTTGCAGGTTTTTGGTCTAAATGACCTATAAAATTAACCTCAAAGTCTTTGAAACATAGATTGAGTAGATCAGTGTAATAAAACAGGCTTGTAAAGCTCAGCGTAGGACATGAAATTCGTAGGTTTGACCATCAAATTAATTACAATGTGGCGGCCAGACTCAGCAAACTGTTGTCGTTACTTGCATATGGTTCATGGTAAGGTGAGAGCTTAGTGATGAGATCTGGCGGGGATAAATAATAATTATTATTAAATAATTTCATTAAAATAATGTGTAACACGTTTTTTTTTCGAAATTCTGAAAAATTCTCTCTTAGTCCTGTCTGTCTACATACAAAATTTATTTTTAAACAAATTACATTAGCATATAATATTATAGTATTATACATATTACTACAGAGAAATTAAAAAATATAGTTGAATCAGTCCTCTTTAAAAGATAAGCTCTCACATAGAAAGCAAGAACTAATATTATTAAAGTTAAGCGATATTGTATGAATAATATTAGGATTCTATCGCTTTTCCTAACTACTAAAGTCTGCCTGAATCAAAGTACATAATCCTCAGTTGATCAATGAGGGAGAGACGTGATGTCACGATTTCACTGCGTAATTTCGAGTCGATGTGAGTCTATTTAAACGGCATAGCAATTAGTGAACACCACTCTTATTCGAAAGAACATCTATGTTAATCCAAAATGTTGAATATTTTTGGAGTTATCTAGGCATTCCATTTAGCCAGTCGCGGCGCATGGGCACAAACATATACTGTAAAGGTAACAGGTTCGATTTCCACTTAAGGAAATGAAATATTTAATATTTTCTTTTCCCCTCTCCGATAACTTGGTTATGCGCTGCGTTGAGTTCCTCCACTCAATACGCAATGCTTGTAGAATTCGGAATGTCGGGAACATAAGCTGTCATATTATTTTATAACTTATTTTGCGTTATTAGAGAATTGAAAGAGTTCTTGTACATTTCAAAAGAACTGTGTAAAAGGATTTGTAATTTTTTAAGTTTCAAAAAAGTTATAATATATCTATATAGATATACTGAGAATATTCTATAATATAATAAAATGCAGTCATTACAATAAAAAAGTAAAAATCAAGCGTTAAAACAAATTCTATCCCACTGAAATGTGTAATTGAATGCAAAAATACTAAAAGAAATTCCTTCTACCGGACAATTGCACATAAAAAGACTACATTGTGGCCCACATAGCACGTAGTTTGTTTGCAGTCACTTCCGTATTAATACTATCGAATGTTACTTGTATAGTAAAAACTGATGGACAAGATTCGATTTTCAGTTAGGGAACATTTATATTTTAATAATATAGTATTTTTAAGAAATATAAGTATTTTTTTCTAATTATAAACAAATTTATATTTAAAGTAGTTAAGTAAATAGACAAAAAAATAATTCTCTTATGTTTTTGTAATTTTTTTTTTTCGTTGACAAAATATATATTTTAGTTATTTGTATATACCTACATAGTTCTAAGGCAAAAAGTTTTTTGTTTCTCTAAAATTTAAGAAATAAATACCAAAGGGGAAAATATTCGTTAAATCCTATCGTATTACATTATAGCCCTCTATCATATAATCTGTGTCATTCTTCATGTGACATAGAATACTTTAACCGTAATGTTAGTTTTTATTATTGGTTAATCTGCAAACTTTGTATAGTTATACTTATTTTCTCCTAACAGTTACAAAAAAAATATGGAGAGATATTCAAATATTTTCATTTTTCATGTCAGGTTATATAAACACAGCATAGAGTTCCGTCACTTAGACTCTCTAGCTC
Organism: Heliconius aoede; assembly: GCA_037355905.1. Taxonomy (NCBI): domain Eukaryota; kingdom Metazoa; phylum Arthropoda; class Insecta; order Lepidoptera; family Nymphalidae; genus Heliconius; species Heliconius aoede. Next base: position 847,890 of record JBAIZZ010000299.1, read on the forward strand.
TCCTTCTTCTCTCAATAAAAACATTAAAACAATATATAAAATATTACACCAGAAGACAAATAAATACAGTTCCATATACTCCATTCACAATAAAGGTTCACTTAACATAGCGGAAGGTAAGTAATGTCCATACATTTTGAACAAAGAGACGGTTGTACGCGTATATTATGGCTGAACTATGAAAGCGTTATTTTGTAACAATATGGCGACATATTAGTGTTTTTACTTGAGTTTCATATATTTATGTAATATTTATTTTCATAATTATTTGAGGCCGTCATGACCAAGGGTACACGAGTGTGACTATCTCACGACAGTTGTGGATTCAATTCCTATAAGAGGAGACTGATTAATTGTTTTTTTTACTTTTAGATTTAATTGCTAGCTTTTTTTTGCTCTTCTTTGCACAATTGCCTTCAAAGCAGACCTCTAGTAACTTCCCGTAGGACTAAAAAGCACACAACATTTTTTAAATAAATTTTATAATTTATATTCGTTAGAGCTTGTAATGGCCTATGTGAATAAAAAATATTCTAATTTTAATATACTAATCAAAAGTACTTACTATCTAACTATTTTAGGTACAAAATCTTTAATTCAATTTTAGTGGAATTTTGACTACCTCTATAACTATTTTCTAACAAATTAAATAAATGGAACTTGTCATGTTGGCAATGCGTAACACAATCTAACCGGACAAATTAATTTTGTAGCTTATTTTTCTTGCCGGCTAGGTGTTGAAAAATATATCACTTTATGCTTTATTTATTTTTTTTAATGAAAAAATTAAATATTTAAGTCAAAAAATGTTACAGTCTTCGGAGTAGGAAATGTACTCACAGCCATCACGCTTGGGTCCATAAAAAAAATTAAGGATTGTTAAAAAAAGATCGTATGCAATAGAAAAGTGATAATATCACTTAAAAATACGGTCATTTAATAACACACAAAAATACCTCTAAATTTTATTTATACGCGTAAGAGATATTTGAGTATTTTCATTTCCCCAAATAACATTTAACCAACTATCAGTCAAGAAAATCTGAACATGAAAGATGGCGTATGACGTAATACTAAACGTAGGGTTTGTCTTCCTGAACAAACTGTCATATCCGATTCGGCAAACAATGTGGAAAGCGACCTTGACCCACACATGCTCCTCCGGCGTCAGCATGTCGCCTCAATCAGGTCCTGCTCAGTTCACTACTGCCAACCGCAAATCGGATCACGTTGGAAGTTAGTATCTTGCTTAGGTTCGAGTAATTTGTAAGTACTTGGATGGTTGGATTTGATTTAATTTAACTTAAATTACTTGGATCGTTGTTAGATTGACTTTTACAATTTTTTTCATGAATAATTTTAATGAATAGTTTTGATATAATAAAGTTTTATAAATAAATCATTTCTATCTTTTATTACTTGTATTATGCCCCCCAGAAGCTTATTGCTTAGTTTATATTCAATGTACAGATTTTATCCCCCGAGTAAGTAAGAAAGCGTAGCTATATATATATATTATAATCCTCGAGCTTTTAACGTATACAAAAGTTTTCACCCAAAAATTAAATGTTACAAATACGTTTATGAGCTCGACATTCTCAAACATATGTTGGCGGTGAGAATTATTTATTGAAGCTTCGTGTGGTACTCACCTCGTATTGTTATTTTAATGATTTTTGGCACAACAACACTGTGGCTGTATGTATTCGATACATTACTTTCTGAATATTAATGAAGAGACTGTATGTATTTAGTTAGTATAAAATATAAGTATATATAAATATATAATATATGATATTATTAGGGAAAAATATCTAGACTGGGAAACTAGTCTTAAGATACTCCATTTCTTCCTCTAAACAATTGTTGAACTTAATGGCATGTCAAAAATAAACCCTGCACTATGTTTTTTTACAGTGGAGAAATTAAAATTATGTAATTTTTATTTGACTTGACTTTCTATATCTGACTATACTATTTCTATATATACTTTTTTATGAGACAATGATAAAATTGATTCGATTCGTTATAAATTTGCAAAGCCCTAAGAACACACCATCGTCTTTTACGATATAAACGACCATTACTTTCAAAAACAAAAATAACTTAACCTATACTTTGTGTTTTCATAAAAAAATTAGTATAAACGTTCAAACGAACTAAGTCCTGTTACAAAATGAAATAAACAGAAACTTTTGACATGAACTTTGAACTTTACAGAACGGTTATCTCGACCGAATATCAGTTGCGCAACCAAAGAAAATTCTCTGTAACGTGTTCGGTGATAATAAAGGCCGCAAAATTTTATCCAGCATTCGCCGGCAACTGTGGAGTTGGCGGCAGCGCGAAATATGTCGTTTATTTTCATAGTGCCACCCTATACCAATAATGATTGAATTAAACCTCAAAATAGTCGACGGGAATTTAACTATGGTTTTAGTTAACATTTTGTTTTTAGAATTCCGTACCTGAAATAGTAAATATAAAAATTTGTCCACTTTTATAAGGTGTATGTCCCGTTGACCTACAATCCTAAAATTGGCAAAGAGCCCTGGGTAGACAATGCCGACTCGCACTTAGCCGGTTTTTATTTTTACACACCTACGAGCGGGCGGGCCCTAAAATTTTATAAAAGTGCACCCGTGCACGTTACGTACGTCCGACCTTACGACAGCAAATTTGACAATAAATATTGGCGCAGTTGATGTTTTACCGATCAATACTATTTGGAAATCGGCGGAATAAGTAATTATATATATATATACTCTTTCAGTTTTTGGTATATTATGCCCATTAAATTATTAGTTGTAAGTACGACAAAAGTAGGTACTAATTTTGTAGAAAATTTTATGACAGCGCGCCCGATCCGAAAATAATTTAATATTATAAGCTTTAATTTATTGTTACAAACATTTAATGATAAAAACATAGTAAAACTTGCAAATTTTATCTAAATGGACTAAGAAAACGCTTTATTTATTAATACAAACAGTGTCCCAAATGAGATTCAAATCTACATTTATCGCGTACATTTTTCAGATTTCAAATGCATCACGACGGCGTCATGCCAAGTATTGTGTGCCAATCATGTTTATGTAAAATTATTTTATAGTGTCATTTTATATGGATGTGAAGACGTCTTGGTTGAGTGATACAGCGTCTGTATGTAAACGCGATAGTTGTGGGTTCGATCTCCTCGGGAGAATAAATTATTTTCATACCGCTCTAATAAATGCTGAGTTCCACTAAATTTAGGCGGTAACTGCATAAATACTCAAATATTGGCAATATTATTATATGTTGGTAGGTATATATTTAATGTAAGTAGGTAAACATACAGAATGCAGTTGCCAAAATTTGTGGTGAAATTAAATGATTTGTCATTTTAACTTGGCTCAAGGCCAAGCGTTCATATCGGAGTCTAGACTTAGGTAATTTAGATATGACCTACTCTACTTTAATAGTAATTTTGGTATTTGAAATATTGGAATTTATTCGGACTTTAGCAAGTTTTTACTTACAATATAGTATAAGATATTTATAAGCATCTCAAAAATTCTTTAGCTGAACTTTTCTTAGTCTCTTAAAAAATATTTTATAATGAAGTTAATTTTTTCAATAATAACTTATTTGTAAGAGTTTATAAAAAGAAATAAGCTTCACGCTGTATCCCGCACACAGCAGGGTAGGCAGAGGGTAACGTAGTGTTAAGATACTCTGTTCCCCGAGAGTTTATCGTGGTTAAAATTATATCCTAAGATATTATCTGACTGTAATGTGTGATGGTGGTTTAGTCACTGATATTCCGATTACACTTACACAATTTGGTTTTCTTTACTTGTCTGCCTAATGAGGAAATAAAAATTAATTTACCCTTTATATATCCTTTATTTATTTTAATTTAGTGAGAATCGAATCCACAACCGTCACGTTTACAGTTAGAATGTTATTCCTCGTTTCTATTAGGTATTCGGCAATTTCTTCGATTTTAACACAAAGTTTTGTTGAAAATTGAAGCAAAGACATAAATATAATATATAAAGTTTTTATACACTTCATTAAAAATTTATCCGAAAATATAGTTCTTAAATATGTTTCTTATAAAGCGTAAGATTAATTTTCAATTGTAATTAAATCGTGATACTAGAAACTGGGTCGACTGCGTACCCACGCGATGCCAGGCACGGGCTAGATTACCGCTTTATTATAGAAAATGTGGATTCTTCCTAGCAAATTAAATTTTATTGACTGAAGCGAATTTTCGTTTTATGATATTCAACCTTGTAATAATTTATAATGTAGTCATTTAATAATCCTTTTAGAAAAGCAGAAAATTCAATTACAAATAACAATATTTATATATTAACATTTCATCATAATCTTAATCATAGTCCTCATGAGTCATGGAGAGAGAACTAGACTTGCTATGAACATACATTCAAGTGAGAATCGAATCTATAACTTTCATGTCTGCGGTTACATGTGTAATAAAGAAAAACATGCTAAAACAAAAATCTTAGTAGACGAATATAAATATATAAATGAATTTATTATATGACCTCGACTCTCCATCGAGGGAACGATTTTTTTTTCATTTAATGGTTGCTGTTATAAGAGTGGCGGTGTTGAGTTCCACCACTTTACACGTAGGTAATATTTCGAAAATTGACCGGTGCATAGGTGACGGAGTTCACAATAGCTTTCCTCTGCCTACTTTGCTATATAAAGGACGAAATTACGTGAAGCTAAAAAATAATAAAATAATATAGAAAATGTGACATTTCGATTATCACACTTCATCTAACCGCTTGATAAACGACGTCACGGAAGTGTACACTGAATTTGCTGTAAGCATCAATCATATTGGACAAATTTTGTGACATATAGGGAAGATATTATATACATTATCTACCTACTTGTTACTCGATTGAAGGCATTTCAATAAAATATGATTATTTACGACAATATAACGTTATTTTATTATGTAATACAAAAACAAATCATATGAGATTATCGTCGTTCGCTAGTACAATAGTGCGATTGCAAATGCAACAGTTTTGGGTTCAATTTCCACTCGACAAAATGAAATATTTAGTATTTTCATTTTCTCGCTCTGGCTACGAGGCAAAGCGCGGCGTATAGTTTTGATTTACAAAACTATATAATTCTTTAAAAAAAATTGCATGCGTAAAATAAAAAAAAATAAATTACTTATAAATATATTTTGGGTCAATCAAACTGCCGTAACGTACTTTTTCAATAAAAATTGAAATGGCACTATAAATATATCACTTTCAATACAAGCGGTACGATGTTGTATATATTTGATGAAAATTAAATTTTATTTTTCGCCACACAAGATCAATACCGTTGAAATATAGTTTGAGGTTGACTTACTGTGCATTCCGGAGGATTACGGTTCCGGCTGCAGTGACGTAAAGACGTAGTGAAAAAGCTCTGTACGTTTTGGCCGAAAACTTAGTAAATACCGTTCTGCGCAACACAAAAACACTAAATATCCTTATTCAACGTACCAACGTGTATTAAATAGTGAAAAACCGTGTGTTAATCGCGCTTATAAAAACTTTATCGAGCACATAGGCGAGTTCTACACGCTGTACCACAGATATGGACAACCTTCAGAAACTATTCGAATAAGTAAAAATTGAAATGTCAAATTAAACAAAGGCAATTATTGCACAGTTAGATGATAAATTAGCACCTTTTAAAAGGGAAATACAATAACTGAGATCAAAAACATTAAAAAACAAATCATAAAGAACATAACCAAACCAAAAATAACATATTCCCCAAGACGACTGGTGCTCGTGGGGAATTAGTCCAATAAATTATAAACAAAATATAAACACAAAAACAACTCTAAGAGTATGTACATACAACGTAAGATCATTATCGTCATCAGAACGTTATCTAGAATTAATCAATGCCTTAAGAAATATTAATTGCGACATTTTGGGACTCTCAGAAGTGAGAAGACTGGGATGCAATATGGAAGAACACCAAGATCATATTTTCTGCTACATTACCAGAACGTAGGGACTTTATGGGGTGGGTTTTTCATATATATTTCATAATGAATACCTTTTTCAAGAAAAGACCAAGCCGCAGATGGACCTGGCGTTCACCCGACTAGAAAAGCAAGAACGAAATCGATTTCATAATGACAAATAATCACCAGCAAATAACTAACCTGGAAATACTAAACAATATTCACTTCCTTTCTGATCATAGACTAGTTAGAGCAACAGTGCTGTTAATAAACTCACAAATGAGGAGAAGGAACTTAAAAAGCTTTAAAATCCTTTCTATAAACAATATTTATCAGTATTACATGGTTCATTGTAATTCGAAGAGATTTCATTGAAATTCAAAACAAATCGTCGTTTTATTTTAAAGTAGAAAAGGCACTTGTCGTGTTTTCATAATACATACATTTTATGAGGAGCGTTGCTTGAATATCTATTCGATTCGAAAACATTGAACGCTTGTAAAATATTATTGTAATTTATTATATGAAATAAGTCTAGACTGTAAACATGTTTTACATTAATGAGCTTGTTGTTAAAATTGAAAATTATGAAGTGCAATTTTTTGCACTTCATAATTTTAGTTTCTTTTATCTTTTTTAGTTTCTTTTGAAACTTTAAGTGTTTATTCCTAAGAGTGAATTGAAGTGAATAGAGTAGAGTGTCTTAAAGTGTCATACTTTAAGAGTACCCATAACTTCTACAAATAATCATATTAAAAATATTTTTGCAGTATTGAGTTTCTGTTGAAATAATATTTTTTGTGTAACCATTCAACTTGTTCAAAATATATTTTTGATACCTTTAATTTGTGCATTTACTCTCTCCACGTTCAAAGCGATATGTCAAATTTACCACATTTTTATGAAAAGATATCACACGCTTTTCCAATCATAGTATTATTTCATTTGGTTTATTTCTACATTCAAAATAAAAGAAATGATTTTAGGTATAAAATCTAAGTAAAATAGATAAGACACTTATTCCCTTTTGTCAAAATAGTCGGTACTTACAATGGCTCAGAGCTCTCTGTTTCTACATTTTGTAAGATCTAGGCGCGACATATAAAATAAATCTTTAGACACTTTTAATGAATTACAGCATAAATGAAGATTAGTTAGTTGCGTAGTTTGAGGCTTGTGTGAAACTTAGGTCATATGTCAGAAACGTCAGAATAACCCATTATATTGGGTAATGGGTTAACAGCCAACTACGAGTTTTAATTGTTATTAATGTTCCCTGATTTTAGGCTTTGGTTACAATAATTGAGATTTTATTATTTTTTATTTTAAAGAGATTGTACATTATGTTTTTCAGTTGCTATCTTCTTTTTTCAAGTTATATATATTTAAATATTTTTAAATGTCAAAACAGATCATAGGATATTTAGTTGAGAGAGCTAAGCTAGATTTTTCTTCTTCTATCCTATTCTTCTTAGTTCTAGCCAATTTCATAAATGTGAATAATATTGTGGCCAATTTTTTGACTACTATATGAATTTAGCTTCATGTATGTTTTTTCAACTTCCCGTTTTACTACCTATAGTAAAACAGGAAGAGAACTTGTGTCGTTTTCGTCTACTTTCTGTCCTAATTTGGGATTTTTGTGTCAATGGAAGGAAATCAACGCCGGGATTGACCTTATCGGAGGGAAGAAATACAAAAAGTCTAACCTAGTGCCATAAGTAGGGATCGAATTTAAAATAATTGAGTTTGGAATTAGCGGCAATAACACAAGACTTTGGCCATATAATAATGATTAATTTTAATTAGAAATTCATTCTTTGATTAATGTATTGCATATATATATATTCTCACGCATGTAGACGCGTAGACACTAGACAGGGAGTCTAGTGTCAAATCACTCCGCTTCTCACTTTTCGCCCAATTCTGAAGCCATTGTGTGATGAGTGGCGGAATTCAAACCTGCACTTTGCCTCGACATCATAGTGAAGAAATGAAGACATTTAAATATATTAATCCTAGAATATTTGACCTCACATATATATATTAAAACATAAATATTGTAAATTTCATATCCGTACTATCAAGACATTTAATTTCACAGTCGAATAGTAATATTGGATTAAGAGGAGATTAGTAAACGTCGAACGGATGAAGACACATTGCGCGAGATCGACAGGTGGTCACTTCGGCATGATTGATGTTGTAGCCGCCGTGTTGCAGATGAAAGGTTGCCATAGAATAAGTAGTAAATACTAAATGGTAAATACACTATTGTATATTATTTATTTTAGGTTCACACGCTGTGCCATATATAGCTTGGTATACCGCGGGAACCTAGTGTTGAGACACTGCATTCTTAAAAACATAGAAAGCGCGTGAGAATTAAATTGAGAGATATATCATAATGTATTTAGAAATAGTTTAAACACAAACAACTATTCTCCACACACTCTCACAATATATATAAATATTCCATACGGAAAAGTGTATTTACCTCATATTAGTATTATTACACTACCTTTTTGATTATTCGTGCTTTTATGTTTCCTTAAATATATTTTATTTTTTGTGAAAAATGGAGATATATCGGTCATAAAATCTTTATTTAAGCAGAAATAAAGTAACAATGTATGGTAAAAATATAAAATATAACGATAAAATTACGTCGAGCAAACATGAAGCCGCGATCATCACGTAAAATCAAACAAATCCACTGAGCCATAACGTAGTTGTCTTGCTGTTTCAATTATACATAGTTGTTTTAGCCAGCTGTCACCTTCAATGGCGGCGCTCTATAGCTGTAGTGTTCGTGTAAACAAGGACCATTCAACTACTATTGTCCTTCCATACGACAGCTATTCGACAATTGATAGGAACCAATAGCAAGGATCAAATGTTGAGAAATTAATTTGGTTATCGATTTAACTTATGAAATGTATTATATGTATATATTTTTTACAATTTTTGCTTATATAGATTTAAAAAAAACCTTAAATATAGATAGCTTCATGCTTTTTCCCTGATAAAATCCAATCAAACGTAACCATTCCTCTGACTGGGATCGAATCCATACACATCACGCCTGGCTTTGTCACTTTGTCACAGCGCAGGTCTCAATTTCATACAAAAGTGTCAATACAAAATGAAATAAGTAAAGACTACGAAATGATAAGTTCAGTTGAAAAAAAAAAGTATTCAAATAAAACGATAAGCGGCCATTACTTGACCAGAAATTCGTGTTATATTAAAATTTTCCGTTTTCAGCATACAAAGAGTCTTTTTAAAAATAATTCACCGTTTAAAGGTAGATCAGGTAGGCCTGGGCACTTAAAATGGCTGGCATTGCTTCTTCAATTTATTTTATGGGTTCTTATCTATTCGTACATAGAAAAAGCTCTGGCTTCACGTTCTACTTCACGTTACGTAAAATTCTAAATTATTATAATATTATAGTTTTGCTAAAATATAATGTAGATATAAAATTAGGAATAGAAAATTTAAATAAAAGGATCCATAAAATTTTTTTTTAAATATTAACTTATAAGCTTCCAGTTTTATATTATGATACATAAGGACAAACTATTGAGCTATATTATCTGAATTTATTTGTAAAACGAGGAGACGTTCCATATTATGCGTTGAAAATTTATTTTATACGCCCGATACAATTTTTGGTATCTTTATAATAATCGAAACGAAATCCATCTAATGGTTGAACGAAAGAATTTCTTACACACATTTTATTCACGAAACAAATTCGAAGCTCCTTAGATAACAGCTTTAATGCCGTTAATTTAAAAAAATGTAAAAGTCGACGAACGGATTTATTTCATCTTCAAAATGAATTTATTTTAACATAATGTCTGGAATTTATTTCTAAATAATGTTAGAAATACGGCTTGCTCTTTGTGTATTTGGTGCTATTAAGATTGGTTATATAAATTGTCATTTCATCTTTTTGTATGTATATCTGAATATGTTAGAAAACGAATAAAAAAATGTGTCTTAACACTGGGCTCCACCTGGATACTACAGGTGGGACAATACAATGTAAATACAATACAATACAATGTTATAATATAATAACTGAAAGTTATAATATTTACTATGCCGCTGGAATCTATACTTAATATTATAAAGAGGAAAAATTTGTATTTTATACGTATATTTGTTTTGTAATCTGCCAGACTGATTTCAAAAATTCTTTCACCATTAGAAAACTGCATCATCACTGAGCTACTTAGGCTATATTTTTTTATGGAAAAAGACAAGGCAAACAAGCGTAGCGTCCAACTACTGTAGTTATTCTTTTAAACATTTTTTTTGTGCCGACAATTATCAAACCATATATATAATTCATATCTCTCTGTTACTCTTTATCCCTTATTGGGTTTGGGTTATATTTTATTAAAGATAATTTTAACACCTGTATTCCGTTCAAAAAATGTAACGAGTTTTAAAAAGGTCAATCTAAACCAAAATTATGCAAAAATAAAATAATGCGACGTGGCCTTACGCAGCGTAGCAGATGACTCTGTGGGGGTGACAACTGATTAGATTTTTGTTTCTTTGATTGAATTAAACAATAATTTTCACTTTAGAAATCTTAAATGTGCTGCTACCATGTATTATGTATTTAGCATGTAAAGTAGGAACGTAATTCCGCCTGCTTATTAAACAAATAATTCACAAGTTTAAACGGGCGAAGCCGCGAGCTGGTCGCTAGTGTAATATAAAAAAAAATATTACATTAATAAATATACAATATAAATAAGAACATAATTCAAATTGTTGATGTTAAGCAGCGTTCAGTCAAGTCAGATGTTGATGGGTGTGCAATAAACACATTAAGTGTAGACAATAAGTAGAAGACAATGTAGTACAAAATCTCTGAGTGAAGTAAGATTTAAATATTCAAAGTTTTTAGTGAGGCTATTCGTGGCGCAAAGGCACAAGCATGCGACTGTACCTCAAGGAAATGATACATTGAATATTCATCCTACCGATCTGGTATCGAGGCAAATAGCGGCGTTTAGATCCGCCAATCAACATGCTATACCTCCAGAATTCACTGGAAATTGGGAAAAGTGTAACTTTGGAAACAGTATCTTAACACTTAATTTACATATCTGCCTGCCTACCCTGCGATGCGCAGTTTCCCGCACATGCATATATATATACACATGTATTCAGCGTGAAAGATGAAATTTTAAGTCAGAAAACATTTTTAAGGATTAATTAAAACGAATGTGTATTGAACAATATATCCACTTGTGTTTTACTTAACGCACTCATTAAGGTACTTGAGTGTCATGCCATCGCAATCATGGCATCCATGGAAATAACTTTTCAACAAAAACCGAAGAGGGCATGATAAAATTAAGGGAATCTCATTCATTTATTGTAATCCCCGCAACGAGCGACGGACTAATTAATTTTCACATATCTCAGATGGGAAAAGGGAAATGGTACCGTATTCGTTTTATTTTTCTGAACGAAATTGGTTGATTATTTTAATCATACTTGATATTCATGATGTAATATGCTTCCAAATAAATTAAATATAAAATAAATGATCTAGATTAGGAAATTCCCCACTCAACATGCAGTTAGTTTATAATGGCCTATAATTAAAACAAATCTCAATGTGGTTTCTAATATAACAGTAGTGCATTGCACATACAATACAATTATTTTGTAAGTCAATACAAAAACATACATAAATTCATTTCACTTTCATTTCTGTTGTTGTTCTGGGGTTCCGATCGCCAGTGAAATTCCATGCGACAATAATTGAAAAACACAAAGCGGGTAATCCAGATAAAACTGGGGATATTGGTTTAGAAGGGTCGCCCTTAAAAATGTTGTTAGCCATAACGTCTCAAAATCATGTTAATTTGTACACTTTACAAGAAATGCCTTACCGTTATAGTGTTATCGTTTATATATTTTATTTTATCACATTCTCGTTTATACTCTTTTATTTTTAAATTACATACCCCTGAATGTCGGCTAAAGTATTAATTCATTATTTTTTTATAACTTACCTGGACTAGTATAATTTTTCATCAATAGCTCATCAAATATTTCAAATTTTAACTTTGTTTTATGTCAATAGAAAATGCTTATCACATTCAACAGTTATTAATAAGTCGGTATTTTATATTTTTTACAACTGAGATATTATATTATCAGGATTAATAGCTATCACTCAAAGAACGTTATATGCCACCTAATAGTTCTGAAGATATTCACATACAAACAGGTAAAAAGACAAACACACAGGCATATACATATACAAATATTTTAAAAATCTTAAGCAAAGGTTGTCCTTTTACGCAGACAATATCTACAAGATGAGATAAGATAATTTTGAGGTTAGTCGTAAATAAGTTGTGGGTACAATTCCCACTTAAGAAAATGAAATATCAATATAATGCGCGGCGCTCCGTACCTACTGACAGCAGCCAATACCTTTAGAGTTCGGTGGAGAGTGTAGAGCGCAGTATTAAGATACTAGGTTCCCTCTATATTATATTCATCATATCTATGCAACATGATGAAAAAAATACACGAGATGGCAATTTTATATTATATAAAATAGCTAACTAGTCAGTTAGGAAGTCAGTCTTTTTTATACAAAATAATATACAGTTAAAAACTTCCTGATCAACTTTTAAGTTAAGCTTACCAAGTACACTTAGTTGTCTATCATCATTATAATAACAATAATAACCAAACACTTCGTAGCTAGTGCTACTGTCTACATTAAAATTTATTTTAATTGTGAATAAAATTAAAAGCTCCACAGACGTCACATAATGGCCGAAGGCAAGGCTGTGATACACGTGCTAGAAGTTCAGAAATTAATTAATATAGTGGTATTATTAAAACTATATATAGTTTCAAGATTCTACGCGTGATAGTTGTGGGTTCAATCTCATTCTATTAATATGAATATGTTCCATATTTATATTTAAACTATTTTAAATTCTGTCGTCCGTTCACAAAGTGTATTTTTAGTTGTAATTATAAAGATGTAACAATAAAAACCAAAATGTAAACCAATTTAAATTACTTTTCTTTATAATTTCTACGTGAAGGGCGGGCAGAGACATACAATAAAATCTAGATTGTGATTATAATATTCGATTCTTCTTCTATACGGCTGGTTGTCAACGTGCAATTTCTACGCAAGATATTTCTATGATTTTATATTATTATATGATTAATGCCAAGGTTGTGGGTTCGCCTCACTTGGGGCAAGGAATTATTATTCAATAATATTTTCATTTCTTCGCTCTGGCCCCAAGGCAAGTACCGGTGGTAGAACTCATTCTACCACTCAAAACTTCATACCTCGAAAAATTCTGCGGAAAGGGGGAAACGGAGTGTCTTAATCCTAGGTTTCTTCTACCTACCCTGCTATATGCGGAATACAGCGTGAAGCTAATAAAAGAAATCGTATAGATTTCAAAATTTAAATGTATTTCTACAGAACTTCATGTGTTCTCAGTACACGTGTGTATCAAAATCATAATGCAGTACTGCAACTGCATATGAAATCCAATTAATACAAGTGTCCTACATCTAAGATGGTGAGGACGACACTCATTGGTTTGAACGTTCTTGCTAGCTCTAATTGTTATAAGCGTGATAATGTTTTATATCAAAATTGCGTGTAAAATATGCTATTGCGTGAAAATATTCCAGAAGTAAAATGTAATTTCTTTATATACGTGTTTGTCAGTCATAAAATTAATATTTGTAACGAGGACATTCTCTGTACCAGCAATGCGCCTCTAGAGGCGTTCTAGAACAAGTAAGGTGTAGGCATATCTGCAAGCTTTAGTGTGTGTTCATATCCATACTAAAAAATCCTTTGATACTAATACAATGATTTTTTTACTATAATAAAAAAAAATATGGTTTTTAACTTATTTCACAAAATTTATAATAATGTCACTCTACCTACCCACTTGAACTAGGATACAAGTAAGTCCGATACGTCCAACGACTTATCCAGATTTCCACCAAGAGAGAGAAATGCCTATTTATTGATAAAAATACAAGTATACAGTTCACTCTTGCGAGCTATTTAGGAAAAAACATTAAAAATTGAAACGTGGTGAAATCCAACCCCTGCCTCTTAAATATCAGACAAGCTATTAACGTAAGTATTTTTCATCAAGTATATACGAAGTAATTCCAAAGATTTAAAAGCGCAATGTAAACTTTTACATTTGAGGAAGTCGTAACGCAGACATAAGCATATGATTACAACGCAATCGTTCTGGATTCGATTTCCACTCGGATTAATAAATTATTATTTATAAATTTATATTTTTCATTTCTTCACTTTGCCCGGCGGCGATGCCGCATAAATTTGGCGGAAAAATGGGAACGGACATTTCGTTCCCTCTACCTCCTCTACCCTGCACAATACTGGATGTATATTGTAGGGTAGTATGAAACTAATATGATTTAATCTTTTACCTAATTGAGGATAAAATTAAGCCTCGTAACAGTTCATTGCGTCATCCTATACTACTTCTATAGGTAGATTTGTTAATGTGATGCATCCAGCAGTGAATAGATGGTGCAATTAATGTGAGTATCCTACACCTAACGTTACGCAAATGGCACTCAGATACATTGCGAATTCGATACGCTTCTGTTGCTTGGGGCCGCTCACGCAGCATAGTGTGCCTTGATTTTAGATTGTTTACTATTATGTATCTATTAATGTATCATTATGTATCTATGAAAGGCCATCATGGCGCAGGGGTATCGAGAGTATGAGTGTGACAGGGTTTCCTATGCCTACCCTGCGGGATATAACGTGAAGCTCATTTATTTATCTAATTTATATAAAAAATATATATAAATATATATAAAATGCGCATGCAAGCACACCGAGGATACGTTTCAAAGTGTCAAGCCTTTCACAGAACATTGGGTCCCCAACGATTCGAGCGATTCGATTCGCTAAACATAACGTGGCGGTCACTTTCATTACTTAGAACGGATTTTTTTTTGAAAGGTCACGTAAATTAAACACAATATTAACAATTGTAATTTTTCATCTAAATACAGTTTATTTTTGTTAGAAAGGCTTTTCTATTGCCATTTCTTAAACGGCCTATGAACATTTACCTTTTAGGAAGACATTAATGGAGTACTCGTGCCAGAGCTACAACAAGCCATTACTCGTACAGTGACGATTTTATTGAACAAATTAAATATATTTCATAAGTTTATATTATTAACAGTGTTGCTATTATCAAATTTAGACGAACAATTGTCTAACTATTTTACATTTTACATTAATATAATGAAAATTCATCACTTCCCTTTGATCAGCGCCGCTACAGAAACTCCCGAGCGTTTACAGAGAGAATATTTATTCCGAAAACCCGGTATTTGTATTCTGATGGCTCGCACTAAAATATCATTGCATTGTTTCTGTTACTTATTTGCATCTTTCTACAAATAAACTAACTGAACGCACGTTCCTATAAATAATTTGTACTTCAATTGTTATACAATTCACTCGATTTAAATGTGAATGTGATAAGTGTTTTAGTCTTGATGGACGATTTCGATCTATTTAGGCTAGCATAGAACTTTTGTTCACTGTTTTCAGCTCATGTAGAAGAATCTAAAATCCAGATAACTCTTACGTGTCTTTCGTGGTCTGTCAAGAACTTTATTTAATAGAGCTAAAAGTTGCATCAAATATTAATATATGCATAGTTTTTGCTTAATTATGTACTATTTATATTTATATCACAGATAAAAACTATTACAAATCGATAATTATAGTTACTTTTCGTATGAAATGAGTTTATACGCCCACAGACTTATGTTTGTCGTGACGAAGGAAAGTCTTCATAAAATTACTAACCTCAGCAAGCCAGATTAATATCCACATCATGAAAGACATAAACCTTAAACATCCCAACAGTACATAACGCCGTACAATATACATATATAATACACATACATTAACACGTACAAGTAAATAATCGTAACAACATAACTGGCTTCAACGCGCACAATGGAGGCTTGATTTGTGAGGAGGTGAGCCGCAAACCGCTACGCATAACCGCTAATTGTTGAGAAGACTAGCTTACTATTACTTCGAACATAGATATAGATAGATAGATAGATAGATAGATAGATAGATAGATAGATAGATAAAGTAAGACGATAGGGATGGAGGAATCAGGAGGGGTTTTAATTCGTAAGTAAAATGTAAATGAGTTTTTAAATTTAGCATTTGTTTTTTTTTGCTTATTTTTAATAAAGGGTTTATTGATCACAAAAAAATACGATATAAAAATTGAACTGATTCCAGTAATTTTTTTACATTAGATTATTGGTTTAAATGATAAATGTAAAGTTTTAAAGAAAGAAAAAAGTAATTTTAACAGCAAAATAATTTTTCACCTTTTGTCATATAAAAAAATATACTGACACTTTTTACTATTTATAAACTTTTTATATAATAAGGAATTATAGCTATAGCAGCATATTATGTAGAGTATATTGCAAGCAAGCGGGCCATCTTGACATGATCCAACCGCATTCCAATTGGTAAGTAATTTTGTACGTTAAAATAGTATATCTACTATTCGTATTTAAATTTTTATTATCTTTTTAACTTTTTGATTACCCCATAACTATAAAATAATAACTCGGATTTGCATTTTTATTGAAATATAAAAGTTATTTAAGTTTTGCTTCTTTGAAATGCATTTATTCAGGGGCTTCTACGACGAAGACTAGGCATGACGACTGGGCCGTAATGGTAGTTCTGAATAATTAGTAAATAAGTAAGTATTAAATAAGTTTAAATTACATATATGTATATAGAAGGTGAAACCAGTCGCGGCGGTGAGTTCCGTCACTACACATGCACTATTTTGTATTTTTGTAGAAAGCGAGGTGTCATTAAACTATATTATCTTTGCAAAACAAGAGAAATTGCTTACATGTCAAAGATATTAATTGGAATTTGGAATATTATAAATTATAATATTCCAACTAGATATAGGCCGACGTGGCACGGAAGCATAATATGAGACTGTAAACGTGTCGGTTGTGGCTTCGATTCCCACTCTGATGAATGAAATATTGAATATTTTTATTTTTTTTATACCAACAGTCAGTACTCGGCAGGCAGTACCGGGGCATACCGCGTAAAGAAACAACACCTCAAGAATTTGGTGGATCGATGGGGACGAAATTATCTTAATTGGAACGGAGTTAACACTATGTTCCCAGGTTGGTTTCCTACATTTGAAGCTCAAAAATAGAAAAAAAACAAACACCAAGTGAAGTGTTTATTTAAAAATTCTTTCAAAATAATCCGTACAGCTAAATCATCCTCACCGCTGGCAATTAAAATTTTTATTACATTCACCTTTTTAATTTTCATTGTTTGGATGAAAGGCTCCACCATGACCGTACTGGAACGTTAATGCAATTTTTGGTAAAAAAGGACAGTGCATCGTTAGTGTGCTCGGTTGAAAATATTTTTAATTTTCCTTCACAAATTCTATCTGAGGCTGATCTGATTACGTTTTGTTAAAAAAATAAAAATAAATAAAAATAAGAACAATGATTATAGGTTTGATTCACATAAGAAAAGTTCTTATCTAAATAATATATTTTTCAATATGATTATCTTGCAGAAAGCTATCGAATAAGCAGAACGAATTGTTTGCCAACTATGCTTGGTCTGGTCGCACAAATGTACATGTATGTTATTTTATGTAGTATATATGTATTTAGATAGATAGATTCTATTTACCATAAAACGGGACATATTTAATTTTAATGTCGAAGAATTAAATATTTAATATTTTCATTTCGTTGCTCTGGTAACGAGGTAAAACGCGGTGTTAAGTTCCTCCACTCAACACACAATGTATTCAGAATTCGGTGGAAAGTGGGAATCGGAAGGGTCTTAATTAAACTGGAGTTTCTTAATACTAGATTTCCAGGTGAAGCTACTCGTAATTATTTCACTGGAAACAAAATAAGATATTTAACAGTAAAAAAGACTAAAATTATTTGAACTATAAAAGAAAGAAAGCAGAAGTAAAGCTTTGATGATATGTTTTAGTCCCAATGCTATTATTCTCTATTCGCAGTCGCATATCGATTTACTTACTGTAACCTAGTATCTAATAAAGGGGCTTAGAGCGATTTATTAATAAATAATCATTAATTAGATGTATGATACAAATATGTTTGCAAATAAAATGTTAAATGATGACGCCGATCTCACAGACCGGGGTTTTTGACCCAAGACTTTGCTGATAATTAATTAATTACCTAAGGCATAGATAATTTCGTTTTAATCGACCGACGTGGTGCTTAAGCATAAACAAGAGACTCTTAACACGTCGGTTGTAGGTTCGATTCTCACTCGGGTGAATGAAATATTTAATAATTTTCACTTTCTTGATCTTGTACCGAAGCAATAACACATAAGTATAGTGCAAATCCCAACTCGTTTATTATTATTATACATTCATACTTAGGACACTAAAAATCAAATATCAATCTTAAATTGGCCTCTATTATTCTTATTACATTAGAAACTCTTGAAAAATAAACAAAAATATATATATTTTTAATGAGAAAATATAAATTTCTATTTCCATATAGAAACGATCACAAAATTTTGAAAATATCATTTTTTTAATAATATCATTTTTAATAATATCGTATCGATTAATTTAAATAATTATAACAATATTTTTTTAATTTTTTTTTATAATAGCACGTTAATTAACATTAACATTTTGACTATTTTGTAAACAAGTTAAATTGATGTTGGCAGTAATTATATTGATATTCCTTCGGAAATAAGAGCACAGCTACGTCTCTCGTGTGAAAGAAAAAAACGGGCTGTATATATATTTTTTTAAATATCATAAAACAGATTTTTATTAATTTTGCCTTACACTTATAAAATGGACCACACCGAGATCCTTCAGGTGTAGACTCGTAGATATGCCTTATACTTATCTCAGTGAATAATGCCTCGGGCGATCGAGAATTGACGACATTCGGTCTCAAATACGAAGTAATGGCACTCGTGAGTGATACCGCCGCCATAAAACCTAATGATAATGATGAATAGATTGAATATTTTACGAATTGTATTTATATACATTTTAGCATTTATTAAAGAGAACTCAATATTAGGATACTATATTTTACTTTATCTATCGCCAGGCCACACGTGGCGCAGGGGCACAATGTGTGACTGAAATGCCCCATATTTCATATTTCCATTTTCTTCGCTTGGTGTCGAGACAGGAATGACTCAAGTTTTTCACGCTGCAAATAAAAAAAAACATTATACTCTCATACATGTTTAAATTAATTAACTTAAATTCCATTTATACTGATATTTTTCCAAAAAAATTGCTGAAAACTTTCCACGAACGTAAAGTAATCTGATAGAAGTGCACAATATCACTTACCTACGTTTCGCTCACCTAGTAAGCTGTTATAATTTAATATTATTGTCTAGACAGCACTTGCAGATTGAATATTATTTTAGAACATGGTATAAAAAGAATGTATTATGTTGGACTGAGGACAGTTCAACAAACTTTAAGCGGTATATTTATTCAAATGTGTGTTGCTATTGAATTCGTTTCTTTGATTTCTGTATTTTTATTGCAACAATGGAAGAGTTACAGATAAATATAAAAATAGATACAAATTAATAATTTATTTTTTAGACTAAAATATTCCAGGTTGAGAATTAAGACATGATGATAATATTAATTAAAAAACATAGATGTAATTTTCCATGAGTTTTAGTTATAGTTAGTACATTAAGTAGAAAAAAACTTTCTTTATCGCTTTGCTTCACTGAAGCTCCTTTATCAGTCTTAAAATAGAGAGAGCATTCTAGCGCATAAATTATTACCTATTCAATTAAACTCTACTACGGATATTAATTTTATAAGTATGAAACTTTGACATTTCCATTGAGAGTTATTTTCTTATATATCAAGCAAAAATTTTACATTATGCTTTGTATTTAAAAAGTCCAATTAAATGAGGCTCCCGTGGTACCAAACAGTGTCTGACTAACGCAGGAGTAGTGGGTTCCATCCAAATTCGGAAGAGTAATATAAAATTTTATTAAAATTATTATCATTTCCTCCCTCTAGTAAAAGTAATTTAAGAGAAAAGATAATAAGAGATAATAATGTTATATTATATTATATTATATATTAGTTGACTATTTTAAACCATTGTTAAAGTAAATTACTAGAAATTCCATAGTAAAACACATTACGTCTATAACTATAACTTCTATGTAACTTATATACAAATATGTCATTAGCTGCTAATCTGCGAGGACACTTCGATAATCGAGCATCTTATCATGTTAACTAATGGCCAAATCGAGAACTGCGTTTGTAAATTACCTACCGTAGATACTGTTATATACAGTCATGCCGTGTGGTCCCGGCTTAGAACAGGATCACCCTGGTATTGTCGGTGTCGTAAGAGGCGACTAAAGTACGTGTGGTAGAGTCACGTCGCCAGTAATGGCAACACGCATGGGCAGACTCGACCGGATTAATACCACCCCCGGCATTAAAAACCGGCGTGAAGTAGTGGCTCTAGCCACTGCGTTTCGCATTAGGTAATGCCGGGCCGGGATATTTCATCTACTCGAGTAGGGATCGAATCCACAACCAGTCGCCCTTACAGTCACACGCTTTTGCCCCTGCAAAAAAAAACATTTTCTTACATACAATTAAGTACGGGACTCAGTTCAATATTCCGAAATGTAAAGCAACGTTGATAAAAGCTAACAAAGTAAGCCTTTTTCAATTCATCTTCAGATATCATTGGACAGTGCATATGAGTATGCTCGTCCCGCATAAGAGCTTTTCTCTTATCTCTGTTTGATTATACAAGTTCATTCGAGTAAAGATGTTTTAAATACGTATAATTACTTTTATAAGTTCGTTAACATATACGTATCCCAATCAATGCAGGGTATGCAGATGAAACCTGGGAACCTAGTATTAAGGTACCACCTGTCCCATGTTCTCTGTTTTCTGTACCCACTTTAATTAATAATTATTACGTTAGGTAATTGCCCAGAGATGGTCGTCAAAGGTCAATGGTCACTCAAATTGACGGTGACTCTTCCAACTAGATGGGCCCCCACACAGCGGCGTAGTCGAAGCGAAGTAGTAATAGTACAGATGTCCACCAGTTTTACCATCATGAGGAGCTCCTGAGCGGGTTTTCCTGCTCTTACGTAGATTGAGCACTTCCACTCTTTCATGCATATAGCTCTTGGGCTCCACTGCCGGCCAAAAGAGGCAAGACAGAGGCGGGGTATAGGTTACAGTTGTAACCTATAGGAGAGTTCTCCTCCGGAGGACTCAGGTCCATGTATTTGCCACTCCCCAACAGTTCACCACAAGCTCTGCGGGTTTATTATTATAGTTATGGGTTCAATTCCTACTTGTGAAAATGTTTCCTGGTATGAAATATGAAATCTAGTGTCAATTTACTCTATTCTAATATTTTGGAAAGCAACTTTATCCACGAAGAAACCATAAAAAATATTTACAACATCTATAAGCGAATGTTATATAACATTATATGAAGTTATAGAAAATAGGAAACTTTTAACAAAAACAGCGTCATTGTTCCAACGTATATCATAGACAATCTTTGTTTACGACCTCTGATAACTGCCGACCGTATAAACCTACTTTGAGATTATTTCTCTGTAGCGATTTGCTTCTGGAAAAAAAAGACGAACTAATTCAGCTTATCTGGTATGTAATTTGTCAATTAATGTGTTGTGTTTAATTAATTTGTTTTTTTTTCTTTAAATGCATCTTTGGAATATTGTGAAATGAGACTGTGGAACTCGTAAATATCAATTATTAACTTGAGCAATAAAATATAATTTTTTAGGGTTCCGTACTTCAAAAGATAAGAACGAAGTGTATTTATAAGTTGTACATCTGTAAACAACACCTGTAAAACTAAAATATTTTAATAAATTCCGCATATCTGCTTTGGTACTAAATATCAAGTTAATAGGTCAGAAATGTATAAAAAATATTTTAATTTCGCAAACTCGTGTTGAGTGACGGAACTCTACGCCGCGCTTTGCCTCGTCACCGGAGCGAAGATACGAAAATATAAATTAAAATAAATATTTCATTTCCTCGAGTAGATATCGAACCCACAACCATCGATCGATTTTACAGCACACTTTGTGCTCCTACACGACGACTGGCCTCAAATACTGATATTATTAATTTATCATATAATATTGGTAATTTTCTAATAAGCTAAATTTATGTAATACAAAAAATATCATAAAATAAGATAAATATTCCAGTCTGGAGTGCAAATTTGTCTTCAGTGGCTAGTTTCCAAGTAGAAATTACTTTATTTCCACCGAGACCTTACTGAGTCAATACTACAAAGGTATATAATTTATCCAACCGCATTGAATTTCTAGTCTAGGAAGCCTGGACAAATATTTTGCACTTTCTACTTAACTTGAAATGCCACACAAAGGACGCTTGTACGCTTGCTTTGGCACAACACTATTGGTTGCAACTCACTCTGATACCAGTACCTCGAGTATATTGAAAAATGGCTGCTTGATAGCGAATTTTATATAATAATTTTAAATTTTAATAATATAGGCTTTTTCTATCATATAATAGTGTAAAGCTCGGCTTATAAATTTTGGAAATAACATTGAAATACAAATAATTTTTAAATAAGCAAAATTTGTAAAGTGATTGTAAACGCGACAGGTCGTAAGTTCGATCCCACTCGAGGAATTAAAATATTTGAATATTTTATTTACTTTCATTTTCTCGCGCTGGTAACGAGACAAAAGTGTCGAGTCCACCACTCAGCTCGCGATACTTCCAGAATTCGGCGGAAAGTGGGGAACTGAAGTGTCTTAATGAAAATGGAGTATCCTAACACTAGGTTCCCAGGTTCTCTCTGCGTTTCCTATTATGTTGGGGATACATTGTAAAGATAAAAAAATCATACTAAAATACTTACATATTCTACGAAACAATTCGTTCACCTACAATTAACTGTAAATCAACCAATTTGAGAAGATTCTCTTATTGTATCTTTTTAATTAAGGGTCAAGTGGAAGGTTTCCTAAAGTTTCATCTCTAAAGAAGTATCCAAGTACTGGTTTTTAATTAAACAAATAACAAATAGGTTACGCAATTTTCGTCTGTCTCTTCTGAAATACTAATCTGAAATACTTTTCAAAGTTCTATTCTTTTTAAATTTCTCTATAATAGTTTTTTTTTTCTATTTCAATAAAATATAGTATAAATACTTATATTATATATCATTTCAAATATATGAAGGATTTTTTTTGTTTTAGTATTATAAATTTAAAATATTTTCAATTTTTCCATTTCTTTCTGAAGACCGAAGAAACTTTTATATTTTTAATAGATTTGCACTTTATTCTGCATATATGAGGATAGGCAGAAGAAACCGCCCATTGAGTCATTTCGTTTTATTGAGTGTTGTTGTTGAGAGGATGTACTCAACGTTACGATCTGTTGTGTTATCAAAGCGTGGTCAAATATAAAATTTAACATATAGTCACAATCTAGCAACTATGTTACTTGAAATTAAATTAAATAATAAATGCATCAATAAAACACAGAACTGCAAATGAGGAAAAACGCTCATTTTGCGTGTTGCTGCCAATTAATGAAGTTAAATCGTCCTTATCAAATTTAAGGCCTTTTCTGAACTGACTTATCAACTCGTTCGTATCAAATAGAAATGTACTGTTTTTGGTTTAGTTGCCTAAATTTTTAAGTTTTAAATATTTTTGATTCTTGATGACGTTAAAGAATGAGTTTAAAATTTCTTTTTTGGCCAGTTCAAACATATTATTATGGGTAAGTATTAGTTACTTAGTAAGATACGAACCCGCACCTTTAAATATAGGTGTATGCATCAAACTCTAAACTCGAAACCTGTAACTTCTACACTGTGATGGATTAAAATAGCTTTTTATTTAAAACTTATTATTACAATAGAATATTATGACAAAGTAAATTATGCTATGTATGTCCTTTAGGACTTTTTTATAGAAAAATTAAACGCACAAAAATTTTTCAAATATAAAATTGTTTAAAAGAACGTAAAATTCATTTCAATCATAGCATTTTTTTGAGAGCAAAATTAGTTCAGGGATGGCCAAAGAGGATTTATAATTACCTGAAAAATAATTCATCTCTCTCTCCCTTAATGCAGTGTCAAGGGAACTCTGAGTAATTACAAAGCGTTTCCCTCTTTATAATTGTTCTTTTTAAATTAACTTACATTGTTTTATAGTTTTATGTTTCAAATTGAAATAATGTTGCAGCGAAAAGCCAATCGTGGCAAAATGTAACTGGTGTTGGGCGCAACAGGTTGTGGATTTGATTCCCAACCAAGAAAATGAAATATTTAATTCTTTAAAATTAAATTATTTCGCTTTTGTGAAAAGTGCGGCGTTGAGTTCCATTACTCTCCAAACAATGGCTCCAGAATTTTTTGATGGAAAATGGGGAATTAGGTGTAGTAACACTGGGATGTGTGCGGGAAACAGCGTGACGGTAAAAAGTTATACTTAAATTATAAACAAAAATAAAATGTATCTACTGAACTTGCACTTAATAAATATTTATGTTTTTTTTTATATCATTAAAATAACATAAATAAGGATAAACATAAATTTTCTAATAGCTCCAATGTAATCAATATATTACTGTCCGTCCTGTTGCAATCAACAGCAGCGTCGATGGTGTCATACGCACAGAATTCCAATTTACATAGTAATGTGATGAAACCTTCCTAGTGTTTATATTATACAACTTTCATGGAAAACACACTGGCAATATTTAGAAAAAAAACTTTGTAAGATATTTGAAAATAAGTTACCATAACGAAAATAGACGACAAAGTGTGCCGTTAAATTCCGTTGTCAAGTACCCAAATAGCCAAATGTGTCGAAATTCGGGTGATGGGTAGGAAACGGAAGTTCTTATTACTAGGTTCCATTTCACTGTCCTACTATATGGATACAAGCTTAAAACTTAGCACATCTTTCCTGCATGCGTTGATTTTAACTTAGCTGTAAATTTGACACATCATTTAAATGAAAAATAAATAAATATATATTTCGAGGCAAGTCGTAGCGTACAAAGTGTGACTGCGCACAAAGACCGACTGGTTGTGGGTTCATTCTCCACTCGAAGAAATAAAGTATTTATTTAAATTTATATTTTATTTTTTTCTCTTTGGTCTTATATTATATAACAACCCGCAATCCTTCCAGAATTCGGTGGAACGTGAAAAACGGAATGTCTTAACACCATCTTTCATGGTGAGTGGTTGACAACGTGAAGGTTGCTTAATATATTTCTACATATAAAATTATATAAATACAACTATGTGTAAAATAGATTTTTATAAACAGCCACAAGTGGTTGAGAACACGACTTATATTACAAAACAAACAACTAAAGTCTACATCGAGATACACTATTACCATAAGTGATAGAACATGTCAGTATCTAATGTATGAAATCTGTCACGTTTCTAACAACTTTGTAAAGAAGTTTTGTCAATCATATCGTGTACACGGTTTTGATTCATATGTTATTTTATAGAAATAACGTATATTTTAATATATGACAATTTTATATTTACTTTGAGGTAATTTATATTTACTAGTAAAGGTATTGCGTGGTGAGTAGCAGTACTCATCGCTTACATTCAATACAGTCAAGAATTGAACTCACTACTTTTTTATATTACACAATATGCTGCATCATATAGATAAAATTCCGATTAGTCGTCGGCCGCAATTAACGACTGCAGCGAGTGTGTCGTACACACAGAATTCCAATTTGCATAATAATGTAGCGTAACCTTAAATAGTGTTTAACCTATGCAATATTCGATGGACACTAGATAACGATGCATCCAAATATTCATGAATATTCTAGCGTCATTATATTTTCTTGGTGTCAACAAACCTTTAGTCACGTGTTTGAAGTGAGCTTTTGTACATTGTATATTACTATTGATTTCCCAACAGACGATGTCAAATGAATGTTTAGTAATACCGCAAGTTATTTTTTTTTAATAACTTCACGCTGTATCCCGCATAAAGCAGAGTAAGTGGGGGCACTAGTATTAAAACTTCCCCCACATTCTGCCGAATTTACGAGGCATTGGATGTTGAGTGGCAGAACTTTGCGTGGCGGAAAAATGTGTTTTGGCCGATGCTAAAAAAACTAATATTATTGATATTTAATAGTTATAGATCGGTTGACATGTTGAAAATTCATATTAAAATATTCTTTACTAGACTTTTTTCGGTGTTTTCAATTCAATTTAACAATTCATATTAAATGAACATAAAATAACCAATATGCTCGGAAAGTAATTTGGTTGTGGTAATAAACAAATTATACATACAAAATAATATTACAGTAAAAGATTTGAACTGGAAACCTTCGAATAACTGACAATGTAAGGAAAACTTACTAGTTCTCGTCTTAGGCGTTATCGCTTGAGATACCACGTCATGTTTGTGTCATGAGTCCACATCTGACAGTCTCCGAATTCAGTTGAATATATATTAAATATTTATGTTACGTACATTTTTATTGGAGTAAATAATCCCATTTCACAGCTACAAAAACAAAAAAAATGTATAAATATTGAGAATTTTTTTTGGGATTGGAGACACGACTGTTGGGTATGTGCGGTACGTTTACTTGTTGATCTCACAAATCTATCAACGTCACGAATTTTGAAAAATTCTAATACAATCTTAATATAAAAACAAAACCTTTAGAAATAAATAACAAACGTCCCTGAAAATTCAATAAGACAGTTGCAACTGCGGTCTGGTCGGAATTCACGGTGTAGAGGGGAGGTGCCCTTGCTCTTTCTTCCTTATATTTTAACTAGCATGCAGTTTTAGTGAGTAGAGAGGAAAATAGTACGCTGTCGTGGCTTTTCTTCGGAAGAGCTTCGAGTTATGACAAAATTGTATTGTTGACGACTTACGTTATTTAGATAAACTTCTAATCGTATTATAGAGGCCGTCGTTACGCAGTGGTACAAGATTGTGACTGTAACGCGACGGTTGTGGGGTCGATCCCACTCAGTGTACTGAACTTTTAAATATTTCACGCTGGTGACGATGCAAATTGCGGCGTTGAGTTTCGCCAATCAACACGCAATGCCTTCAGAATTCTAATGAGGAACGTAAGTGTATGTATTTTTTGTAGTTGTATATATATATATATAGTGATTTTTACTTTTAACATAACAATTTTCCTACAAATTTAGCTAAATCCCGTTAAATTTGTTTCACCAACAGCTAGCGTTAAACAAACATACTTAATTATAATTATGAAGTCTTAAGCTCGAATAATCCTCGCGTAGAATATCTTGTACGGTATAATTCTTGGCTTAAGCTGCTTCACAAGAGTTATTTAACCTTAGGTAACCTAAATCAAATGTCGAGACACATTAGAGTCTTAAAAGTAATTCAAACTTTAAATGTTTTATCTTGAATTACTCGACTAACAAGTTCAAGCTTTACAGATGTATATATTAACATTAAGTTGCACTTATTGCAATTACATGACAGTTTTACGGGGTTTTCTTAAATTTCGTAGATAAGTATACTAATAGAAGAACACAAATAATGGAGAAATTATTAGATGTACTTATGTCGTTGTTGTGTTAATATTTTCATTTATAAATACTGGGATATCGAATACCTAGACTACCATCATTATACAATACAACCTTAAACCAACCAGCCAGGTGGCTGGGCTGTCTGCCTACCACCCAATAAGCTAAAAGTAATACTAAGTAAGTATACCTATCTATATATAAATATATATTAGTTATTATAGTGAGTAATCTACAAAATTATCCTGGGTAGTACCTGCTATTCTGTGTATCTCTTCATTGCGGATTCGATCAACTAAGTTGACTCAGCATATCTTACGATAAGGATCGGCATATCTTTTCAAATTTAAATTATTTAAATTTAAAAACCAAGAGCATGAGAAAGCGTGTAACTGTAAACGAGGCATTGAGTTCCGCGACTCAAAATGCATGAAAAAAATATAATAATAATAAAGCAAAAATATTTTTTTTTACGCAATACATCTAAATCGAAGTATTTTATCTTCCACGAACCGCACTGTAGCGGTTAGATAAAAGATCGGAGGCGACATTCAAATAGTAGAAGGCGTTTTCTTCAAGTTTGATCATCGTGTGTGGCTTTAGTATTGAAATAGTTTCGCTCGAAATGTCAACGCCGTTTCGGTGGAATTGGAAATTGTAGACGTGACTATAATACATACCATTTGTTTTCATTCTATCGACTGATATACGCTGTGTTCCTGCTTTAAATCTAAGATTGTAGTCCCATGTGTCTGGGTCTGTTTGTATATAGTTCTTATATATATATATATATACTTAATTAAAGTGTTATAGTGTCATAGATATCAATGTTTATGATGATATTTTCCTCCTGTTACTATTGAAAATGCAAACCGGCCATTTCGGTCCACCGTTTCTACCGGTTTATCATAAATAAAATTACACTTACATGTATAATTGAGACCAGTCGTGTGACCAGAATTCGGTGTAAAGTAGAGAAAGAATAAGTAGAGAAGTACCTTTATGTGAACAGAGAGAAATAACATTTTTAAATATAATTAATTAAAATCATTCTGTTTTCATTTCTAACGGCATTTTTAAATTCACAATATTTTTTATTTCCATTCAATTTATGTGGAAAACGGAAAATCGGCATCTGCAAGCACTTTATTAATTTAGTTCGGTCTCTTCGACCGCCTTGTTATACTTCCGGTTTAGCTGTATTCGAAACGAGGTTGCATTTAAATACGATATTAAGTTGTTCTTGTTCTCCTTTAAGTACTTCAGAATATTTATATATTGATAAAATAAGGATATTAAAATTTTTAAATATATATCTAATCTAATCTAATATATATCTTTGAATATTAGTAGAACCATAAAGATCCTATCGTAAGGTATATTTGTTTCTATACACGATTACAGTATATAGTTATATCGTAGTACGAGGAAAACCACGGCGTAGAACTAGTCCCAAGTGTAATCAGTAATTATTGGTATACCATACTATCAAATACCATTACTCTGAACTATTATATATGGCGTGTCGCCAGCGAGTGCGAGTGTCGATGACGTGATAAATGAATGAGAACGTGACGTAATTTGTATTGCGTCTATTTACAAGTTCAAAAGTTACACAAACTTTGAAAAGCTCTATTGTTAAAAGGAAAATCAATAGCGTATCGGACGTTGAATACCAGAGTGTTTTCGTCGATACTTTTACAAAAATGTACGTTATTGTGTTTTTTTTTGATACAATTTATATACAATCTGTACTTTGATTTTGTTGTTGTGTAACATGACTACGTTCAGAAGTCGTGCGGTTGTAGGTTCGTGTATTTTAAATTCTTTTTTTTTTGTTCTAATATTCATATTATTGTGCTTCAAAAGAACTACGACTAAAGCTACTTTAGGTGTTAAAAATATATGTGTTCGTATAAAAAAATGTGCGTTCGAGTAATAAATAAATAAATAGATAAAAAACTTAAACTTTTACTGCGATACCAGATAAAAAAGTCCCATTTATTTTACCAAAAAAATAAATCCCAAAGCCATCAATTACTAAAACCGTACAAAGTAAATATTGTAAGCGTAGCAAATATGTAACATTAGCTAACTTTTAACTAACGACGACGCTCGGTCGCACGTAAATCATAGACAATCTTTGTTTACGAGCTCTGATAGCTGCCGACCGTATAGTTGTTTTGAATTTTTTTTTCTTTCAGTTTTATATGGTATTTTTTCAGCTTTTCACTCGTTTTATCGTAGTATAGCACAGTAAGATCAGAAAAAATAGAGTCAGGACACACCAATCTCCGAGTTTCGCGTAATAGATGCTGGATAAAGCATTAACAAATATATTTTTATTATTTAATAACAAATTACCATTTTTAGAAGTATATAAGTTTACACATACAACCAATATTAGTCTATTTTATTTTATTCTAAAATAGTTTCTAAGAATAAATTATTTTAAAACTCATTTCACATTCGCCAAAACATATTATTTTTTAACTGTTAACGAGAAATGGAAAGAAATATCCACTGGCATGGAACATAATAGAGCAAAGCCCAAGAAAAGCTGGTGAGAGCTTCGAGAAATCTTATTTTTTACTTATTACTTATGTACTTATAAATTCAACCTTCAAAGTTACTACTACCAAGATTTTCTTATCTAATAAATAAACCGTCACGGGTATAGAAAATTTTGCCTCAAACAGATAGCACCTCTAATTTATGCTTTGGAAATGGAAAACGTTAGTTTGTAAGACAAAGTTGAGGTACCCAATTTTTTGGCAAAGTTAGCTTGTTATCTGAAAGTTTACGGCCAACATTGAAAGTCGTTCTGGTATTTTATATCAACATATTTGACGGTCAACGAGCACGGTATTGTGAAACTTGAAAATACCTATTATTAATTGGGTTATCTGCTTCTGTGGTACCAGGAAAAGTTGTAAGATAACTACCGCATCTATGATTTTTCTGTGAATTAATATAATTTTTTTTTGTTTATTTTTATGACGGCTTGTATGTTATGTCTAACTTTCAGTGTGATTTATTATTTTAATAATATTTTAGTCATGACTCTCTTTATAATGCATTTACATAATTTTACAAAATTTAGTAGCATTTTAAAATGTTTAACTCACAAGACAACTAACATGAAATATTTTACAAAAAATAATATGATATAGAGTTTTTAAATAACTTTAAAGTACATATACTCGTATATGTAGTTCAAATACGTTTCTAAAATATATTGTAAAAAATAGTTTCGGTCAAAATTAATTCATAATTTCTATACCCTTGTAATGTTGTATATCTATATTTTTAGCTCCTCACTGTATCTAACATATAGCAGGGTAGGCACTAGCCAGGCATAATAAACCTAGTACTTAGAAAATCTGTTGCCCACTTTGCGCCCATTTTTCGAGGTATTGTCTGTTGAGTAGCGGGTCTCAACGACAATCTTTGTCTAGTTACCACAGCGTAGAAATAAAAATATTTATAATTTATAATAGTTCATTTCCCCGACTGAACATCGAACCCACAACCGTCGAGCTTAATACGATCAAATTATTTCTTTACTCTCTCAACTCAGGTAATTTTACAAACACAAACACAAAAACGCAAACATTTTCCATTTTCACCACAAACATGGTAAAAATAGAAGAGACCACACCCAAATAATATATTTGTTTTACAAAGTTGTTTCTATCGGAAAAGTCATTTGGCCGTTGTTTACGTAAAGCGTCAAAACAGAAAGCTGTTATCAGAATGCCTATCGGCGATATAAATCAATGGTAATCTCGTTTGGCAGACGGAATGGAATGATTTTATTCTTTCTTATAAAAGTAAACACGTATTTCAAGCTTGGACCTTAAATTTTCTTTTTCATGCTAGATTAAGTGTTTGAAGATTAATTTTTGACTCAATTCTTCTTTGACTCATTTCACACATCTCTCATATTTTACAGAATACAATATATTGACATGTTTTTTTTTATGTTGGTAGGTCAAGGGAACCTAGTGTTACCTAGTCTTATGACAATCCGTTCCTCGTTTTCTGTCGAATTCTAGAAACATTGCGTGTTGAGCGGCAATTCCTCTACTTCGCCTCGATACCAGAACTGATAGTTGTAGATACAGAGAGAATTTTTTAACTTCTTTGCCCTGTATTCTTAATACAAAGCGTGACATCGAGTTCCGCCTCTCAATACGCAATCATTCAAAAGTTGGGCGCAAAGTGGAAAACGTAATATAGCGAAATTACTTATATATTTTTAATAAATATATAGAAAACAACATTTTATAAATGTATTGGTTTGATATGGTTTGATAATGATTTGAAAACGTTTAAATTAATATTAACGATCCATTTTAAACAAGTCATGAATATCGTCGATGTATTTGAACAAATGAAGTGTAAAAAATATTCATGGAAAATATCCGTTGCAAGACTACGTCTTGAATAAGTAGGCTTATCCATAATTTCTCCTTTTATTTGTATTTATACTATTAAACTTAGATCCCAGATCCCCCAGATCTACGTGATTTTAGCAAAGCTGAAATTTTGAGGAGTATGTAGTTAACACAGTATGCCTACTCACTACACGTCCAACAACGTAAAAATGGAACTGCTTGTTTTTAAATATATTTTTAATAATAAATTAAAAAATGTATCTTTATTTTTGCCAGGATAAAGGCTGTTTACAATTGTGGCAAATAACGTTAAACTATCAAGCTTTAATTTTATATATGTTATTTTTTTAAATATGTATTCAAGACCCCTCATAAGCACCTCGATCAATCCGATGGCTCTATCGTCTTTCCAAGCAGAGATATACCTTTATTTGCTATATATATTCTACTTCCATATAGAATTTTTCGCTACATTTATTCGTGTACGTAATTGTGCGACAACATGATGGTTTATGAATCCTGTGTGCTCGTGTGCAAATAAGCAATATTAGAAATATTGTAAACAATAAATATAAAAGAACATATTTTTTTTGTATTCAGATATATTTTCCATTTACACGCTTTCCTACTCAACTGAGGTAAAATTATTTTCTTTACAACGATCACGTCACAGATCTTTGATATTATTACCAATTTTTTCTTCATTTTCAAATTTCTTTATTATAAACGTTTATACGTTTATAGGTTCACACTGTATCCCGCACGTAGCCTGGTAGGTAGAGAGAACCTAAAAAATGTGAAGACATCTCTGTTCCCCACTTTCTATCGATTTCTTAAGTCATGGCGTGTTGTATGACCGAACTCAACACCAGGCTTTGCCTCGTTGCCAGAGTGAGAAAATATTATTATATATTTCATTCCCCCAAATGGGAATCGAACGTATAACCGTGGTGTTTACAGTCACACGGTTATACCCTTGCGTACAATAAACAGATTTATGCATACACAAGTGACAATAAACACAAATAGGCACATCAAACCTCATATAATGTATGCCGTCGACAATCCTGACGCGAGGGCGACTCTATTACTCACGAGGCATAGAATTTATGAAGCGAATAATACCACACCGTAAGATATTGCATACGTGACGTAAATATATCTCAATGTACTGTCTTGTATTAAATAATAATAAAGCGATACGGATATAATATAGATAAGATTTTCTCTGAATTATACATAATATAGTAAATATTACATATCAAATCAAAGAAAAATAACATAATATGAGTTTCTCCATTTTTTTTAATATACTCGTATCTCCCCTAGCGTAAAGCAAATCCAAAAATGAGTTTCATATCATAAAGAATGGTAAACAAAACTTTGAGATATTTTAAGGTAATATATTTTATTTTAAGAATAATATATTTTATAATATTTTGAAGTAACTGTTTCCTTAGCCACCGGTGTTTTACTCATAGACACAATATTGGAGAGCTTTCATTGAAATTTAATTTAAGCTTTAATTATAACTAATCAATTTCATTACATTGAATTTAGCTATTGCAATTTTGATAATATAAACATTTTTTTCTGTTTATATAGCATTTTAAAGTCATTATGTCATATCTTTATATAAAAAAAAACTAAATAACTGGTCAACTAAATCAAAATGAATCAAAAATAACTATAATATTTTCAGGAAATACAGTTCAAGTGTGACATTTCGAGTATTTGTATAATTTTTATTCGTTATTGTAAAGTTGAACGACATGAAATATCAAGTCTTAATACTATGCAAATTAGAATTCCGTATACACTAGTCAATGTTGCCGAATACGATGTTATGATTAATCGATTGCACTTTGCCCAACTGCTTCGATCGTATTTGCGTAGTAGACATATTGTGTGACATTTGTCTAGAATACAGGGTGAAGCTGAATCTGAATCATAGATGTTTAATACGAAATTGTGTGTTTTTTCCGAAAAATGTAATGCAAATTTTATTTTATAAAATTGAATTTTGTAAAAGTAAATTTTCTAGGGAGGTATTCTTTCTTCTTAAGACTTCTTAGCATTTCACGGAATGCTAAGAAGCTTATTTTATATAGAAAGAATACCTAATGACAAATAACTCTCTAGATTTAGTCAGTCTATAATATAATCTTACACAAGTAGGATATTATCTACAAATAGTGTAATTTAATAGTTCTATGTATATTTATATTATATTTTTATATATATTTATATTGTATTTTATATTAAGTTCTGTTGAGTTGTGCTACTCAACACGCAATGCCTCCAGAATTTAAGAGAAAGTGGGGAATAGAGTGTTTTACTAATAGGTTCCCTCTGCCTACCCTGTCGTGTGCGGGATATAGCGTGAAGCTGATATTTTTTTTTCAGTCAACAAAGTATTAAAGGTTGTGCTATAATTTAAGAATTAGAGTCAACGTGCTTTTACTGAGAAATCGTAGGTGTAGGTCTAATTTATAAATATTTAAAACAGCCTAAAGCTAGCTCTGTACAGTTATTTTCCGATATCAACTTTAAAGGATGACGTTTTCAAGCCAGTAGGACACAATGTGACATAGCATTGTGTCCATATAACATCCTAAAAGGCGTTATCTCTTAAGATAACCTACGTCATTTCTATGTCATGTATGCCAGAGGGAAACAAAAGTTTGAAATGTGTCTGGTTATTTCAGTAATATATTTACTATGATAATGAAAACAGGCTTTGTGTTGTTATGTAAATTTCATATCTTTTCATATTCTTAATTTGAAATAAAAATTAAATACATTCAATAACGGAGGAGCGGTCCAATGTCTCACTGTAAGCAAACCGCTGAGGGTTCGATTCCAACTCGGAGTAATGAATTATATTCAGTTCATTGAGCGTTTGCTTTGGGCCTCGTGTTGAAATCTCGTGTTGAATCTTGACTGGTTCAAGATATAATGTCTCAAAAATAAGGAAAATGTGGGAAACGGAGTGTCTTAACATAAAGTTTTCTCTGCTCACCCTGCTATACACCTCTACGTATAACTGGTTCAGAATATCACTCAAACTATATAATGTAAAAAGAAAATATCAAAAGCGTAACATTAAAAGGTAGAGTTGACTTTTTATGTGATTCTAAATTCCCATAGCACGGCTCGCTATTAAATGAGCCAACGAAATTAATTTCCCTCGTTACAAGTGCTGAGATACTTTAGCCTCTTGACATAACCTGAGTAAAAGATTATTCCTTTTAAAAAATATAATATACAAGTTCTCATTAAATTACTTACATACTAACTTTTTCACAGCTCTATTCATGTTGGGAATGAATAAAAGTTAAGCTGTCTTCAAAAGGCAGTGTGTGCCACTTTTTCTGTATACAGTGTACACTAATGACATTATCGACCATTTTAAGTGTCAAAAGTTTAATTTTATGTATAACTAATTGGTTTTTTTTTATGCATACGTTCTTTGAACTTCAATTTGAGGTGTGGAAAAACATAATTTTATTGTATAGATTTTCATTTACGCCCGATGTTAATAATCAATCCAACTGTCTTTCGGAAGACAAACAGGAAGTTTGTATGAAAATTACAGCTTGTGCGTGCCAATAAACCATCTGTCAATTTTGACATTAGGTTCGATAGTAAAGATGACAGCTGATTGCAATCTAAGCTTCTGGGGGTTTTACTTTATCATATTTCCAGATTGCAAGATAGCATTTATATTATATTTTATTTAAAAAATTAAAAAATGTGTGAAGTGTGTATGTTTAATGGAGCGTATAAAAGTAAATCAAAAGAGCGCAAAAAACAACTATCAAATCGATGACTTCCCTGGAGAATATATGTATTCAATCACCACGTGAGTTTTATTAGTAAGTTTTCTATAGTTTTTGATAGTTTTATACAGTTTTCTTTATAAATGCAGGCAAATTATGGAAACCTTTTTTTTCTATTTTTAATCTTTTTCTTTTCTTTTATTTTTTTTCTATTTTTTATTTTTAAAATGTTAAAAATAAATGGTACGGAAAAAAAGGGTAAGGACCAGGTGTTAATGTATATAATTAAATTTTATAATTATATTATATTATAATATAATTATCTATCAGATTTTAAATAAATAAAAAAACGTATTTTTTTTTATTAGTATTATGTGTAACCAGTATTAAATATTTTAGTATTAATTAATTATATACCTAATATATAAATTTTATATTTGCAGAAATTTTAATTTGGAGAAAGTACCAGAAGGATTGTAAGTACATTCATCCCCAGGAACTGCATTACTTATTTAAAATAATATACAAACAAAGACTATGCGTGCAATTATTATAATAGTATTAAAAGTAAGATAACTGAAAATCTAAAAACTTACTTAATTGTGTTTAATTAGACATAAAATGTGAAAAAAAATGCAAAAATAAAAAAAAAATTACACCGCAATCAAGACTGACTAATCTATACGTATTATCTATCAGCAAACCCGGTAGAACCCTTGCTCATAAAGCTCAACCTAAGAGATTGGGAAACGTATATTGCTTTTCAGATCGACTCTACATTTCAAGGGAGGTATAGACGGAATTTTCAATTACCTCCACTGGGAATGATATACGGAAAAACTTTAAAAGTACACTACGAACGAGCTCAATTTTTGTCAGAAATGCGCATAGAAAAAAAACATCAATGTCAACAGTCGGGACGAGAGTGTAATTAGATTCCAGCGCGTTGTACCAGCATATAAAACTCGCCACCGGCGTAGCGTAAGCGTTTTACAACTGACCATATCAAATGGATGCAGGTCGCAATTGCATTTTTGTACGAAAAGAAAAGGAAGTTAATTTTTCACCTCCATACTGTATCCCGCGCACAGCAGGGCAGGCAGAGGGACACTCGGTGTTAAGACACTCCGTTCCCCACTTTCTGCCGAATCCTGGAGGTATTGCGTATTAAGCGGCAGAACTCAACGCCGCGCTTTGCCTCGACACCAGAGCGAAGAAAAGTGAAAATATAAACGTAAAGAAATATTTCACTTCCTCGAGTGAGAATCGAACCCACAACCGTCGCGTTTACGGGCGACACCACTGCGCCACGACGGCCTATTAAACCAATTTAGATATACAAATTTACGTATATCTATTTATATAATATAAATAAAACGTTTAAAATATTCTGTACACAAAATGAATATACCACTGCGAGTGAAAATAAAACTCACAGGCTTTTACGCAAGTGAAACATTTTAACCGTAACTACTCTTTTGTAATCGTAATTACTTCGTCCGTACTGTTGTCGCCGCTTTATTGATCTGCGAAATTCAATCTTGTTAAAATATTTATTTTGCAAGTGGTTTGCAAGGACTTTATTATAATAATAAAAATTCGTTCACGAACAGACAAACAAACAGACGGATGGATGGATAGCAGAGTCTTAGTAATAGGATCCTATTCTACCCTTTGGGCATGGAACCCTAAAAATAGAGGATCAAGAGCAGTGTTTAACGTTTGATCTTGTCTTTATGAGTCTCCAACATTGATCTTAATCTAATTA
This sequence comes from Heliconius aoede, assembly GCA_037355905.1. NCBI lineage: Eukaryota > Metazoa > Arthropoda > Insecta > Lepidoptera > Nymphalidae > Heliconius > Heliconius aoede. Next base: position 885,636 of record JBAIZZ010000299.1, read on the forward strand.
TTTCCACCACTAATTGCTTAAAATCAATTTTAAAAGAATACTAAATCAAAAAATATTAATTTATTTTATTATTTTTATTTATTATATATAATAGAAAATAACTATTAATTATTAACAAACAAAAACTTGTATTATAATATGAAATAAATCCAATTATGTATATATACTTATATATACTGTTATGAATCACAAATAAGAGAATATGCCTTTTTTTCCTTAACCTAATGGAAGCTCTTGAAGATATCTCTTAAGTCACGACTCTTACAAGGATATAAAAACAATGATCTAAAATTTATTTCATTCGACGTTAAGCTAAGAAATCCATTTAGACCAAGCCGTAGTATTTTTTTTGCTTTTAAGTATTTCTTACAATAATAGGTCGAGGCTGTCGTGGCGCAGCGGTACAACATTTGAATATAAACTGTCAACGCGACGGTTATTGGTTCTATTCCGATCCGGGGTAAGGAATTGATTTTGATCTGATAGCAAGACAAAGTACGGCGTTCTGCAACTCAACACGTCATGTGTTGGAAATTAAAGGGAAAGTAGGAGTGTTTTACACTAGGCTTTTTTTGTTTATCCTACTGTGCGGAAAGCATGAAGCTGTTTTTTCTCTCTTTTTAAGAGTAATTAGACTTCTTATTCTTTTTCGGTTTCTCTTTGATTATTTAGTGTATATTACTATAAATAATAAATGTATATCACCTAATACTTATGATATAAGTGAATTATTTAAATGTCAGCTTTATACTTCACAATAAAGCATAATAGACTTAGTGCTAAAACACTTCGTTCTATATTTTCCACCCAATTTTCAAGATATTCCGCTATCAGAGCTGGACGGTCAAAATATTTTTTTCTGTAGCGTGAACCTTCCATTAATTTTTAACAAAATGATTATATTATTCTATAATTATTCAAATATAATATTTTGAAGTCTATTTCGATAACATACTTAATATTCCGAGCGGCGAACTTATTTTGTCGTTACCCTTTCAAATCAACAAGTTCACATTAATATTATGAAACAATTTATTTACTTTACGTGATTAGATTGACAAATGTTTAGATAATTTTATTATTATATAGTATTTGATGACTGACATTATCTAATTTTCCTTGAAATAGATGCTATCAATCAAATAATTTAATGACGAGCTATTAACTTTTAAAAATATATATTAACCTATAAATGTTATCGCGTACATTAGGTTATTTTGTGTCAATTTTTTTCAAATTTTATGGCAGGATAAGCAAAAAAGGAAAGAAAACCTAGTTCAAACACTTAATTCCCTCCTATCTACCCAATTTTTGAGGTATTAGATGAAAAATGATCGAACGGAAATCAACGCCGAGCTTTATTTACCAGAGTGAGAAATTGGAAATATTTCATTGCTCCGAGTGAACCCATAACCATCTCGATAACAGTCCAACGCTAAGCCACCACGCCAGAACGGCCTCTAGTCTCGTTCTCATAGAAAATATCCAAATTTATTATTTAAACATAAATATTTTGATACTCTATATGGGAAATAAGTTGTACATAAAAAGTCATCTTATATGGACGTGACGTCACGCAAAGCTATTGTAGCGATGCGGCAAGGAAAACGCTCAGAAAATAACCGTGATCTCGAATTTTGTCTCGATTTCAATTATATATATATACATATATATATATATATATATATAAACGTACGTATATATATATACGTACTAGAGAGTTCTTTTTTATCCCGCATGTGGCAGATCACAGACAGGTTGTCGGCTCGATTCCCGCTCAAGAAAATAGAATATTTCTTCGCTCTGGTGTCGAGATTCTGCCACTTAACACGCAAAAATTTACCTCTAGGATTCGGTGGATAGTGGAAAGAGGATCTTACCCCCTAGGCTTTCTCTGCCTTATCCTTCTACATGCGGAATACAGCGTGCAGTTGAAATACATTCATAAGATATATAAACATTAAAATTATACACTAATTAGAACTCTCTGACTTTGGCAAGATATAGCGTAAATTTAAATAAAACTACGAAAACACATAAAAATACACAATAAAAAATCCTTACATTTTCATTTTCCAATAAAACTAAAGCCCATATACCATTCACAACTCGCACTAGGTTAGTTCACGTAATATGAATATACAGGGGACCTAAGCTGCAGCTGCGCCGGAAAGCCCGTAGACGTGTGCTCATGTTTTATGCACGTCTTAAGGATATAGCTTGTTGTCGACTTCCATAGAGAAATGGAGATCGGGTGCAATATGTCTCTGGATTGAGTGATTATTTCTATTTTAAAGTTGTTAGTATGCCTTATTATGCAGTCAAAAGTAAATAGAGAACGGAGTGTCTTAGCACTAGGTTCCCTCTGTCTACCCTATTAAGTGGTTACAGTGGAAAACAGTGTGAAGATGATTAATTAACTAAAAAAAAATTTATCACGCTTTTTTCCACACACAGCAGGGTACGCAGAGGGAAATTCAGTTAAGACAAGTGGAAAGTCGGGAACGAAAGAAATTAAAATACTTAATTTACTTCAGCACATAACTTTCCAATTATTTAAGATATTACAGTCTGAATAACGAAATATAGTATTTTGCTTTGCTTTACGAGATTAAAGAAATATTCTGATGAGCACCTATTCTAATTTAAAAAGTGTTTACATCAAGAAAATGATAATTTAAATTATATTTACTTTTTATTTCCATGAATACTGCAACAAATAAAACCTTTTTATCGGTGTGCACATAATATGGCTTTTGCCAACACAATTTAAGATAAGTGCATGCCAAACCCTATCAGAATTGGCACAAGGATTAAATCTACTAAGGCTGTAAAAACTAACTATTTTTAAAGTTAACATATAAAAGAAAAGGAAGTAAAGTAAGTATAAGTCTAACTATAAAAATCTAGTGAAAAAATTGTAAGGCACAATATGTCCACCTCATTTTTTGCCATTGTGTGATAGGATACAATGATTCACCGCCAGCTGATAAATCCAAAACCTGCTTCAGTATAAATCGTGATCGGCGTACAAAGTGAGGAAATATCCTGTTTTGTTTCGAAGATTCTAGTTAATATTATGTTAAGGCGAAAAAGCACTTTTTAAATGTACTCGTATATAAAAGTAATTTTCATATATATTTTTTACAAAAATCTTTGTTTTAATTAATTGACCTATTTTGTGAAGTTCAGTAGAAGTAGGTAGTGTCTTAATATACCTATGGATTAATTACAACTAAGAATACATATATACAAACAAATCTCTCTTTATTTTCTTTGTAAAAAAGTTAACGTCGTCTGTATAATAATAATGATAAACATTCTTCCAAGCGATTTGACAACCATCAAGACTTATGACGTGATAGTGCCACAAATTAAAACAATATACTCCCTCGAAAGCGAATTGAACTCACAACCATCCCTCTTTCAACCAAAAACCTCCACTGCCATGACAGCCTCCAATATACATAGAAATAACAAATTCACATCTTATTATAACGTTGTCACAGACAAGAAGAGCGGTGAATTTATTCTTAGTCTCGTTTTGTTCGTTATCCGTAAGGTGGAAATTGAGTGTCGCTGCAGGATCGTTATGAACGAACGCGGAAATCGGAATATCAATAGGTAGAGTTAAATGGTAATTTATCGTACTATGAAATTGCATTATTGACTATTAAATAGTTTATTTTCAGCTTCACGCTGAAAAAATCGAGAGGGAATCTAGTGTTAAGACACTCTATTCCCCATTTACCGCTGAATTCTGGAGGCATTGCGTATTAAGTTGAGGAATTCAGCGCCGTGTTTTACCTCAATATTAGAGCAAAGAAATAAAAATATTAAATAACTCATTTTATTTGAGTGGGGATCGAATATACAGCGTTTCAGGCGTTTCAGTCATACTTAGTGCCCCTCAGCCTCAACTGGCTTCTCTTTCAAATATTTTTTTATTTTGAAAATGAATATTAGGAACAATTTATTTTATATAAACTTCAAGTAGTGTAAGGCGTGCTTTAGCTAAGATCAATGACATACACAAAGTGCCTCTCAACGGTTAGGAGCGAAAAGCCGAACATCGAGCTTAATGGTGTGAGGTCTTTATCCAACATTGGACGAGGGCAGAATGAAGAAAATTCTGCTGATGATTAATATGTTGATTATATAATGACAATTATTGTGATAAGAATTATTATACAATTAAAGGAAACAGGGTTGACGTCACATGGGATTGTACTACTGCTATAATATCCCTGGGAGTGGAGTCTCTTTTTCTATGGTCACACAGTTATTATATATTAAAATTATAATATATTAAAAAAAAGATTTTTGGCTCGGAAGATTGTTCTTCTAATAAATCTCGTAATCAAAAATAATTCCTTATAATATTATCAGTAAAAGAATTTTGCTAATGTACTTTAAAAAAAGTATGAGAACATGGAAAAAATTCTGATTATTAAAATTTCATAAGTTCTTAAAAGCTCACCCACTGAGCGTATCGTATTTAATTAAAACGAAGATTTACAAAATATCCTTCCTAAGTAATAATTAATGCCTAATATTTAATCAGATCAGGTTGCGGATGTACGACAGATGTCCGGAGATTTCATTTAAAATTACATTTGTTCCGGTCACTTTAAATTTGTTCAAGGAAAGTTCTTTTGTTGGAAAAAATATTTTATAGATTTAAGAATTAATTAAGACAAGAAATCAATATAGCTATTAATTATATTGTTAGTTTGAACTACATACATTTTTAATACTCCTTTTTTTTGTATTTTGTTGATCCCAAATAAGATTATTTCAATAAAATAAATAGACAACCAATACAAAAAAAAAATTTGCTATATATAGAAAAGTCAGCTTCACGCTGTATCCCGCATATAGCAGGGTAGATAAAGGAAGATTTGCTCTTGTACATTTCTACGTTTCTAAAATAATTAATAAGTGGAAATTATCCCAATTTCCACATCATACAAACATAAAAATACATACATATATACATTGAAAAAACTCTTCAACCACGCAATAACGTTCATACATTAAAAGATAAATGACGTCATGAATAGTTGGTCCGATTAAAGTCGCCCACCGCAGGCTATTAGCGTTACACAAAGGCTGGCCGGATTTCAGAAGTGCCGGCGACCGTCGCGGCTCGTTTGGTACTCGAATAGTAGGTTTACCTGCGGCAGTTTTCTTAAAAAACTTAAATACAACGAATTTGCTTTTATAGTTTCTGTGAACACCAGTTTTATTTAAAAATATATAAATATTATAATTAATAAAAATTATATAATAATTATACCAGGTTTTATCATATCAAATTTAAAGTCATCAAGATTTTCAACATCACATTTCACTTATTACATTTAACGAAAAAACTATATAATACGTAACTTTTATAGTAATAGTAGAAATATAATCTATAGTAAGTTATATTTGATCGCTCACCTCTCTTACATCAATCTCTATTCTAAGAGAGCTCTCTTACATAACTTGATCTTTCTTTTATTACTTTAGTACATATAGATTTGATATTCGATATCGTTTTCAAACATCTGTTACTTGAACCCTCCTTCCCTTAATTAATATCAAAGTAGGCTCGAGATTAATGTAAGAGCTTAAAATAAATCCATGTAGAATTTAAACTAAATGATATTTTGTTATTAATAAGTTTTTTTTTTAATTTAAATTATTTTTACTAAAAATTATAAAATATACTATACGTAGTCGTTTATAAAAAAGTGATATTAAAAAAGGTTGGCTGGCTTTTATAGGCAAATACAGTCATTTTTATCAAATAATTCTAGCAGGAAGTATTTATTTCTCAATATCATGTGTAAGCATTAAAATTTAATATAAGATCTTTAATTTACTTAGATTTTAATACTAACCAGCCCATTCATATTATAAAGAATATTTTTTTTTATTTGTATTACAGCGTATGTATATACAGCGTAAAGGTAAGTTAAAACTAAGTTAGTATTCTTATTGTCATTAAGAAATCTATAAAATATAAATATTGAGCCGTTTCTAAAAAAAGATAAATATACAAAGATCTATCTATATCTTTTTTTTTTTATATCAAAAAATCTAAAAGGAAGTATTATTATAAATAAAATGTCAACATCGTATTATAAGAATCAACAAAACAAATATTACTTATTACAATAACAACAACGTATTAGTTTACTACGAAAACTTTAAATTAGTAGAATTTTCATTAAAGTTCAGAAAATTCATTGTTCATTAAATATATAGAGATGTTTGTTTGGAAACACGACGCCTTACAACTAAAGTTCCTTCGTTCCAATTTTAATGAGAATCTTTGAACCGAACACGAGGTAAGGAGTTGTATTTCCTTTGTCACGGTCCGCTAATTAACACTACTGGCCGATACTTTATTAAATATTTGTTATATTAAACTTTTGAAGCTTAAAAACGTTACTTTTGTGTTTGTTGTACCTACCAGAATAGGTACACTAGGTTCCCTCTGCCTACCCTGCGGTGTGCGGGATACAGCGTGATACAAAGCTGATTTATTTTTATTTAGGGTATTGTGCGCCGTTGTGGCGCTGAGGCACAAGCATATTGAGGGAACAAACATATTATCTATAAAAATAATTATTTTTCCCTTATATGGTCAGCTCCACTTCTATATGCTCAGCTTTCAAGGACCTTCTTGAGGCATACTCTATAATATTTTCACATAACTCGTATTTTCTTAATCAATACTATTTCTTCTATGCTTATGAAAATATGCAAAAAATGTTACTGATTGATTTGAGTTTGAAATTCTTAACTTTTTATTTATTATATGAATCTTCTTTATATGTTATAATATATTTTTTATGATATTCAAATAATTTCAAAATTAATTCAGATAGAGATATTAGAGGAGGTAGTGGAGGTAAGCATATCAATGCACATTTAAAGTTGGTCTCTTAAACCTACAATTCACCCTCAAGTGTCAGACACTGCTCCCACAACGGAATGATTATTAGTTATTAGTTTTATTTGAAAGAGATAGTCATTTTACATAATAAAGTATTTCAAGACACTATGTCACTAAAATTCGAGTTACGTGTTGCTAGAGGAAAAAATTATAATTTAAATATAATCCCATAAGAAACGAATTATCATAATTTTTATCACTGCGTGGTGGTTATGGAAGACTGCTAATATTTAATAACTATTCAAAAAATCTCATTAACACCAACTGACACGCTACGACGCGTCGTTAACACTACACTAATTACAAATCTGTCCTCGTTCTCGTTCCCTCCGTATTACGTCACAGTCCTCGGTGCAAATTGGATGCCAAAAATCTAATTCGATTCTCTTAACAAATATAATATAAAAAAATATATATTTCTCAATGGAAATACTTTAATGTCAAAAGTTATTTCCCACGTGACTCTCAAGCAGAATTCTAATAATTGAATTGTATCTAAAGGAAAGTATATTTTTATGTTCTTTTTATGTAAGTTTCTGTTTAAAGTGTTAAAAGCTTTCGAGTTTTTACTTTATTTTTTTTATTGGATATTCATTATTAAATTCAAATTATAAATTAGACAGAAATAACCTAAATATTAATAAAAACAATTAGAAAAATATTTTTGACCTATATACGTAAATTAATTTGAAAAAAAAAATACTACTACTACAATTTTTTTAAGCTTAAACTTCTGTGACTTGACAAACACATATGAATATAAAAGAAACATTCGGTAGGCGTCAGTTGCTGGCGTGGAGTTTGAGGATTCCATCTCATGTTTTATTTAAGGCTAGGGCTCAGCTACTTCTATGGATATCAACTCCAACTATCAACACGAGGCCGATATAGGACACTAATAGTGCAGTGTAGTAAGTTGTGGGTTCGATATCGTTTGAAACAATTCTCATTTTTAAAATTGTTAATCTTTTACAATATTTTTGAAATAGGCGATAAACTAATTAGTTTATTTTTCCTTATCCCGTTTAATTATGGTCATAAATGATCTAATATGAGCAAAATAAATTGTATGGTTGTATCTTTTTATATTTTTCAGCACTGAAGTATTTTTTTAAGTTCTACGGGGCTTAACACCGGAAACTGTATTTGTGTGCTTCGATATTTAATTTAGTAAACGAATTGTGCAGAGCAGAATAAAATTCAAGTAAAACATAATATATAAAACGGAAATTAAGTACGTGATGAACAGAATGTTTTGGTAATAGGTTATCTCTGCCTACCCTGCTATAGAGAAAACGGCGTGAACTTGCTTTAATTTATGTTTTTAGCTTCACGTTATATTCTACACATAGCAGGGTAGACGGAGCGAACCTGGGAACCTACTCGTAGTTTAAAGATGCTCCATTCACGTGAGGACATCGTTCCCCACTTTCCGCCTAATACTAGAGGCATACGTATTGAATTTGTGAAACTCAATACGTTTTGCCTCATTATCAAAACAAAGACATTAAAATGATAAATACTTAATTTCCCCGAGTGGGGATCGAACCCACAACCGTCGCATTCACAGGTACACCCTTCAGCTTTCAGTCCACATGAATGCAATTATAGATAGATATATATATTTACTAAAGTAAGTATTTAATTAACAGACATATATTCTTTAAAAGTAAAACTTTATTTCTCAGTGATATTAGTCACATTGAAATAAAAATTTTGTGTACCTCAAAGGAGCCACGTACATAGTCCGTTATGTAGGGTAGTTGAAAGAAACTTGAAAAGGAAAGAGACGTTTCAACAATTTTACAGTCTCAAGTATTTCTTTGGGTTGAAATTGTTATTAATTAACCTCGCTCTCTTCATTTCTAGTTATTTAAAATAAGATCAAGTCAAATTAGGGATAAAGATTATGACTGAGCAAAGATTTCTTAAGTTCTTACTTAAATTTAAAGAACGTTGTCGAAAGAGAATATAAAAGTTATTGTGGTATTAAAATGAAGATTTCTTTCGTTTACTAGTATTGTTAACTTTGTACAGAAATAAAATTTCAATTGAAACGTCAGTATCTTATTATAAATACGACGGCTGTGGGTTTGATTTCCATTCGAGGAAATAATTTGTTTTTATTTCCTCGCTGGTGGTGTATCAAAACTAAGCACGGCGTTACCTTTCGGCACTAAGCACTCAATGTCTCAAAAATTTATTAGATATCTAACAAAAATAATTTAAAATTTAACTCAATATAAACATATTTTAAGAAATTAATATAATATTTTCTTCTCATTATAGTTTCAAAAATTCTTTTGTCAAATATTTTGCCAAGAGCTGTTTTAATATAAATTTACGAACTTAGAAACCCTAAACCTAAAGCTATTGTTGATTTTCCTTAAATAAACTTTTATTTCATGTAATTTTGTGGTCTCGTTTCGCTCGTATTTCTGCTCTAATATTAATTAAAGGCGAGTAGGATCAAGTAACAGATGTTCTAAAGTGTTTATCGATTATTATTATTATATTCAACACGCGTCTGCAAAGCATAAAGATTCTCTAGAATTTATAGAAAATGCAAATTTTTATAGAAATAATATATTTTATAGAAATTTTTATATTAGAAATAATATTTAAAACGTTATTACCTTTATTTTTAATTGTAGAGATTTGTATAAATTTTACTTAAAAAGTGATAATATTAATAATAGTATTAAATTTTCGATGAGAAAAATGGATGTTCTATGTGTGAATCAGCAATGTTTTATATGCTGCTATGTGCTATACACGCGATGTACATGTATAGTAAGTTGAAGTTTTACGGCGTCAATTTTATATATTTTTTTGTTTGTAATGTTTAATATAATAATTATAACTTTAATATAAAAAAGGAAATCTAAATGACATCAAATAAATTATGTTTCTTATAATATAAATAAGATACGAACATATTCGTCGCTTATTCAACTACTTATGAGATAATATTTGAACCCGAGTTGCAGTGTACTTAAGCAAATAGAATAAAAATATAATATAATATAATGTTTATAAATTTTCTGTTCTATAATTTATTAATATTTAATAATAAGCAAAAAAAAACCTGTAGATATTGTGTGTAAAGACCTTGGCCTGATTATATCTGTAATAATGTGAGAAGGGAGGTATGCCCCGAAGCGGAGGCAACGATACAAAAATGCCTATAATGAATATTGTTGATATCACCTGCCTTCTCACAAGGAAAAGATTGTGTAAATACTGTGTGTGTGTGTCAAACGCTTGAGTAGCCTACAAAAAATATGAAATAGTCTATATTCTATAACAAGATGATAGAAAAATTTATATGAATGACAGTTGTGAATTCAAATCCCATTTTTAGTTTATACGTGGGTATTTTTTAAAATTTTTAGTTCGTGACTAGACTAATTCTTTTATTTTTTTTGCTTTCTAAATTTATTTCGATTTCATATTTCAATATTTTGACATCATCAGTCAAAATATTTCAATATGTTTAATATTTAAATAAAATGTAAAATTTAAACAGATAATATTTAATACTAATTAAATGTATAGACGTTTTAATGTAAAAAATCATTTTTCATTTCTAGCAAGCCCGAAAGAGGAAACAAAAAAGTCCATTTCAGATACTCCTTTTATGTCTTTAATATTACATTGAACGAGTTAAGCTTGAAAGACAAAATTGAATAAGGAATTATTCTCGCAATGTAATAATAAAAGTAACAGAATTGCCTCTTATATCAAATGAAATATTCAAACATCTGTTTCACATCTGCGTGATGCCCCCCCCAGCTTTAGAGTTAGGTATTAATTAAGATATATTAATATTGGAGTAGACCGTTTCAAATAAAAATTATATATTTTTTATTTAAAACAGCCGGTACGGTGCGGTATGTACGTATATTTACATCAAAGAGCATATTTTTTAGAAATCGCTCTTTTTCCTGCATAGTGGGATCATCTAAAATCAACATACACCGCTCTTGTCTGATATGAATACATTAAATTGTTTTATTTTTATTTTACACTGTATTCGCAGAGAAAAACCTGGGAACGTAGTGTAACACTCCGTTCCCATTAAAACACTTCTGTTCTCCATTTTCCGCCGAATTCTGGTGTCATTTTTTTCAAAAATACTTATAAACGTGTAATAAATGTATTTATTTCTCTGTGTGCTTTTGACAAATGCTTGAATCTGCTATCCAATTTACAAGTCAGGATTTTTACAATCTCTCACACCAGTATGTGCATAATAACTAACGCTTATTACTTGGTTACGTCTATCTGTCTGTGTTTGAGTTTATAAAATACATAATAATATAATAGTGTAAGATTAATATTTAATGAGTGTAGACCTACTCCACATTAGACAATAATCGGGAAAACCATAAAAACCAGTAAACTGAAAAAAATGAATGACACTTCCTATCTATGTTTTTTTTATTTTCCCTACATCTCTGAAACTACTGAAGCGATTTTAATGAAACTTGTACTGTTCCCTAATCTGAAGAATACTTAACTTAATTTAAAAAGAAACGTCTCGATACGAGCTGTAAACACGACAGATTGAAAGCTTGGTTCCTACTCGAGAAAGTGAAATATGAAAAATGAAAGTATGGTGCCGAAGCAAAGTGGGGCATTGAATCCCTCATACAACACGCAATGCGTCCAGAATTTGGCAGAAAACGGGGAACGAGAATATTTTGAAAGAGAACAGAGTGTCTTAAAATTAGATTAGGTTACTCTCTGCCCAACCCACGTGCGGGATATCTCGGATAGCTTGAGATTTTTCGCTTTCCACGGAAATTAGAGAAAAATGAACTTCACCCTACCACCGTCCCAATAATAATCAGACGTTTTCCCACTGCACTAAGACGGTCTCTAAAATAAATATAATAATTTATTAAATTATTTCCCTACGAAATATATTATCGACATCGTACGCCTACTAAAACAGATCTACACATGTATCGACCGACAATAGCTGGAACAACAGTGTCAGCTGCACCAAAATATGGACGTCTCGTGTTTTCCGTCCGGTCACGGCACGGCTCGTAGCTTAGGAAGAAGATTCAGTATTCATTGTTCATAGTAACGTCAGGTTTCATAATAGATTACAGCAAAATTTATTACGGTGTACACATGTACATAATATACTACATATTTCAACAAGCTTGTATGGTATGCAAAAGATTTTTCATTATTTTTTTAATAGTGGTGGAGAGAATAAATTATTTATTTGTAGTCTAAAGTAAATCATTTAGTTTTGTAGATTGCCTAATAAAAAATACCTTGAAAACCTTTTTTTTAATATATAACAATATATGGTTATGGCAGTGCAGGCTAGGAATGAGCCTCCGTTGCGTTTTATTATTCTTGTTTTTTGTATTTTAAGAAATCTAATAGGACTTCAGCCCGCGATACAATAACACTACATACCGAGTGTAGGTTTCATATTACCCATATATTTGCCCTCACTCTTTCCAGTCAATATTTGTCATCTATCGACCTCACTAAATAATGGCAAAAATATCCCGCTCACAATTTTATACAGCGCGTGTCGAAGCGCGAGATCAAATACGAAACACTCGTGATGAAAGGTAATGTATCGCATACATACGAGTACGTCTTACGCAACTTATTTAGAGTAATGTATCTGTAATTTATATGAATAAGTTATTGTAATAAGGAACTATATTATAATTTATTATTATTTTAAATTATTGAAAATATAAGACAAAAAAATCTAAATCGACCATCATCAAGACTATTACAAATATGAGAAAAAAGAAGTGGCCTGTAGATCCCAAGACCGTGAAGTATCTCTATATGAAATGTTATTTACAATAGGATCAGCTGTTTGGCCGTAATTGTGTAACAGACAGACAGAGAGACAGAGTTACTTTTGGATTTATAATATAAGTATGGATTATTTTACTCGTTATTTTACTTGCTTTTGGGCTAGAGAACAAAGAATTTTTTTTTTACTTTTAAGCTGTATCTCACAAATAACGGTGTAGACTTTAAGACGTCCATTCTTCACCTTGCGTATTGAGTGGCGGTCTTCAATTCCTTGAGTGGAAATCGAACCCATAACCTGTCCTACTTACAGTCGCACGCCCTGCGCCACGACTGGCCTTTGAAAACAAAATTGATAAAATTTATATTTTTTTGAGATTTTGGCTGTATCCCGCACATATAGAAGATTAGCCAGTAAAATTGAAACTCGATGCCGAGCTTTACCTTCGTACCAGGATGTGGAACTGAAATAATTCATTTTCTCGAGTAGAAATCAAACCCACAATACCAGCGATCAAGCACAAAAATATCTCTAAAATGTAATTATAATTATGAATGTAATTGTAACATGACGGTTGTGGATTCGATCCCCACTCGATGAAATATTTATTTACGTTTATATTTCCATTTCTTCACTCTGGTGTCGAGGCGAAGCGCGGCGTTGAGTTCTACCACTCAACACGCAATGCTTCCAGAATTCGACGTATATTTATTCTGCAATATATTTAAATAAAATTTTATTTACAGAAAACATAACTAACTTTATCAAATACATATTGTATTTTATGAAGCTGTGTTAAATAAATGAATGAGGTCATTTAAAATGAAATAAAACAAAAAAAAAACGTATAAAATAAAACAATTTCCATTATAGTTTTATTCAGCTTTTAATCAAAACCGCTTCATGTCTGGCTGTGATTGGTCAGCACATTAATACTGACAGAGCCGAACAAACGAAATTTCCAATAACAACAATATTTCATTTAACGGATTCCACCATTATTGCAACGGTATGAAAATTATAGGCAGCCTTAATTTACTTCACTAATCATATTTTATGGAAGGTTCATCGGTAGACAGTTATTTAATAGGTGAGTCCAGTCCTAAAACAGGTTCGATTCCCACTTGAGGAAATTAAATATTCAATATTCTCATTTATTCGCAGTGGTGTTGAGGCAAAACGCGGCGTTAGGTTCTTTCATTTGAAACACAATGCCTCCAAAATTTGGGAGACAGAGTGTCTTAACACTAGGTTCCCTCTAGTTCCCTGCTTTGAGCGGAACAACATGAAGCTGATTTTTTTGTTAAATTTAATATCATAATTGTCTCATTTCCAGGGTCGGACTCCGTTTATAGTCCGAGTCACATTACTGATACATAATTATGCAGCAACAGCCAACACAGATACTGCAATTACTGATTCTATAATTATATAGTGCGATTACTATTGAAATCTGTTCAGTATTATTGGCGGAATCATCGTCGTTTTAATCTTCCATGGTCGTTGCGTAAAAGTTTATTTTAACACAATATATAATAATTTACTGTGTTTTTATTTAAATATCATTATTCTTCTCTTAACTTGTAACGAGGCAAAGGGTAACGCAGAGTTCAGCTACTAAAATTTTTCTTCTTCTTGCCACGCCTAAAATTTAAACTTCTTCTAACCGCCTAAAACTCAAAAAATAATATGGGATGGGAAAAAAAAAATTTCTATAGCCTTGTATTCGTACCAAACGCTTCCACGGACTTTCAACCCACTCCCGTCATCTTCAAATGATTTCACAACATTAAAAACATTTTCAAAACTAAAATATTTCTTCTACGATCCTTAATAACACAATTTATTGAGTTTTCAAGTAATGTTCTATTATGACATACTTCAAGCACCACGTACGCTGTATGTACGTGATGTCATTTTTATTGAGTAGGTGGCTCTTGTATGACGGCTTGAGAACACTCAGGTATAGAGCTGATCGACAGTAATTGTCGCAAATATATATGAGTGGCACTCGACGAAGCGTTTTATTACACTCAAAGAAATAAATGGACAAAAAATTTCATTATTCCGAATGATTTCTCAATTTATATTTTACTTTATAAGATGTTGATTAATTTATAAAATGGAAACGACTTAAAATAAACATATGTAATTATTTTCTTTGGCCGAACAACTAATAAGTATAAGACGTACGAAGTTACGACCTCTATTCTTTAATAAATTAGTCAGTTCAAAAATCTGTTTCACGCCTATTGCCATACAGCAGGGTGGAAGGAGGACACTTAGTGTTGAGACTCTCCGATCGCCACTTTCCACCTGATTTTTATTTCCTAGTGGAAATACAAGGAATACAACCAACAACCGTTGTGTTAACAGTTATTGAATTGAATGTAACTTCTGCATTGACTTTATTATTTAATTTATAATATTATTAGAGGTACTTGAGTACCTTGCAACTTTGAAAGCAAAGATTGTGAATTCATTTTTCACTCAAGAGAAATATGACAATGTGAATTATTGATTTTTTTTGTTTTTTGTTTTTTGTTTTATGGAAGAGGACAAGGCAAACGAGCGTTCGGGTCACCTGATGGTAAGTGATCACCGCCGCCCACGACCCCATGCAACACCAGAGGAGCTACAGGTGCGTTGGCTGACATTAAGGTGGAGATGTGGGATCACACAACAACGGTTAAATATAATATATGAATATTTACATTTGATCGCATCTGGTTAATGATATAGGTTAACTCAACCATGTTGTGCTTTATTATTATTTTTTTAATATCATATTTTACAATACATATAAAACTGAATCATTTTTTGTTTTACACTTTTCAGCGTACGAGTATTTTAAATAATAAGCAAAATGCCATCCTGTGTATACGATTTCAACATTGGCCACTTTTTAAATTATATTTAAAATTAAACATTACATTTTTCTTTCAAAAGAATAGAAACATTAGAAACAAACTTCGGGTCGTCGACGCGCAAAGGGGATCTCTCCACTTCAAAGAAATTAATTATATTCATTATGTCGCTCGACTATGGTCAACAGTTAACACACCAAGTCATAATTTTTTTGTGATACGTAAACGGAATGTCTTGATAGAAATGGCTTCTGCTTTGATAAGCTTGATAAATCGAAGCTTAAAATTTAAAAAAAAGTTCTAAAATTGTATAACTTAGAATAGATGTTTGCTATTATGGAGATAAGCTATCACCATATCTTCCCTTAGAGAATACGTAGCGTTTCTTAAAGACGTCTCGACTAAAGCGGTTTATATTTTTCTCCTAGTAAAATGTGAGGACAAATTTATCGCTTTAAATTTTATTACAAAAATGTAATGTAAAATGTTTAACGTTAATTAGAGATTTTTTTATGTATTTCTTTTCATTTCAAAATATAATACAATTTACGCAAGTCTATATAATGTGAAATAAAATGAAAGATTTATCTCCACCGTGACATAATTGAACGTTTTTTTGATTTTAAGCTCTATGGTTTTTAGTTTAAACTAAAGGATTTTTTTCTACTAACTATTACTTTCCAAGACTTGGGTAGACTTTGCATTTGCATATTAGTCAATCAGTAATGGAAGAATTTTCAGAATATAGATTTATCACAAAAGTACGTATAAACCTACATTGAAATGCTAGCCAAACGTATAATAGAGTAAAGTATAAGAAATTTTACATTTTCAAACCATGTGCTCTGACGAATACGTTAGCGTAAAGAAAAATTTAGACTTCATGTATGTATATTTTAACTTCACGCTGTATCTATGTAAGTAGAAGGATCCTGGGAGCCTAGTGTTAAGACACTCCGTTGCCATCATTTCCGCCAAATTCTGGAGGCAATTCTGGCACTAACTGTCGCGTTTATAATTGTACGCCAGCATGTATATATATAGCTATTGCGCCACGGCCTGGCAGTCTGAATAAAAAACTATTACAGGATAATTTAATTGAGTCGAGTAGAATCGAGTAAAGCTACTTGAGCTCTCCGTACGCGTACATTCAACGTAAAGAGACTACACGAGCGGTTGGAAATTTAATTAGAAATACACACAGAATTCAATAGCTAGCAAGCTAAAATAAATACTAAAACCTGATAGTAAAGATAAAAAATACAACTTTTCTATAAAAAAAATAAAGATAAAAAAAATATGAATATATGTCGACATACGTATATTTTGTGTATTCCATGTACGGAATCGAGTTTTCAATTTATCTTTTCATTTAACACACTGTAATTCCTACGCCATACAGTTAGGTCACAAGTTAGGTTGAAATGTTGACCTAGTTGCGAGACATCGATAAAAGCCTCTTTCTATTGAAAATAGGTAACCTAGGCTCCCTGTGACCGAGTCTCTTTTGAAATGGAAAATGTTGTTGAACTAAAGTTTTAATTTAAATTATCAACGGTATTAGAGCATTCGGGACTTATAAATTGTGAATCGATTATTATTTATGGTTCATTTATAAATTTGGAAATAAAATATAATTTATGTGCATTGAACTAACAATTCCACAAAGAATAATTTATATTTTTCAATCATTTTTGCTTCGTCAGTACGTTAATTTCCAAAAATATATAATAATATATATATATACGTGATTTATCCGGTTAAAGAGTTGCATTTAAAATGTGTAATAATCATGAAAATCTATTAATTTGGTATATTATTGAAGATAATAAAACTTATTACAACATTGTATACATCATGTTTTTTTAGAATATCGTATTTCATAACATCACATAGTCAATTTTTTGGGTTTAAATGAAATAATATTTATCCGGATAGCGACCGTTTGTGCCATGTCAACATGCGGTGTTAGATATTCACCAAACTAAATACGTATATATATTAATGTGAAGTAAAAAGTGTTACAAAATTCACTCTATTTTATCTATATAATCAAATTCAAAATATTCTTTATTTAAATAAACTTTTGCGAACATTTTTTAATATAGAAGCTACACTACTAGTAAGTGAGCGATGGACAGCAGACCCATACGTATTTGATGAATAAAGTTGTATCTATAATAAGGCTCTGGTAATTACGTAAAACGTGGCAATTACGACATCAACACTATATAATCTCCCAAAAATCGCGCGAACCATGATAATGGAGAGTCTCAACACTCGGTTTTCTATATCTATCTATATCGGTATCTCATATACTATAGTATATGAGAGCATGAATCTAAAAACATATCCTATCACGTTAACCTAACGCAAATGTAATATTCGTCAGTACCACATGAGCACAATCTCATATGTGTACTAAAAATTTCCTTTAACTCTGCCATTATACGTGTTGAGAGGTGTATTAAACGCGTCCCGCAAACACGAGAGGGCCGTGACGGTAACTCTTCCCTGAATTACCCTATTAATGGGTAGTAACGTGGTACAGGTAATTTTGTACTCAACGTACGGCTACTCAACTTGGGTGTGGTGTAAAATGAAGCTTTAGCTAATAGGATACTTATGGTGTGCTTAGAAATTAATTTATTATAGTTTTATTATAATTTTTATTAAAAATGAGGTCGTCGTGGCGCAGGTTGATCGTTCACCACTCGGTGGAATAAATTATTAATATTTTCATGTCTTCGCGCTAGCAGCAAGACAAACGCTCTAACACCGGGTTAAGATTCGTCTCAGGACTTTTTAACAAATTTGGTGGAAAGTGCGACACTCAGTGTTAACACTATGTTTCTCTGCTGTGTGCTTTTCCTCGACACAACAGCGAAAATATTAAATATTTCATACGCTTACAGTCATACGCTTGTGTGTGCTGCGCTACGACTGATCTTACAATCGGTATATAAATATTTTTTCAAATATTTAATATATTTTTTAAAAAATAAAATAAGAGGAATTGACTTCTAAAATGACGGGAAAATTTCAACTAAATAAGTCCATTATAACCTATAATACAGAAGCTGATAGCGTAATAGCTTGTCAATCCTATAGGCTTGATAGACGGCAAGTCACCAACATTACCTAATATAAATGCAAAGTGCATGGCCGTAGTGTACCTTACTATGTTGCTTATAGTGTGCAATTCTACGTTCTACTGTATACGTTTAAATTGGCTTTAAAATATTTTTTAATGTATTCATTTTTGTCTTATTTATTTTAGATATTTGGGATATAGCAATTTTAGTGTCTAATTCACCACTTTACCTACCACTTGCCTCCTCTTGCTAGAGATAGTATCCTAAGGACGTCGTGACGCAACGATGTGCTTGTGCTTGTGAACTCGATGGTTCTAGAGAGGTTAGATGGCATTAAGTTCCTCCATTCAAAACGAAATGTCTCGAAAACTGAGCGGCCAGATAGAAACAAATATGATAAACACACTGGATTTCCTCTGCCTATCCTATACAAAGTACAGGCGTGGACTCCAAGAAACAAAAAATACGTCCTTTTTTAACTTTATATTGTACATTTTAGAAATATTACACTAATTTATGCATTTTTTCTTAATGTTTAGTTCAAAATTATAGGTACAAATTTTTTGGATACAGAATTACAATCTTATGAACGACGTCAAATTGAATAGGGAAGTTAACTATACTGTCAAGCATGAATAGAGTAATAAAAGAGACGATTTAAGCATTTAAATAATAAAAAGAATTATTTTTCATTGTTTTAGTAAATGGCGACTGTTAGAAAAACCGTAAAAGAGTAATTTATGAAATTTTAATAGGTATTATAAGAAGCATTTACTTAAATGTTTTTGTTAACTTAAATAAGTTAAGTTGCTTGAAAGTAATAAGAAGTATGTAATATAAAATTGTTTTTTTTTTGTTTTACGCTGTATCCCACACAGAGCAGGGACAGCAGAGGGAATGTGGGAACTTAGTGTTAAGACATTTCCATACCCCACTCTCCGCCGAATTCCGGAGGTATTGCGTATTGAGTAACGAACGCGGCATTTCGTTACCAGAGCATTAAGATTAAAATTAAAATTAAATCAATTCCCTCTATTTTAATATGTAATTTTAAAATATCACATATTTTATTTCCTGGACGGAAAATCGAAACTGTCGCGTTCAAAGTCGCATATGATCGCCCTACGATTACCCAATAAAAAAAAAATTGAATCTGTGTATTATATAAAAAAAATGTGGGCACCTCAGTGAAGGTATTTAGAAAGAATTTTCCAAAAGTGTTTTTGATATAATATCTTTTTTTAATATCTTCTTTAAATTATTGACATAATTAATATCTTACATCAATAATTTAAAATCTCAGCTAAGACGACAAGGAACAGCCAGAAGACAGTATCAATTTAATATAATATTTTTACAATGTAAAATATTCAAGTTAAAATGCTTAAGTAAACAAAATCCTCCAAACTTTTCTCAGATAACAAAAATCAAAGTTCGATAACACTTTGGTATTCTGGCGTTCGTCTGAGCTAAGTTTATCTTAATATATTCAATGCGTTCTTTGCTCTAAGACCGTTTGTAACATTAAATTGAAGACCTGAGTTTAACAGTCGAATAGTGTCACTGATTATATTTATATAGTGAAGTCTCGTTCAAAAGATTAAGCTTATCTTTTAAATTGAGTATTGGACTATTGTACCAATATCTTTATATCAAACAGATGAAACAGCTCCCATACATTTAGTAAATTACTTTATAAGCTATGTAGTATTTTAAAATAAAAATATTTTTAAGACAATATAAGCAATATTTTTTCGAAATAAATAGATTTATGGCACAAAATATCAATATCAAATTACTACTCACAAAGAAGAAGTGTTTCTTGTAACATTTTATTAAATAATTATTTTTTTGCGTTAGGACGTGTTTGTTGTGTTAACGGAATAGATTAATGAAATTTTCCCACTATGGTAGACAATGTGCGGCGTTAGGTTACAAACTGCGCAATGTCATAAAATAGTAGCGGAAGTTGATAGACGCAACGTTTTAAAACCAATATCCCTCTGCCTATCTACATTATATTACATAAAAAGCGTTTAACTGCAAATATACGTTACACTAAGAAACTAAAACATTTTTTTTTAATTTCATTTCACCTACAAACCCCACTAACATTAACCTAATATCCGAATGCAAATTAACTTTCTCATAAGTATTTTTTTTAATATTAACACAACTTGTACCGCTTAATTAACTCGGCTGATTACGGACCAGGATTACACCGGCCACTGCAACTATTCATAATGCTACGAACGAATTTAATGAGCGTTATCTCACAATTTATGGGCTGCAGCACTCAGAATTTAGCGGCCATACCTTTTCTTTATATAAAACATTACCTTTATTAGATTCAGACCCCTCATCTCCCCCTCCCTCTCTCCCTTATACTGTTTTTGTACACTAGTTACAATTATTTTGCAGTTAATACCTTTTTTCTTACACTCGAGGGAATATGGAGAGATCTTTTTCTCCATAGTAACTAGGCTATATTTAAGCTGCCAACCTGCGGTGTCCTGGCCGTCCCTGGATTCCTTGGTCGGGTAAAATAAAACTAAGGCGTAGTGTAAGACATTTGAAATATTTTTTCTTCAGCCTCACATTGTCTCCCGCATATAGCAAAGTAAACAAAGTGAATCTAGTGTTAAAACACTCCATTATACAAAAAAAATATTCCCACTCACTTCGATTCCCAACTTAATTTTCGAGAGATCGCATGTTGAGTAGCGGGACTCAATGTCGCGCTTTGCCAGACAAAGCAAGAGTGGGAATTGAATCCACAACTATCGTGCCACAGCACTACGTCAGTCTCAAATTCTAAATGCCTAATAGAAAAAGAAAAGCTTCCCAAAAGCTAACTAAAGCTAGCCAAAGTTTCGCAGATGGCAAAACTGGTGGACTGAAACCACTGCTGTTTACTGCGAAACTTGCACTACACAATAGAATAGTATTTTAATGTAGATTGTAGAATATAGTTAAAATGGCATAGTGTACATCGTAACCATTTAAGAAATATTGAATGTTATATTACTGAAATAGACAAATTAATTAACTTATTTAAAAAAATCCCTGAGTGAAAATAAAACTATAAGGTTTGTGAATATATTAAGGTCAACTGAATGTATTTAAATAAAAGACAGGCAAGTACTCTAAGCTAACAATTGAAGTAAGAGGCCGTCGTTCAGGGGCACAACTGTGTGACTATAGCGCCATGGCCATGGGTTTGCTATAATCGGTTGAAAGCAAACACTACATGCATTTTCTGTGCTCGGCTACTCAACAATTATAAAATAAACAATAAATTCGATTCCAACTTGGGGAAATGACTCATTATTTATTAATGTCAACAGCGCGGTGTTGAGTACAGCCACTCAGCCCGTAAGCCTCAAAAATTTGGCGGAAGGTGGAAAACGAAGTGTTTTAATACTAGCTGCTATACGCGGGATACAGTGTGAAGCAGATTATTTTGTAAGTAATTATTATTATTTTTTATTATTATATAATAATAATAATAAAAAATGTATTTAAAAATTATATATATTTAAAATTATAAAAATTATATAATAATAATAAATGGTGCCCTTCATCTCCATCTTAAAGGCTGGCAACGCACCTGAGATCCTCTGGTGTTGCATGGGGTCGTGGGCGGCGGTGATCACTTACCATCAGGTGACCCGAACGCTCGTTTGCCTTGTCCTCTCCCATAAAAAAAAATTGTATTATACATACATTATACAAATGTAATGTACGAATTTTATTTTTGTGTCTATTCTGTTAAATATAATATGAAACGGCCATTTAGCATTTTGGCTTCCACTTTCGAATTTCCTAGTCCCACCTAATGCCACACGTCGATAAAGTTTTGTATAATATATTGGCACTGGGAGGGTGTACCCTCTCTTTGGCAGACTAGCATACCGCCCTGTTTGTATTTATCTGGTTACTCATACGATTCTCGTTGATTTTCTAGATATATTTTTTTATTTTAAATGAAATTAAACACACATTTTTGATAAATAACAGTAACACACATATTTGATAAATAACAGTATTATGAAATTTTTTCATGATCTTATTATAAATAATCTGCTATATTTTCTCGAATCTTCTTTATAAGCTTCATACGGTATCTCGTAAAACAGCAGAGTGAAACTGGGAACCTAGTGTCAAGATACTCCGCTCTAAGGTAAAAGAAAATAAAAATATAAAATATTTAATTTTCTCAAGTGAAATTTGAACTTACACCTCATCGCGTGTACAGTCGCTACGCAGACAAATAGATAAAAAAACAAAACAAAAAAATATCTCCCAGAATCAAATATTGATTACCAACTTCGAAATTAAAATATTTCTAACAGTTCGTCAACTCCAGAGCAGATCATCGATACCTTTGTTTCCAAATTCCGAGGCAGTCTCCGTTCGCATTAAACAGAATACCTGATGCAATTAATTGTATCAGGTATTCTGATGCTATTAATTGCGAACTGTACGGCGAGTTACTGTTGTTGTAATATAAGTTTGCAAGTTTGTCATTTCGATGGCGGCCGCGGGAGGTGCTGCAGTGCGAATACTGTCGATTTATTGATTATGGTTGGCATTTGCTATGTAATTTTGTATTTGGTATGTAATTACTAATTTAAATAATAATATTTTATTTAATTATTAATTTCATTAACTTCAAGGTAGGTAGAGGGAACATGAAAGTGCACAGTATTTATTGTTAAGACAGTCCGTCCCTCATTTCCTACGGAATTCTCAAGGCATTGTGTGTTGAGTGGCGTAAATCAACGCCCCGCTTGTCCAGCAAATTATATATTTACATATATAATTATATATAACAAACATATGTAATTTTAATTACATAATTTCACGCTAATTATTTAATCCACTTCTGCCTTAACGTTTATTTATAAGGCCTACCAACAATTAATACAATCATTATTTAAATGCAAATGAACAACAAATTAGTTCTAATCACTATATCAATTACATTGAACTTTTTGAATATTTCTCTTTAAATATTTTGATTTCAACAAAATCTTTATTAATAAAAGCATCCAAAAAGTTATGAACTTAGTTTTTAACTATCTACACCACGCAGGTAGTGTTTGCTAGAAGTTTGGAGAGATTGTGTCAATATTTTGAAAGTTTTAAAGTCAATAACAGGATTATATTGTTCAACCGAGCATAGTATACGCTGGCTAGGGTTGTCAGAAATTGGCAAAACTTTTTTTATGTTAACACATATACGTGTCATTGTTTGTGTAAATAATATTTTGTCTTCTTTGAATTTGTTCACTCAATGAAATTTAATACTATATATATTTTCAATACAATTTGCAGAATTGAATTCTCTGAATGCCTTGAAAATTTAACGATTCAGTAGTGTCTAAACGCTAGATTCCCTCTAACTATACCTACATTTATATATATATTGTGAATCTAAAAAATATTTTAGCAATATACAAGCTTAATAAAAATATTATTAATTTACAATAAGTCCCCTCATTCTCCGCATATCTATATATAACTAAATAAGTTTCAATAAACAACCTAAATCGAAAAAAAAATGCAAAAACTATTTAATTAATATATACTTTTATTACATAAATTAAATAAATTTTACATTTTTGATTATTTTTTTTAATTAATTTTAAATTTAAAATTTATATTTAAATTATAATATTTTGTATTTAAAGTATAAATTTAAGCAAAAACTGAGTAATCAACCTAAAAATATCATACTTTAAGCAGACATTGTTGTACCGGACAATAAAGTGAAACTTTGAACTATAATCGATATTTAAGACACCAACCCTGTCTTGAGCCCTCTACGCCCAACTTCCCCTATCCGATATGAAACTTGCCCATACTTTAAACTACGTACCAAATGAAACTGACATTAGGATAGAATAATAAACCGACAAACTGTATATTGTATACATTTTACACTAAACTGTTAGGGCATTACCGTGAAATTTACAGTTAACGCTTTTTAAAACTTTAAATCTATCTCATACATTTAAAGGATCTTGACAGCATATAGGAAACCTATGCATGCTTTTTTCAGCTGCACATTGTATGCATATAGGGATAGGTAGACGGAGACTAGTGTTAAGACTCTCCACTTTTCACTTTCTGCCGAAATTCAGAGATATTACGTTTTGAGCTTAGAAACTCAACGCCGCGCTTTGCCTCGAAACAGAGCGAAGAAGGGAAAATATTAAATATTTAATTTCTGCGACTGGGAATCGAATTCACAATCTGTAGCGTTTATATTCACACGCCTGTTTTAAATTTGAATATCTACATTATCATAAATTGTTAATGTAGATATTCAAATTAAATATAACACAACTATCACAAGTAGTGTATGCAGGTTTTGATATAAAAGGGGTCATAAGTCATTGGATTGGGAGGAGATATTTAAATGGTACGAAATAATTAGCTGTATATATATATGTACCACGTACTGTCGTTTACTGAACTTAGAAAGCTGAAATAGTACTAAGAAATAATTTCTCTGACCTGCTACAAGAACGACAAAAAAGGTATTTTCCAGCGAGAAAGAGAGTAAAAAAAAGAAATTTTACGCCTTAAAACAAACACAATTGCGGGCGGGCTCTATATATATTAAATATGTAACGTTAATTTATATACACATCCAAAGTTTATCGTTACATAGCAACTATGGCATACCACGTTATACCAAAAGTAAATTCTAAATAGTTTACAGTATCCTATCAACATGTGGAGCAACTCGCAGCACTAACGCTTATGTAGCATAGTTAAGGAATGTTGAGTCAGTGCTTGCGCTAAGATTACTATGACTCTGAATATGAGTGCTGTGTGATGATATGACGTCACAAGTTCTTAAAGAAGTTTAGAGTGGAACATATATATATTATCCTTAATATCGAGGCCACGTGGTACGACGGGAGAGAAAGTTGTGGGTTCGAAATTCATTTGGGCAAGTGAAAAGTGAAAAATGGTACTTACTAATGAGTATGTCTTAACAATATGAACTCCTTACCTAAGGTGGAAATGGAATGTCTCAACTCTAAGTTTGCGGGATTTAACGTGAAGCTGATTTAGCTTTTTTATGAAAAATTGAACGTAAAGCTTGAAAAAAGTTATTTTTATTGTCACTGCATTACTATTATTAGATTTTTGTATATATTGATAACATACATTTAATAATAAAATAAATCCATAAGAGCTCGTATTTATTTTTCATGAGCGAGCAACTCTCTTCGGTAAAGACCTTCCCAGATCAACAGCAGTTTAGCCCTTTAAAAAAAAAGATGAGGATTTGACTTCTCGTTTGGGGGACATACTGAAAGGTTGTATTGAGACTTCAACCAACTTCACCTGGTTCCAAGTATTGAGGAAGACTTAACGGGTCAGGACTGCCCACACACCCCTTTGATATATTATATTTCGTTTATTCGAGTTGCACGTTTGTGTCTCATTTTCCACTTAAGTATACAATATATATTATACATACAAATAAAAACATGAAACGTTATAAATCATAGTCACTGAATATATAGAGTATTGGGTATTATAATACATAATTTGACATCGAAATGTCTCTTATCAATATCGAGATCTCTTTTACAATAAAACTGTCTTGTCTTTACTAAAAATGTTTTATCAATATATGTACAAGGTCCAAATTTGGACTACAAAAACTATTGTTACTGTATCTGATTCTAATTTAAAAGGTTTTTTTAAGAACTCCATAGTTTTAATTAAACTTTGTAAATAAAGATATTTTTGTTTATTTCAGAAAAATGGAAGAGTGAAGTGAACTGTCATGTTCAGGAATCAGAAATATTTAAAATGGGTGCACTGAATCGTGACAGCCTGTCATGGGAAAACGAAAATTCATAACTATATTTCCATTGTAAAACACGTAATTAAATGGAAATATTTAAATAATTAATTTGTCTGAATGTACATACAGGCCACTAAAAACAAATTTCTCTAAATATTATGCAATTTAAAAAGTATATCCATACAAAATTAATAGTAGGACATTTCCCTCAGCATTTTTTGGCACGCCGCGGCTTGTACTCGTTAGCAGAGTCTCAATGTCACGACGCAATGCCTTCAGAATTAAGCCCAATTCAGGTGAGGAGAATTACTCCTCTCAAATGGAACCCACAGCCATTGCATTTACAAGCAAACCAGTTCTATTTTCACTTTGATATGTTTTAAAATATAGCAGTCATTTAAATATTAATAGAAGATATATTATTAATTTTACATAATAATAGCAGGGTAGACAGAAGAAATTTACGAGGTACTGCGCGCTGGGTGGTGGAACTTAACGCCGCGTTTTGTCTCGACACTAGAACTAAAAGGGGTCGAACCCACAACCGTTGCCTTACATTCAAATACTCTTGTGTCTCTGCACCACGACGGCCTCATATTATGGATTGCATGAAATTTTATGTCGCATGATATAAATATATAATATAATATTTCAGAATTAACTCCCCTGACATACGAGATGATATCATTCATCAAGCGTGTATTACAAGAGCGCGGCTATTAATTATAACGAGTAAATTAAGCCGATTACGTTGAGTTTCATATGATTTGTTTCCCTTAGACTACACTCGAAGTATGTAATATTATGTTTTCCTAATAGGGTTAAGATAATATGGATCAGCTTTAACAGATGTCCCGATTTTGGTGAGACATCCCAATTTCTAGAAAATTAAATTTGATGATCGGGACAGTCATTGTCCCGCTTTAATATATATATATACTATTGCGTCGTGACTATTCCACATACTTTGAAAAAAATCTTTTATTAATTCAAGATTTTAAGTAGTTACTAATAATTACATAGAAATACAAATAATTATATTCGTAAGTTACGTTTAATTATTCTGAAGATTTAACTGTTGTTAAAAAGATTAAATCAGCTTCATGCTGTATCCCACACACTGTAGGGTAGGCAGGGGGAAACGTTATTCTATTAAAAAATAAATTTAAACTTATATCTGTCATAATTGGAAGGTTTATTTAAAATAACAAAAATTGATAAATAATAGATTTTTTTTATATCCCGCTCTTGGGAAAAGAATCTCGCTTGTTTGTAAAAAAGGTTCAAAAATAAAGCTTTTCACCGAGAAAAAATATGGCAACAGTGGTATGGATCGACAAGTGCGCCTAAATCTTTTTATCTATACTAATAATATAGAGTTTGTTTGGATTAACGCACAAATCTCGATAACTACTGATTCTTATGGAAAAATATTGTTCTGTTAAATAGTTCTTATATGAAGAAAAACATATAGTATATTATACATAACGTAAGTCATGAATCATCGATGTAACAATATAATATTGTGATAGGTACTTACCCAAAGATCCTACCCTACCCTTGTTGGTACCCTTACCTTGTGCACTTTCAATGTGTCATATTGTGTTCAGTACAATTTCTATTTGTTCACATTTGTCCGCGCGGTCGAGGTTACATGTAAGAACTAGTTATTAATATAAGATAACTTTTGGAAAACTACGCTGTAAGAAAATCAGTAAAATTGTGATTTCAATTATTTTGGAGGCTGGTAAGAAAGTCAGTTAAATCTAAGCGGATATTGGTTGAATCTATAGATCTTTATGCGCGTAAATATAATATTATGTTGTATTGTAATCGAAAATATACAAAATATAATCTGAAACAACCTCATATTTTCAAATGAATGCTAAAAGCATATAGCTGTTATATTTTGTGCATATTTTTAATTTATTGTAGAAATACCCTAGTGTAAAGACACTAGGGTAAGACATTGTTTTTGCATATTGCGTGGCGGAATTCAACCCCGCGCTTTGTCATGCCAGTGCAGGAAAATAAATATGACTCATTTCCCTTGGTGGTCATCGAGCCCACAACCACTGCGTTTACACTCGTACGCTTGTACGCGCTATGACATAAACACGACACAAATACAAACAACAATATATTATTACAGTTATTTATTTTTGTTCAAATATAAACCATCACGGTTAAAATAGATAATATAAATATAACTAAATCAATACATCAAAAAGGGTAAAGTTCAACAAGCCAGTAGGTAACCAGTGAGTTGAAACTGTGTCATGAGTGTTCTATATTCATCTATACAATAATAATAGAAAAAAAATATTTAAAATTAAAATTTTAAGTAATATTCATTTCAATTATATGAATAAGATAACAAGAATATATTCTATGAAATATTGTATGTATTTAATATCTATATTAAGTAATCGAGGTATTCACAAGTTATATTGGAAAGTATAGGATCGATTCCTGCGAAGTGTTACCGTAGGGCATTGAGTTACGCCACTTTACACGCAATTTCTCAAAAATTTGACGTGAAGTAGAACACGGACTGTTCATATTAAATTAGGTTTCATCTGCATTAGATTCCATGCTGACCTTTTCCCGTTTCATAATATCGTCTCTTGGTGCATACACTCCTTAATCTGCCAAATGTCAAATTTCTAAGACCAGTAGTTCCGTTTGCACGTCTATCATTCACTTGGTAACAGAACAGGTTTATATATTCAGATATATGGTTTCAGGTTCACGCTTTATACCGCACATAGCAGAGTAGGCAGAAGGAACCTGAAAACCTAGGTTTAACTTTCACTCTGTTCACAATAAGACACTTCCGTTCCCCACTTTCCGTCAGATTTTGGAAGCGTGTTGAATGGCGGAAATCAACGCCACGCTCTGCCTCGACACCAGAATAAAGAAAAGAGAATATTAAATATTTCATTTCCTCTAGTGGAAATCAAACGCACAACCCATACTTGTGCCTCTATGTTGCGACTTGCTTCAACATTTAGCTAAGCATTTTGGTTACAAATTGTATAATATAAACACATACAGCTTATAATATTTTCTATATAACAGTACCGCCGGCCAATAACAAGCGATTCGCTTATAAATATTAATATATTAAAATTTGTTATATTATGCAGTCAAAGCTCGGGAACAACAAAATATTCCGCTGCTCACAGTGATGGAGTGCTTAAAAATCGGGGCCACTGTAATTGTTGAGGTTTACTCGAAAAATATTTGTGGAATATATTTTTTAAAAATTATATTGAATAAACATTTATTAATAATGTATTTTTTTACCTTGTTTTACCCTGTTTGTATATATTGCAGTTTAGTGTGTAATAGAGTAATGTCACTTCACAAACGATCAGTGCCCCCCCCTCCCCCCTCTTCGTTCATACCTACTAGATATGAAGTTCAAAAAAGGATGATGTGTGGAATTTAATTCGTCATCTATAGTGTTAAGTCAGGTACAGTCCACTTATCAGCTACAAGTACTTAAGTTTACTCATTTACTCAATCTCTCAAATTTAATGAAAGTTCGAATGCATATATATTATATTTTACTACATAAAGGCAAAATTTTCGTAAAATTTCTACACATTTACATATAAATTACAGAAAAATGAGAAAAATATTTTAAAAACAAAGTCATTATCTCGTTGAGATGTTGATTGTGAAAACTAGTTTGTCCCATTTACCGTTTTGTTATCCACGTTAACGGGTAAAAACATATTTTATATATAGAATAAAATTTTAGTAAGTAGTAAGTCTATCTTATCTGAATCTAATATAATTTTTCGAAATTAAATTGAATTAGAATTCACGAAATTAAGTTTAATTAAGTAGGAATTCAAAAAGCTTCAGTATAAATAACCGAATGACTTCAGGCCATGTATTCACAAACATATGTATAACAGCAAAGTAGTGCTTCAGAGATTCTCTGGTTATTATACAATGTATGAGGGAGTATTGAAAAGACTTTAAGAGTGGTATTGAGACATTATTATTTCATTACATACATAATATATCAAGCAAGGGCTATCAATTTTTTAATGAATATAAATTAATGCTATATTTTTTGTGTTATTTTTTTTGTTTCACGTTTCAGCAGGGCAAAGAGAATTTAGTAATAAGATACTCCATTCACTTGTAAGATATTGCTTACTAAGCGGTTGAGCTCATTGCTATGCTTTGTATTATTTCCAGAGAGTAAGAAAACGCTGTACCTCGCACACATCAGGGTAGACAAAGGGAACCTAATGTTACTATACTCCGTTTTTCATTTTCCCCTGAATTCTGAAGGCATTGCTTTGAGTGATAGATGGTTCCATCACTCAACATTGTGTTGAGTGATGGAACTCAACGCCTCGCTTTTCCTCGACACCAGAGCGAAGAAATGATAATATTAAAGATTTAATTTCTTCGAGTGGTGTTCGAACACAAATGTGTGCCCTAGCGCGTCGATAACAATAAATATTCTTACGTCTACACGTAAACTTTTGTTAAATATGTAAATTTCTATTAATCTAATATTTAACAAAATAAAAGTCTAATCTAGCAACAAAACTGCTTCAAATTGAATATTAATAAATAATTTTCACCCAAAACTCGACCAATCAGATTTCATTTGTCAATTAATGTCTTAAATGACTTGCTCCTCGAATTCGTTAGAACCTTAAGATAAATTTCGACTTAAAGTGTGCAGAAAACGAACTTGTTAAATTTTGCTTTTGTTCATTCGAGAGTTTCACCGTTCTCCTTCAGCTATCGTATTGTTATATATTTATTTTTTCATGTAGAACAAGTGACATATTATAATAAATTATAATATTACAATAATAAGGAAAATAAAACAATAATAAAAAAATACATTCATATTTGTACCTTATTATTTTAAACAGGTGGCTGTCGTGGCGCAACGGCACTATATACTTATTACAATAAGTATGTATGAATATAAAATTTCTTGTAGTTAACTTACTAAGATCTTGAAGAAATCGACTCTGAAGGCAGTATCCGAAACGCGAAAATTTATATTATTATAAAAACTTTATATTTTACATTTCATTTAACTGTAAGGAATAATCATTCATCGCGATGCGGCGTGTCGTTTGTTTTAACTCGCTTGACATCACACCCACTTTTTTACAGTGCCATAGTGCCTAAACTAAAAGCCTTTTTCGTACACAATAGCCCGGACTAAAGCTAAACGGTGTCCCATGAATTAGTTGGGAGTGCAAAAAAAAGGGTCGACTATCAGTATGAATAGTTATATGAATATCGCGATCGCCGATATTGAACCAAAAAATGCTATTGTGTGTTACGTCTTGTATCATTTTGTAGAATGGTTTTTAAGATATTTGGTATAAAGGTTTTTGAGGAAGGAAAATCGAACACACAACCACCGCATTTACTTGTGCACGCTTTCACGTCGACTTTAAGCCGTAAAGTTATTTGTATATTGAATATTAATATGCGCACGAGATATCGTCATTACTTATCAATAATCTAGAATTATAATAACCACTTCAATACCTCCAGAACTCGGCTGAAAATGTAAAAAGGAGTATCTTAACACTACGTTTTGTCTGCCTAACCTGCTGTATATAAGATTTTGAGTAATCTTCCATCAATCACTCCCTTCCTTGAAAACCATCACCTACACATTCACCAGACGTTCAAAATTTAGGTAATTTTGCACGCTCAATATAACAAAGTAAGCGAAACCCAAACCGAAATGTACGGAGCAAATATTAACAATATAATTGGAGTACTGAGAACTTTGAAGAGATAATGTCAATAAATAGCGAGCTTTCATTTGTCTCTAACAGGGTAAACTTCTGATCGAACAATTGATGGGACTTGGGAGCTTTTGCTCCATGATTGTTTCGTTCACCTGATAGTCTGACGTATAATTAGGAACGTTTAATATGTGGGATAATAGGACTTGTGTCTGCAAGAACATTAAATGTGATTATTTAGTATTTTCAGCTATTATAAAAATATACATTATTTTGTATATTTTTACAATCATCTCACTAAGACAAACCAACCAAGAACAATAAAGTCAAACTATTTCAATGTAGAGCTACTGTCTGTCTGTCAACACGAGAGATCATTGCTTCAGTTCACTGTTATGACAATTGTAACAGAATGGCAAGTCAGCAGCTTCCATTTGCATTAAGTTGTACATTCAAGTAGGACAACACTTTCAACTTGTACAACAAAATGTATATACAACAAAACATTAAATTGTTTATATATATATATATATCAATTTTGAAGTATATAAATATTTGTTTTATATTATTTACTGAGGCGGTCGCAGCTCAGGGATATAGGCATGTGGCTGTAACGCGACGGTTGTGTGGTCGATTCCCACTGGTACCAAGGTTCCACTACGTCAACACGTAATGCCTCGAAAATTCGGGGGAAAGCGAGAAACGGAGTGTCTTAACACTAGGTTCCCTATACAGGCCTGTTATAATATATGGAATGCAGTGAAAAGCAAGAAATTATAGTATAGATGTCTAAATTTTTAATTTTTTTATTTTAATTAAATTGTTTGATTTATGATATAGTATCGTGTAAATAACTATCCACTTGAAAATACACGGTTACGACTCAACTACAACAATTTCATTTATGTATATTATTGATGTATGAACATTTTTTTCTGCTATTAAAGTTTTAAATTGAGCTACAAGATAAATGTAACCTAGTATTTGCATTTTTTCCCTTCACGTGCTATCCCGCACAGAGCAAGGTAGCATTTATATAATTTTGCACATGTTTACTTTGACATCATTTTTAAAAAATTTAGCCCGTACATTGATAAATTTATAATTTTACTTTATATAAGTTTCGTTAAAATTTTCAATTTCCCCCTTAAATCATAAAAACAAAACAAAACAAAACCACAAAAAAGCATCACAACAATAAAATCCTCAAGCATTTCACAGATAAATTATTCCTAAAAAAAATAATAAAGAAATAACAAAAACGGATACTCTTTTACAATTTCAAACCCAGTTAAGAAATGAAAGCCCGCCCCTCAAAGCGTTGCTTTGACTTATTCTGGTAGAATATTAAAAGTAGCGCCCGGCCAGCGTCTTGTAATCCATTACGCAGTATTGTGTGTCTCACAATGAGCTCGCTGCAGCGTGAAACCATAGCGCAGCCGTAGCGGCAATGGCGACGAGGTAATGTACCGAAATACGATCCACCGCCCCGGATACGCAAATGGCGTTCATCTGAATTTATTTGCGTTTGTTTGTGATGTATTTATTTAATTTTATTTATGTAAATGTTTAGGTACTTTGATTTGTGGATTTGAGCAATAGATCTGATTCTCTCTGTATCCCGCACACAACAGGATAGGTGGAGGGAGCCGGAGTGTTAAAACTCCATTCCCACTTTTCCACCTTATTGCTGCGCTACTTTCCTTTTATATCAGACCAAAGAAATTAAAATATTTAATATTTAATTTCCATTTTCCGTCAAATTTTTCCATCCAATCTACAACTTGTCGCGTTTACAGTTACAGTACGCTTGAGCCTCTACGCCCCTACGAGCTTCACGAACTCTGTTTTAAAGAAATAATATTTTTAGAAGACGCGGCTTACACTATCATTATCCTGACGTTAATGTATTTACACCATTTATTGTTCAGCTTCGTACTACATTCTACACTGACCAGAGATTTTTATTCACAATATATTATTTTTATTTTTAAACAAAAAAAATAACTCACTCTTGATTTTCATTTAAGAACTATACTATTTTATCATCGAAATTTTTGTCAACAGTAGACTTACTACAAAAAAATGTCAGCTGTACCAACAAAAGAGACCATTATCACATATTGTTATTATATTTCCATCCACAATATAAACTTGCATATTCAAAGTGAGTTGATGCAGACGGGTGGGTAGGTCATGAAATATTCATCTGCAACTCCAGTTGCAACCAAGCAAACCAGATGCCCGATAGGTCACAGGTGGTACAAATAGACCAGTTTAATGAGGTGTTCGTGTATAGGATTTAAGTTAAGTTCTGTTCAATATTAATTTTAATAGTTAGTTTTTTTTTGGACAATACCTAATTAATACCTAAGCTAATTCTGATATTAATTTACATACATTTATAGACATGTTAAACAGAATTCTTGCATAGAAATACATTCATCGTGTACAATCCGCTTACACATATCACATTATGCAATACAATACGGAAACCTTATTTAGCAATGATATATCTTAAAAACAATAAAAACACATTAATAATTATAATGAGGCATTAGGGGCCAATCGTGGCGCAGGGGCACAAAATGAGTATGCTGTGCTGTAAACGCGACTAGTTGTGGGTTCAATCCCGACTCGAGGAAATGATTTATTTATTTAAATATATATAATATATTAATTTCTTCGCTGTGGTGTCGATACAAAACAATGAATCTCTGCCTAGCCTGCTGTGTGCAGGATACAGCGTGAAGCTGATTTATATATTTACTTTAATAATTATAGTAATAGCACTACGCTAAAGAAACTCCAGTTTTAAGACACTTTCACTCCACTTTGCGTTCCACACTTTTTGAGACATTATATCGTCGTGCACTTGTCACTTTATAATCAAACATTTAGCCACAGTGGCCTTTCCAAAATATAAAATAACAAATTTATAATATGTGGAGTAGGCATTAAAAACTGGTGTTAACACATTCCCTTACTTTACTTACTTTTGTCTTTGAAAATATACAACGCCGTTCTTTTACTAACTCGACTAGGAAATTTCTCTAGTCGAGGATTGAACCCAAAACCACTATGTACATAACACCACACTTCACCACTGTGCCACGATAATATCATTGAAAAGAGGATATGCGTGAAAATATAAAAAAATACAAAACAGGTGTCTAGTTTTCATTTTGAAAATAGCTTCGTAAAAGCTTCTTTCCTCTTTGACTGTGATTTTCTTTCGCTTTCAAGTTAAGACCTCGTTTCGGCCTTTTTAGGCAACACTAAGTGTCCTTTTTCTTTAAAGTTTTGTCATTATTTTACCTGTAACGACGCCACGCCTTATATAAACTTGCAAATTATGTAATGAAAATGTATAATTAAAATTTAATTTGTTTCAAGGAATAATTTAACAATATAAGCATATTGTCAAATCATTTCCTTTATTTTAATTATCTTCAAGGAAGTGAAGCATGCCTACGCCTAAACGGAAAGGGGTTGCTATCCCTTTACTATTTGTCTTAGTAGCGCGGAGAAAATGACTTCAGAACCCAATGCATTAAAAATATAACAATATTAAAAAAATATAAATTCCAATGCCATTTCAAAACTAATATAAACAGACAAACTTTGTAACTAATCAGTACGTCAGCAGTATAATTTATCTCCAGCACGGCAGAGATCATAAATTCGCTTTACTCGATGCCCACCCATTGAATATCGACGAGATACGCTTACTATGCGAACAGATTTAGTAGCGATTGTACAAATATAAATAGCGTACCCGTAACATATAGATCCTGTTGAATGTGGGAAATTATACTTTGCTAATTTAACTATGAAAAGGCCAGATTAGAGACCAGGTGTGAGAAAAATGCACAAGCGTGTGACTGTCAACGCGATTGTGGGTTCGATTCCCATTTGAAAAACGAAATATCAAATAAACAGAATTCCGCTGAAAGTGGAGAGTGGAGTGTTTTAATACTAGGCTCCCTCTGCCTACCCTGCTATATACCATATAATACAGGTGTAGTTGAAAAAAAAAATAGAAAAGTTTTCTTTTCAAAATTATTTTTCTTTGTTTGATTTATTGAAATTTATCCCTTAAAAAGTGCATATTTTTATACCATTAATCAGGAAAATGTAGGCAGTTACAGATACAATACTCAAGATATTTTTGTAGAAAATAACTTTTCTTACCTAGTTTTTAAGAAACAGAATTTCAAACACGTAATTCTCAAGCAGCCGCAGACTCTAGCGAACTGTGCACAGAGTAGGCAATACATGTATGCATGTTTTAGTAAAGCGGATAAAGAAAAACGGGTCACATCTTCATTCACCTTTTCAACTCCCTCCAGGATAAGCTTTAGCTTACTATGAAAAAAGTTGGGTTTTTTCTAGTATTTTAGAAAACATCAAGTCATTTATTTATTTATTTTTATTTATATATTAATAAGATATTTCATTTTTAATTAAATATAATAAATAAAAAATAAAAATTTTAATTAATAAATTAAAATATTAGCAAGCAATATTTCACTAACCCAAGTGGGTATCGAACCCACAACCGTCGCGTAATTATCATACACTTGTTCTCCTGCACCACGACGACCACTTCCATAATATTCATTAAATCAATTATTTACATTTCTAAGAATATTCTTGTTAAAATCGACTTTCCAGCCTTGAGCAGTCAGTCACGTGCAGTTAAAAAATCCTCCTATTACACTACAAGAGGTCGAATACATAACTATTAGTATTTTATTACACGATCAAGCCTGCGGTGTGTATAAGTAAAGGCTTGAATTTCACGCTTTATGACGACATCAGCGTCGTGAGAATGTTATATAAAACTCCTCTACGGTAAAATTGGCAGTTCACGTAAATTTTTTACAGCTTTCAAGCTTCAAATGGGCACTTGATAAAAATTCTACGACAGAGACAGACAATTGGCGTTTTATATTTTGATCACTATTTGTTTTTGTACGTGTTCCGGGTATGCTCTTGGTACTTACATTTGACAGTTCAAATTAATGTTGGTTTTTTTTTTGTATTTTTTATATAAGCAGAGTTGTTAATATTATTTTTACTTTTGTTCATTTTGTAAGTAACCTTGAATTCTACAAAAATATCTTTTACTACTATTTGATTCACATCACATAAATATACTTGAAAAAAAACGGGAATTTTGAAATCACAGCCATTAATTTCAGTTACGTTTCACAATAACTATGGATTCTAAAAATTATAAACAAAGATATATTACATTAAATTAAAAAAAATATATAGCCTCAAACTTTTAAAACCCGACTAAGTCATACAAAATGTTCGCGATATAAAACGTCGGAATTTTGCTGAAATTGCAAAAATTTAGCTCAAACGAGATAGATATAAAGAGCACTTTTGTATAAGAATAGAACCTGAATTTTAAGAAGCATCCAAGCTTTTATATTCTACGAGTCAATTTTGTAAAGTTTAATGCGGCTGATTTTTTTATATTAAGTGAGATCTCTTGTCGTGAGGTTAATGACATTATTCTTTGAACTTCACAGTGTATGTACCACATGCAGCAAGGTAGGCATAAGGAATCTAGTATTATAATACTCGGTTTCCCACAGTCTGCCGAATTTTCGAGGCATTGCATGTTGAGTGGCAAAAAATCAAGGAAACCGTAACCACAGCAAAGAAACGAAAATATTAATAAATAATAATTTATTTCCCCAAGTGGAAATCAAACCCACAACCATAGTGCTTACAACCAAAATTTTCCTTTATGGAAAAAAAAATAGACCGTCGTGGCGCAATAGAATAGTAAATGACCGTAAACGATGAACACGAATTCGATCGCCATAAGGGGAATTAATTATATTAAAACTAGCCGACTTGGTTTCACCTGCTTAAATTATACGCGTATTTATTAAATATGTTCATGAAATTATTTTCAGTTTAAGGGGTGAATTCTAATAAAGCATGGAACACGTGTTCAATAAAGTATTTTTAAGAGTCTAAATTTTAAACGTAATAAAAATCGGTGCTGATTTAAAAAAAAATCCATACCAACTTTTAACCCCTATTTCATCCTTTTGAGGATATAAATTTTTCAAAATCCCGTCTTCGTAGGTGTAGGTTTCCTTGCTCTGATAGATAATAAATGGCATTGATTTTGCACCTCTGATACTTTGTTAAACAGAAAAAAAGTGTGAAGCTGAAAAAATTTAAAAGATCAAAAATAATCTTGTTAATATATATAGCAATAGGTAAATCACATTTTTTTTAAATGGAGGGGTATTCATGAACCTTATAATTTCATTGAGTTCCCCTAAAACAAAATTACAACTTTGTCAACAAAATATAAGGCGACCTCTAAAACGAAATTAATTTACCAAACAAAACAATTTACGAACGAACTTGTATTGTTTAGAAGTCTGAAATTTAAATTGTAACTATAATTTACTTAGTAAATAATTATTATAAAATGATTACATAGCGAAAACATTGGTCTTGTAACTATTTTTTTTTCTGAAGACATTACAAATCTATAAAATGGAGTACGATAAAAAAAGAATCATAAAAACCAATTTTTTTCCATACGCATTTTACAATGATTGTTAAAGTACAAAAATGTGTTTAACATGAAAGCTCGGCCTAATTGCTTCAGTGACATCCAACGAATGATCGATCTATGTGACGTACATTCGTATATGGAATAAAAAACTTATTTCCAATAAATGTATTGGATTATTTTTATCATCCCCACATTTATAGATTGTCCTGCATTTATTATCGCTACAACCAATATTATTATTAGTTTATCCTACAGATAAATTTATCAGAGGGTTAAACATGAAAGCTTATAATCATGTGGTCTATTGTATGTAATATCTCGTATCTATTGTGAGATTTATACTAATTATTTTAAAAAATATGAATGAATGAACGAATGAATTTGTGAAATTTA
>JBAIZZ010000299.1:939891-984276 GCA_037355905.1 Heliconius aoede
CCACTTCATCTCGTCGTCTATTTTACTGAAAATTGAGTCAAGATGAGAATATTTTTTTGTTGCTTCCGTCCTTGTGGTATGGATTTTTAATAACGTAATATTTTTCAGGTGTTATTCAATAGAACAATCGAATGCAATTTACTTTTTTATATTCTATTCTAACCGGTGCCTGTCGAATACTGTTCAAGCGGTCCATCTAAGTAAGCCAAACACGTTCATAAACGAATGTCGTCGTAGCTCGAGAACATCTGACAACGTATGTATACATTTCTAATTATAAATATAAACTTCTTCTTTCACAAAATCCCAGAAGTCACACATTGATTGCTAGCGATATTTTTCTCTATGGAGAATTATAACATGTATCACAAACACTATCCAACTGGGCCATCAATACTTTAAAAAACTTTTATTGTTTTTGAGTAGCTTAATACGAGAACGAGGAAAAAAAATTTTTTTTTTTCCTAGTGAGCGTCGACTGCCGACCCGAATCGACTAAGACGCTATGCCGCTATGCCAGGATGGCGTCATATTTTTAAATCTTTATAATATATTTATAAAATCGGTCGTGGCACAGGAGGACAAGTGTGTTACTCTAATGCGACGGTTGTAGGATCAATTCCCTTTCTAGTGGGTTAAATTATTATTTATTAATATTTTTATTTTTTCGCTCTAGTACCAAGGCACGAAATTTAGTTCCTCCACTCAACACTTAGCACTAACTTCCCTCTGCATACCCCGCTTTACGCGGGATATAGAGTGAAAGATGAAAAATAAAACATTTTAACCCTTACACTGACGTACTTTAGTACCATTTCTGCTTTATTACCTCGACTTAACAATTGTTCTACACCTCGTGTTCATTTGCATCTCCATTACAATGTGCTACGTAAATAGATGCCTAATACGTTTTGCGGTCTACAAGTAATTAGTTTATCTAACCTCTAATAATTCTGCGCTGATTTATCATTGTGTACGTTCTAATTATTGTGCTAGAGAGACCAATTAATATGGAGATATAGAGGATATTTGATATTGCAAGGATATTATATCTATTGAGGCCAGTCGTGGTGCTGGCACAAGCGTGTGACACTAAACGACTGCTTGTGGATTCGATTTCCACTCGAGGAAATGAAATATTAAGTAGTTTTGTTCTAGTGGAAGGCGCTACGTTGAGTTCCACCACTATTTCAAATATGGAGGGAAAGGAAAGACTTAAGGAGGAAGGATTTAATGGAAATAATGTATCTTCTAGGTCTAGGTGCCCAGATTTCCTCTGCCTATTCTACTATGAGCACAATACAGCGTGAGGCAACTCCTAAATATTGTAATGTTTCATATTTCTATATAATTTAATATTGTGCTTGTTACATAGAGATACTTATCTCTATGTAACAAACACAATATTAAATTATATAGAAATATGAAACATTACAATATGTACGTATTAAAATAGAAAGAACAAATCTAGTAATAAAAGAGGTGCAGATTAAAAATAGTTCATCAGTTGTATAGAACATATATTTTTATATTATTTTTGCTTATTATCATATGTTAGTATATCGAAAGCTTTGAAATTGTATGCGAAAATGATATCGTTTAGTAAATTCATATGTTCCGTTCCCCACTTTCTCCCGAATTCCGAAAAAATATAAACGTAAAGAAATATTTTACTTCTTCAAGTGGGAATCGAACCCACAACCGTCGTGTATACGGGCGTCACCCTAGACCACTGCGCCACGACGGCCGCAAACGTGCCAACGTTTTTGCTAAATAAAAAAGTTGTTATATTAAAGTAGATTTATTTATAAATTCTTTAAGCTTTCTCCCTAAGAAACGTCCATCAGTGTGTTACCATTTTACCTTGAATAGCAAGTTACACTTTATCTTTATATTACATATTTCATTCCGAAATCCCACATTCTGTCGCTGTCTGTATCAAATGTCGAGCTTCGTAATGTTTTCGAAACAAGTTGTGACGAACATTCACTAAATGTTGTTCTAAACTTGTATCAGAACTCATTCGAGATATAGCAAGCCAGAAAACACACGGTATATTGGTCGGTAAAAGGTTTACAGGTTTATTTGAACAAATATTTGTTTAATTTTCAGTCGAGGCCAGTCTTGGCACAAACGTGCTACTGTAACCCATAAGCTTTCGTGTGGTTATAAATATATAATTTTCAAATATAACCTCCTTTTATTGACATCCGTCAGACAGTTAAAAAATGAATTGACATTACAAACAAAAAGTAATGTAAAAAAATACTAATTAATAAAATAATAATATAAACCAAAGGAGAGTGGATAAAGAAAAACATAAAAGAGAGAGACGAATAAATAACTTTAATTTTCGTTTCTCTTATCGTAATATAAACTATACTTTTCATTATTATTATGATATAAACACTTATTTACAGAGAAACTAATTTGTTTACTTTATTTTAATCACCCTGATAGAATTACATTACATATATAAACATGAATGCATTTTTGACTTCGCGGACGAAGTCGTTAGTAATAAATTATTTCTTTATTCGAGACTTACAAAAAAATAGTATATTATTTTTTACATATAGTCATCACATCCGGTATGGTCTAGTGGCTAGGATACCTGGCTCTCACCCAGGAGGCTCGGGTTCGATTCCCGGTACCGGAAATGTTAATGTAGAATTAATTTTTTTTAAACTAAGCTTTTATTAATATTTTTGTACATATTTCAATAGACTTTCAACGACAAAATAAAAGTTTGAACTGTAGTTCTTAAATTATGTATATTATAAATGAAAATTGATGGTACAATTCAATAAACGTGAAACTCTTTACGATTTTAACTATGACAAAATTTCAAAATATTGTTGAATAATTTGTTACAAAAGAATATAAATTTTGTACCTCAATAAGACGCAAATTAAGGTACCAATTTTGACGATACTCACCAAACACGCTGAGAAAGTATAAACGCTATTTCAGTCTAGAAAATTTAATAATTTCAACTGAAAATGGACTGAAAATTTCGGGAACATTCTGTTGTCGGACTCAATGTACCGCAATATATAAAGCTAACGCGTGGCAGCGTTTGTAAGTTGGCAATATCTCAATTATTACTTAGACTATCATGTAATTGTGGATCGTTCTTATTTTGTATATATTGAATTTAATTCTCATGATTTTTTTTAATTTTCACATAATCATAAACGAGACACTGACCGTCAACTGCAATCTCTCTCGTATTTAAGCAAGCATGCAAGTGAAAATTCCAGAAATAAACCAATTTAGCGCTCGCAAATTTTCTTTATTACCAGCACGTCCAGTCCAGGTGTACACGTCGCAGATGCATCTAGGCTTACGTCGGATGTCGTTTGTAAACACATGTTTAATTTAATAGTATTCACGTATTGTTTGATATGCACACGCGTTAGTGAGATTTGATTAAAATAATATGAAAAGACAGTTGTTGAATGTAATAGGATTTTATCATGAAGTTTTAGTTGTTCTGTTTAAGTTTGTATTTAAATTTTATTTAAGCTTTATAAAGTAGAAGTTTGTCTATATCTTTTAATATTTGCGTAAATAGTAGTTTTATCTTTTTAGATAACACTACTATTTATTTTTATCTTTTTTTTTCAGTTTCACTCTGTAACTTGTAACAGGGTATGCAGAGTTCCGTTCCCAATTTCCGCCAAATATAATTTTAACTTCCAAAGCTTTGTCTAAAAAAATATAACTACAACATTAATATTAAAAATGGCTTTACTGTATACTGTACTGTAATATGACTTTTCCATCAAACCCATACCATTTACAGTTGCACTAAAAGCACGAATCAACTTAAATCTATATAAGTCGTCGCGCTGTAATCTCTACTTGTAAAAACAAAAAGCGTTTTGTTGCAACGTGGTTGTTTTTATAAATTTAAATTTAAGTAGACTTTACTTAGTATTAAGTTAAACTAAATGTGGTAAAGGTAAATAAAAAAAATGAGGCGATCGTTCTCCATACAGTTTATTTATTTTTTGTTTATTAATTTTATATATGCGGGCGAAATCCAGATGTGCGGCTCTAGCGAGCAATACGGCTCCCGCTTGACCGTACTAGCGACAGCTGATCCTTTGTTCTCGCGGAACTGGTTACCGGAAAATTGGGATTGGAAATTGGAAATTGGGAATTGGAACTAAACGCTGTGCCACGCAGAATGAATCCACAACCAACGCGTACACTCAGCCGCTGTTCTACACAGGCACGAATAGATCAAAATACGTGAAATAATATTTACTTTAACATCTCACGTTCACCTAAATAATATTTTTTGAGTCACACAGTAAATCTAGAACTCTTGTGAAATATTTCAATTGGGTACTTTTTGTTTAGATAAGAAAGTGTACTGCCGCGGCTTTATTTTTACTTTGTAATAAAATTATAGGTGTTATTGAAATTTTACTAGACCTTTTAGTTGTAAACAAAATGTGTTATTATTTTTACAAACTATGTAAGTAGGTATTAACCTAACTTTTTATATGTATTATATATAAAAGGCTTTAATCTCGTTTGTTAAATAATCGATTCTGATCCGAGTACGCGTTA
This sequence comes from Heliconius aoede, assembly GCA_037355905.1. Classification (NCBI taxonomy): domain Eukaryota; kingdom Metazoa; phylum Arthropoda; class Insecta; order Lepidoptera; family Nymphalidae; genus Heliconius; species Heliconius aoede. The sequence goes on from JBAIZZ010000299.1 coordinate 944,476, forward strand.
GGTAGATGCAGATTATTATTGTTGGTAATTTTTTTTTATGTTTACAGCATAAAACACAAACAGGTTAGGAAGAGGGAACCTGGGAACTTTCCTGTACTGTATTGAATTCTGGAGGCATTGCAAGTTGAGTAACGGAACTCAACGCCGTAATCCACAAAGCCTCGTTAAAGAAGTTAAGCAGAGGTAATTCGCAAATTGTGGATTAGGCAACTTTAGCACAATATCACTCTCAGCCGGGAATCGGGATACAGTCGAACGAATGGCCGGTAACTTTTACACAAAGTTTGTACCCAAAAAGTTAGGATAATCGTTCCACTCACTAAAATTCGATTAATAAAGTACATGCGTGATAGAAAAGTTGTTATATGTTTAAATAATTCTAAATTAGCTTTTTAAATATGCATATACACTTATATATTTATTTATTTTATATATATTTTTACCTGAATCGTGATTTATACGAGATAGAACTTAAGTGAAGTCTAAAAGGCCTCACAGGAAAATATTTATAAATAATTTTAGCACAGATATTTAATAATTCCATATTATGAGACAATATGTCTACAGAAGGTGGCGAACGTGAGTGCAACGGTAAATGCTACAGTTGTGGTTTCGATTCCTACTCAGAAATGAAATATTTAACGCTTTTAATTCTTTGCTCTAGTGACTTAGTCTTAATGAGAATGGAGCTTTAACCCTAGATTCCCATAAGATACAGCGTGAAACTATAAAAACACAATATTATCTTCATCAATTTACAAAATCTGTCAACACCCAACTTAGTCGTATAAAATACAACACAAAACTGAAAACATACTTCATTCATTCAAATCGAACATTTTCATTCAATGTTCAATACAAAATATAACATTTGTATTGTAAACTAAAATTTACATTCCATTCAAGCAATCGTAGTTCAAGTATATTTTTCATAATTTTTAAGCTTCGATACTACAGCGTTGCGGTATTCAAAATGTCAAGTGCACTCGAGCTGAAAAAAAAAATGTCGCGACCGAACTCGATCCAAACAAGAAACGCGACGACAACAATAAAATAAAAGCCGTCGAGCCATTCGTTAGTTCAATCGACTATTACTTAGATGAAAGGATTCCATTAGAGTTTTTCTTATGTTTAGATTCAATATATTTTAATGTTTGAATTTAATATATTTTAATGTATGAATATAATTGACGTTATTGTTATTTGCTGGATACACGCGATGGTGGGCTTTGAAACATTCATTTAGCTAACAATTTAATTTCTGCCTCAATCTTAACTTTAAGCTGATACCTTAAAGCTCCCATAAATACCTATCTACTTGTTATTCAATTCCCACTTACGGAATCGAAGTAGTGTATCCAAACCTAGCCTATGAGATTACCGCCATGTGGAATGTCTTGTGTGTGTGTGACTATTATTGTGCCGATAGTGGGTTCAGTTAACAGTTAATAGTGGAAAGACTCGACCAACATCTTAAGAGGTTATCACTTAGGTGTTTGATCAAGAACGGGATGCAGAAGGCAGTTATACTTGAGACGGCGTTATCTTTTCACATACTTGGTAAAAATAATAACACAAATTATTCACAAGCAAAGGGTCTAGTAAAATTTCAATAAGCTTTACTATTTTATTACATAGAAAAAATAAAGCCGAGGCAGTACAATTTCTCTTCTAATAAACCTCCATTCAGTGGCAACAAAAAATACCTAAATATATAAATATAGTCGATATTACGTACAAATTGAAATATTTCACAAGAGTACTCGAATCACTTTGTAACTTAAATAATAATATTTTGGTGAATGTGAAATATAAAAGTACAAAAATATCTATGATTTGACGTAGGTCTGTGTAGGTAGATGTAGTTCGTAGCGTAGCGTGTATAGAATAGCGGCTGAGTATACGCGTTAATAGGGGATTTAATACCTATTCTGGAAAAAAAAATACATATTATTTTATCGGTCTGATATTTCATTTTAACTGAAATTGTACCTTACTTTACATCATTATAATAAATAGTTTAGGAGATATCTCATATTCAAATAGACACAGCCAACAAGCTGGACGTGCAGGGGTTGTTTACAGAATGACAGACCGGAACGGGCATATGTTATGTTATAATATGTTTTCGATATATTACTAAGAAAGTTGTGCATAGGAAGAAGTTAATGCCTCCTGTGAGGTTTATATGGTTATTTGCTATTTATTACAAATTCATATTTTTGTTTGGTTCTCTTCTCTTATTTGGGTAATAGATAAGTTTTTATTATATATTTTAGTATAATTGGGGAATATTAAACTCTCTTTAACTATGAAAAAATTTTGAATTCTGTTGGATAATTTGTCACGAAATATAAATATATCGCAAATTGATGTACCAATTTTGATGATATTCACTAACACGCTAGGAAATCACAAACACTATTTCAGTGTAGAAAATTTAGTAATTTTAACTGAAAATGGACTGGAAATTTCTGGAGCATTCTGTTGTCACACTAAATGTACTGCATTATTTAAAGCTGACGCGGGGCAGCGCTTGTGAGTTGGCAATAGCTCAATTAGACTATGACGTGATTGTCGATTGTTCTTGTACAGTATACATAAGTCTTACTTATATTTTTTGTTTCACCAATAGTCACTCGCCACACAGTTGCTGCTTACAGACGATGGTAGTGGGTTCGATTTTTACTCGCGAAAATACTGTGAATTTTATTCTTTTATTTTATATTTTATTATTAGACACCGATCACCTACCACAATCCGTATCGTATTTAAGCAAGCATGCGGGTGAGAATTTTCCAGGCATAAGCCGGCTTAGATATCAACTCGTTCTCTTTATTACTACGAGTAACACATCCAGTCCAGGTTTACATGAATTCGTGGATATAAATTTGTTTCAAAATGTTCTCAATTGCACTGCACACGCGTTAGTGAGATTTAAGGGAGGTAATACGAAAAGACAGTCGAGTTGTTGAGTGCAATAAGATTTTATTATGAAATTTTAATTAATCTGCTTAAGTTTGCATTCAAATTGCTAAAATATAGCTTTATAAAGTTGAAATGTGTCTGTATCTACTGATATTTGTGTTATTATTTTAAGTTTTATCTAAGATATTATTATGTGTTTTAGTTTAGACACTCCGTTCCTCACTTTCCACTAAAGTTTCGAGAAAAAATATACATCTTATTGTTTTGGTTATATATTGAATTTCAAAGCTTTGTCTAAAAAATCACGAGATTTATGTAAAATAATACCTTTAGAAGGTAACATGACATTTCCATCAAACTCTATTACATACCATTTACAGTTGCACTAAAAGCACGAATCAACTTAAATCTAGATAAGTCGTCGCGCTGTAATCTGTACATGTAAAAACAAAAAGCGTTTTGTCTGCGACGTGGTTATTTTTATAAAGTAAAATTTGAGTAAAGTTTACTTAGTATTAAGTTAAAGTAAATAGGCCTATATAAACATGTATTAGTTTGTACATTCGTTCTTGTCATACACGCAGCGCAGGGTCAGGTAAAATATCTTTGGTATAAAAGAGGTATAAGTACATAAGTAAGAGGGCAAACAGTTGTATGTACAAGTAAACAAACGGCGATGTGAATAATAAATCACTCTTTATTTTATAGCGACCTTTTAGTACAGTAAAAAGTCTATTGTGAATTTTTTTCTCGTTTTGTAATTTAGCTGAAAAATTTTCTGGTAAATGTATAATAAGAAATTATTTTTTACGTAGCAGCGTCCAGAATTCGACAGAAAATGGGGAACGGAGTGTATTAACAACACGAGGTCCCCTCTGCCTACCCTGCTGTGTGCGGGATACAGCGTGAAGCTGATTTATTTATTTTTATTTTAATAGAGTTTTAAGATTCACAACGATAAAGAATAGTAAATAGTATGCAATTGTACAATATTTTCTAATTGATAGTAACAAAATATCCTATATGTTAATTCAAGTTATAAATTATATCCAAATTTATTCAGCCGTTTTTGTGTCATTACACACCAAGTAGCAAAACGTCCAAAGCATATTGTTTTAATAATAGGATTAAAATTTTACTACGAGCAATAATAAGAGAATTAAAATTTAACTTAAAATGGAAAATTTACTTTGTGATATAAATAAATTCAAAAATCTAATATTAAGAAACGTATTTAGTATTTTATTGTGATATTTTCTAAAAATTTATTATCAACAAAAAAAAATACGTACCACATATCTGTAGTGTGTAGTTAAAATATAAAAACCGGACAAGCCCGAGTCGACAGATCCATACAAAAATTGGAGGTCTCGATTGGTATTTTCTGAAATTCAAACAAAGCTTAGCCAGAGTCCAAATTTCATAATTATAGGCTAGGCAGAAGTAACCTATTAATTTTTATTACCTTTATAGTATCAAAATATGTTTTTTTTTGCGATCAAAACGGCCATATTTTTTTTAAAATTAAATATAGAAATATGTTTTTTATCAGAAAACTTGGGCCCGTAGATTTAAGTATATGGTTTGAATTTCAAGATAACAGGTCCTGACAGCCTGGCGCTCAAGAATACAGACGGACCGACAGACAACACAGTGATCTTATAAGGGCTCTATTTTTCTTAAAAAAGTACGGAACCCTAAAAACACTAGATACCCTCTGCCTGCTGTTAAATAAATAAATATATAAATAACATAAATTCACTTAAATAAATATATTTTTAATTAGTTTTGACTACATAAATAAATACACTGTAAACAAAGTAGGCAAGAGTATGAAACACCTAATGTGCTGGTACAGATTAGCGGTGTCTCTAAATCTCCAGCTCGACGCGATAGGCTTGGCACGGGTGTTTATGACCTCTGATAGCGGGGACAGAAAAAGGTGAAGCCGCACTACGGAATTTAGACCTTTTTTTTTTTATTTCTTCCTTTAATTCAATATTAACAAAGCAAGATCTACCACTATTTAGCTTTTTACCACTAGTTAGCTTAAAAAAACCAGATCGCAAACACGATCGATCATTTAAGTTTAATTTTCCCTACAATTTTTTCATAAAAAATATGAAAAAAATACTGATATCGGTGATTTTAATATGAATAAACTTAACCACCGTTTTTTTATTCTCTGAGTATTTTAAAAAACTAAATCAAGGAAATGTAATAGTTTATATATTTAAGAAAATTAATCTTAAAACGCGAATTCCTCTCTGTATGATACTAATAGTATAGAATTGCATGAACCTAAACTCAAGTGATTTACTTGTAACTTCTGAAGAGTTCCACTATTCAAATATCCATCATCAGACCAGCTCGACAAAACCATATTATTGTACTATCAAGCTAAGCTTCATGCTACAATAATGACTAGTGGATCAAATTTATTTTTATAGATTTTATTACATACAAGTCAACCTAATAAAAACATCATAAAAACTTATATTAAAAACCACATACTTTAGTCTTACTTAGTTTTAGCAATTTAATAATTGCTTATAAGACCAAGTATTTTGATATAGTGGAGCCAACTGCAAACTATAAATCTTCACATATTATGTTTGGCAATTTTATTGATATAAAATTGCTTTGTATAAGCTGCTCCCGGCTATAAAAATTAATAACAGTGCGCCCAGAGCCTCCAAACCGGCGGCCATTGTGTGTTCTGCTAAGCTTTTATCAAAAATATGTAGTAACAGTATATAAGTTATATATCTGCCGCAATTTCCTCGCGTAGAAAGACTAACTTCAACGGAATCTAGAGTTAAAAGTCTTTTGTCTTGATCTTAATTGTTAATAAAGTATTTATAGTTTGGTTTTAGATTTTTTTTAAAATCTTATTAAAAATACTGTGTGCTTATTTTTCTGATTTAAAAACTATTAACTAAACCAATGCTAAATTATCATTATAACTATTGTGATAATTTAATTAATTATATTGTAAAATTCACATTAAAAATTATTTGAATGAGATAATGAGAAATACTAATATGTTAAATGTTTTTTTCAGCTTCACACTATATCCAACACATGTAGCTGTGTAGGCAGGGGAGCCTAGTGTTAAGACACTCTGCTCCAAGCTTTCCGCCGAGTCCTGACGACTACCTATCGCGTTTACACTAGCCTCACATAGAGATATAAATGTAACTAAAGTCCAAAGGATAAGAGAGTTACGATTCATACACTGAAATTCAAGTCATGTTCAGTCAAGTGAAAAGACGTAAAATCAAAGATATTTTCGGTTAAAACTATTCTGGAAAAGCCATATTTGAGTGAAAACATGAATACATTCAGACTTATTTTCCTTACAATTAGATTACCATCTCAACAATTAATCGCTGTTATATTGAAAGTAATTTTCTTTCTGGGCTACGTTTTCTTTGACACAGAAAAAAGTTGTTGAGGCTCCATCTTTCGAAAATTCACAATAAAGATAAAAGACAAATGCAAATTTGTAAAAATATATTAATAACTGAACATATACAAAATTATGTTATAGTTATAGACAGACATTTTGTTTTACACACCAAAACACATTAGAATACTGTAGCGGATGTTGAGTTTAAAGCATTCTGGATTAAACAGACGCACTAAACGTTAAGCGACGTATGTAAGTTTAAATACAGTTGAGCTTTGTTCGATTTCACATACATTTTTTTATAAAATAAATTTAATTATTTTGTTTTTGTTTATACGAAAATATTGGATAATATTTATTAGTCACGAAAGGCCACTTCAAGTCACAGATGTATCCTATACTTACCTGTATATAATATACAATATTATAATATCGTGATTGAAGAGTGATTTTTTACTATACTTTTGTCATATTCTTTTAAATTTTAATATCAAACAAAAATAAAACATATTAAAAATAGATCAAATCTCACACTAACAACTAGAAACGGCAATAACATTATATATAATTAATTCAATTTATTCTGTGCAGTCGGATTGAAATATGTAATGCTTTATGAATTCTCCCGCACAAAGTCTCGCTATACGATGACAAGCTGTCAGGTCTCAGTGGAGCTTTTTAAGCTGCCCCTGAGCATTAAAGTTGACCACTCTTTGACTCACGCTAAAATGAGCGCACATATTTTATTCATGAAGCCTAACTTTCATAATACATTATCTAATTGTTATGTAAATTTAATTGTTTTAATATTATAAAAAAAATTGGATAATGACAAAAATATGTTTTATATGTATTATTTATACGTACTAAATTATAACGTGAGGCCCTCGTGGTGCAGCGGCACCGTGTCTCAGTTTAATAGTGACGGCTGTGAGTTTGATTTTTCAACTCGTAAAAACAATTATTTTCTCATATACATTTCCTCGCTTTGGTTTGGAGTGCCTAAAAGAGTCTAAAATTGCTGGTGAAGGTGGTATACATATTGTAATATATAATTTATCTCTTAATATTAAAGATAATGCAGAACGGAGTGCCTCGACACTAGAATTCCTTTGCCTACCGTGCTACGGGGTATAAATAGACATTTGAAAAATATAAATTTAAAACTACAAACTACAATAACTAAAAGTAAAACAAAACTAGAACAATTTTCATAGCGGTAATTAAAATCTTCCGCGTTCCACGCTAATTCACTTTGAATTTGTTGTGCGCTCCAGAAGGATCCTTTGATCTCTCTCTGCTTACATATTTATATATGTGGCTGTGGCCAGGCTCGTCTAAAGATTATTTGTCCACTTCAAATTAACACGTTAACTTTGAAACTTATGTATAAATTAACTATTTTCAGTGGATATAATCTATACTATTAACGGATGAAGAACTACATTATAATTACATACCACTCACTAAATAACACGAGTATATGTCACTAAGGAAATAAAGACTGAAATATGAAGATTTTTTTAATTTTTAACATTAATTTGTTATTATTTATTAAATATTAAAATATAACACTATGAGCGAACTTTAATTATAGTATACATATTACACTTGTAATTATAATGAAAACACGAGAATCGGTATCGTATAACAGATTTAATAAAAGCTGAATTAAATACCACGCTGTGGTCAAACAAATTGCACGTTGACTAATGAGTGTAATTTTGTTAAACAAATATAATATTGAAACTTTATTTTATATTAGAGGCCGTCGTGGTGCAGCGGCACAAGGGTGTGACTGTAACAGGATGGTTGTGGGTTCGATCCCCACTCGAGGCAGTGAAATATTAATTTACGTTTATATTTCCATTTCTTCGCTTTGGTGACGAGGCAACGCGCGATGTTGAGTTTTTTTTTTACTTTATACACAATTCCTCCAGAATTCAGCAGAAAGTGGGGAATGCAGTGTAATCCTTAACATAGCGTAAAGCTGATTTATTTTTTTATATTTAAACTAGTGATAAAATTCGACTTTCCTTATCAAGATTACAAGATTATCGTACAGCTGATAAAAAAATATTACATTCTAAGAAATAACAGAACTAAATCGAGATCAGTCGCAACGCCGAGCACAGTTTTCGAAATATTCCGAAATTGGCGAAAGGGTTCATTCTGTCGCTCGAGTTGGAATCCAACCCACGACCAGAACTCAAACAATCAAAACTTGCTTTTCTAATAAGCATATATTCAAAAGTTTCCAACTGAAAGATAACAAAGCAAATTAGTTAAGTTGACGATAAATTAAACCAAAACGTTGCACATGGCCTACAGTTGCAACATCCTATAATGAGTCGGCAGCTCACGTCATTGGCTGTGGGGTGGAACTTCCCAACTGTTATTAAGACAAATTCTGAACTTTGAAATTATTGTACGAAATCTTCTGAACTCTGTAAAACAATGCCACGTAACATATTACGAGCTTAACTGTTTGAGTAATTGAATAGCTTCTCGAACTCTCGTATCATTGTTAGTGTATAAATATTTAAGTGTTTTTTTTTTATTCACGCTGCGTTTATTCTGTGAGCTTTTTAAAGGACATGAAGTAGAAACCTACTGTTAAAACGTCGTTGCATAGAGCAAAGACGTAAAACAAAATCATTTCGATTTTGTTTTACGTCTCTCGATTGGATGTCGAACCTACAACCGTCTCGTTTTGCATACGATGTCACAACAAACTCCAATTTTTGTTAGTATTTTTAGCTGAGTATTAAAACTCTCCGTTCTCTATTCAGTTACGTGGTATCGCGCGTGTGTACCTTATAATTTCATTATATTATTGAATTATTATTATATGTTATTGGATAGCGTATACGAATATCTCCTGGGATATAGTTTAATAATATTGTGTACATTAAGAAGTACCACAAAACATCTTTACAAATATAAAAAAAATCAACTTCACGCTGTATCCCGCACACAGCCGAATATAAATTAAATAAATAATTTAAATATAAATCTAAAATTACTTATGATCATTATTAAACTTATATAATGTTTATTTAACTCTATTTCAAAATTTAAAGGGACGACAACATTTATAATTAAAATACTCGTTGCAAAATTAGCTGCATTAGCGTTCGCGTCCTCGTTCATACCGCACTGCGATATTAAATACTGTAACGGAATTGTAACGGAAATTACTTTGGTAATTTTGTTCAGTGGAAAAACATTTCAATTTCAGTTCAGTTAGTTGATACTTACTTCCTTTGTTTTTAAAACTAATAATAATTACATTTTAGAAAGTATATTTTCTGTTCATTTTCTTTTCGATACATTGCTAAGTCACCAACTTATTTATTTATGCCATGAATCGATAAATAAACGACAAATATATAATTGAATAGGTTATCAAATGTCTTAGCCATTGAGGCTAGTCGTGGTACAAATTGTCATTGTAAACACGACAGGTTGTGGGTTCGGTTCTCATTTGTGGAATTTATTTTTTTTATATTTTCATTTCCTGCCCTGGAAGCCTTGTAGCACTCTGTTACAATGATGTTAAATATAGTGTCTTGATATGTATATGAATTTAAAACATCTGTATTTAGATGCGTGGCCAAAGATTATAAAGCTTATCTACATAGAAAATTTTTGATAGTTATTGAAAGTTATTAAATGAAATCATTAATTGTTTTATTTATAAAACTAGTTATTTTTTGATTAATTATGTGAAAAAAAACCAGGCAAGCGCGAGGCGAAATCACCCACCGAGGGCTCCGTACAAGAATTGGAGGTCTCGAGCTTTTTCTAAAATTTAGGCTTAGCTTAGTCCAGAGCCATTCCATTTAATACCTCACTTGAACGGCTAGCTAGCCGCTTTAATACCAAATTTCGCCCCCATTTTAAGGATATTATTTTGTAGGATTCAACCACAAAAGAGTTCAGTTTTCATATTTTTTCCTCACCTAGTACTGCCTGTAAATGCTACCCTATTTACATAACAAAATGTGAAAATACAGCCTTATATTATAATTAAAAGTGATCTCATCGAGGCATCCTAGTCAAAAGATCTATTAAGAAGAGAAAGTTTGGTTCGCTATAATATAAAATAATTTTAGACAAAATTCATTCACGAAAGATTTTTCTAATGTTACTCTTCATATAAGTAAATATAGAGTGGAGTGTAGAAAACACTCCACTCTCTTCATTCAAACTTGACAAAACATCTATTCCCTCCATGATCTTTGCCACATTTTAAGCGGTACACTGAAAGCAGTTGGCATCGCGCCCACGTCGCTCCGCCATTACTGGATTCTTTAATATTTTAATATTGTGCATTATACATTGCATTTCTGCGTTCACCGCCAGACCAGGACGGATTTAATACCGGCATCGTTTCGTGTTTTATCTCACAAAACATTCTATTTTATTATATTGCGCGAAATTGACAAGACGAAGCCGTCGTGGCTTAGTCACTTCAAATTGTAAGTGGATAAGGTATTATTATATAATAAAAGCTTTGTATACATTTAGTATTTCTGTTTATGTGAAGAGTAGTGGAGAATAAGTTAAGAAAATGCTTAATTAAAAAAGTTTTTTAATTGGAAATCAACACGAAATAATGATGATTGAATAAGTAATATTAGAAACCGAATTACAGCTTACATAATATATTATTAACGTAATTGAGGTACCATTGAAAATAATTGGAACCTATTCCAAGAATAGTAATTCAGAAGATCTCAATTCTTTTCAAGGAAATAACCAACGTGTATATCTTTCATCACGATTGATTCCAGCATTTTCACATTCATAATAGTTACAAATAAACGAACAAAACAAGGCTTAACGCTAATTCTGGTATTCAATTCATGTAAGCTTAATTTGTATAGAATATAATGATATTGTGTTGAGTTTGGTTCGTATAGATCTGTGAAACGAGGATATATAAATCCAGTTCTCATAAGACGTACTCAAATATATTAGAAAGAGTCATATTATTAGTGGGGAACGAAGTGAGAAATCTGATTAGAGTCAATATTTAAAATGCACTATAAATTAGACATTTTCCCTTACAAGAAATCCGCCAAAAAAGATAAAAATAAATACATTACATTGCCAGTGGCACTGAAGATTCAAATCTGTTCAGTAGTTCAGAAGATGTTTGTGTACAAAGAGAACCAAATACAGACAAATATTTTAAAATACCGAAAATGTATCATTTAAACTTTCAAAAACTGCTTTTCTTAATGGAAAAGACAAGGTAAACGAACAGTCGAATCACCTGACGGAAAGTGATCAACGCCATCCATGACCCTGTGCAACACCAAAGGACTACAGGTGCATTGCTGACCTTTAAGGTGGAGCTAGACGCACTTTTTGAAAGTACCCATGTCATATCGACCTGGAAATACTGTCGTGGATATGCCCTTCAAGAGGTTCATGGCGTGGAAGGAAATTCTGACGAAATCACACAGTAGTAGAGTGCCACGTGTCCAGGTGGTGTGGATGATATTTTTCCTTGTAACATACTGTGTGGATAGAAAATTCGGCATTATAGCAGGTCAAACAGATCTTCAGAACAATCCTCATGATAAATGCGGTAGAGATCGCACGGCAAAGAGACGTCTCTAGGCAATGCCAAAGTGTCAAGTTTTTCAGAATAGTCTGAATTATTATTGCTGTTAAATAACTCTACCTACCTAACTGAGAGAATCAAACTGAATGTTTAAACTATGAATCACCTACAAATAATAAACTATATAAACATTATGAACAACCTGCCTTAGTTAAGTTTCCAAATAATTGACGGGTGCACCTAAACCGTATAAGTTAGCTAGTAATTGAAAACTGTCTAACTTATGCTCGCCACTTGAGAACACTGGGTTTGTTTTAGACATATATTGGCTTAGACTGCAAGTAGTTCCTTATGATAACGATGCTAATTATTATATATATATATTCAATTATCAGCTTCACGCTGTATCCCGCACTTAGCAGGGTAGGCAGAGGGAACCTAGTGTTAAGACGCTCCGTTCCCTACATTCTGGCGAATCCTGAAGGCGTTGCATGGTGAGTGGCAGAACTCACAACCGCTATTTGCCTCGACACTAGAGCGAAGAAACGGAAACTAATTTAATTAAAAATTTCATCGCCTCGAGTGGGGATCGAAGCCACAACCAGTCGGTTTTACAGCCACACTCTGTACCACGACTGGCCTCTATTAAATAACTCCTAAATAAATATTTATATATTTTAAGGCCATTATAGTGCAGAGGAAAAGGCGCGCGGTTGTATACGCGTCAGTTGTGGGTTCGAGTGAGGAAATGAAATATTTAATTTCCTTTCCTCGCTCTGGAAACGAGGCAAAGTTTGGCGTAGAGTTGGTCCACTTAATACGCAATGTCTTGCCACTAGGTGTCCAGTTTCCTTCCCTACCTCCCCCCACTTTGAAGATTGAAATCACCACCATCACTTTTACAATCAGATGATTCTCACTCACCAGATCTATCATGTCGATGGCTAAATTTGAATCAAATTAAAACTCGTTAAATTATTTAATATCTCAGATTTTACCTAACTAAAGAAAACTATAATGATAAAACGATAAAACAAATATTAATATATATAAATATCGTAATATTTGGAAATTAATATCTGAACATTTAATTTTAAATTTATAACAGATATTCCGCAAATCTGAAAGACAGTCACATTGACAGGTGAAAACCAAAAAAATGTACATTTTTTAATAATCGAAATTGGTTTAAAAATTTTTAAAAAAGAACTGACAAGTGCCAGACTACCTGTCACCGAGACATGGCTTACTGTCGAAATCGTTTAAGTTGCCGTGAATAGAAAATCTTTTTAAAAATATAAATACATTTCAGTATATTTTATTATTAATAAAATATAATATGAATTTGGTCACATCTGTTATGTACTTTCTTAATCTTCATTTCATTTTCACGCTTTTTTCCCTCGCTTAGGATAGACAATGCGATAGTGTGAAAATACTCCATTTATAGCATTTTAACCACAATTCGAGACATAGTCTGTTGAGTGTTTAAACCAAAAGCCGTGCTTTGTTTTGACCAATACTTTTCCTAAGTTCTATAAATTAATGGCTATCATACCCACAATCACCGTGCTTATAGTTTGAAACTGCCCACGATGGCTCCACAAAGTTCCTATATTTTGTAAATTTTTCAATTCTCTTCCACATTTGTTATAGAATATTCTATTTTATCCTAACATTTGGGGCTTACGATTTTATATATTTTTTGTCAGTATACTATGTGGCTTTCGGTGCGATGCAAATGTCGTACAATTTAGTAATATACATTATATCTAAAAATGAAATTGAAAAAAAAGATTAAAATATGAAAATTATAATAATAAAACAACTAAATATAAAAAATATTTATAATACAAATAAAAATATGTATTTTTTCCCTTTTACATATCTCCAACTGTGCAAAAATATAATTAAGAAACAATATATAAAACTATTACAATTTGAAACATATTTAATATTATTTTACAAACATTAAATCAAATATTTGATAACGCTTAAATATATAAAAATATCTCTAAAATCTTTTCTACTGATTTATTTTCATTCTAATTTTAAAAATTAAAGCGTATACATAGATACCTATATAGTTTTAATTTCTCTGATCTTTTTTATATTAGGCTTGTTAAATTCTCTTTCTCTATAATGGAATTCGAGATATCATGAATTTAGTCTCGGAACTTAACTCATCACCTTATTATACATTTATATACATACGTAATATATGAGTATACCTCTACAACATATAACTAACACATAAAAATTTGAACGTACCAGAATTTGAACCCACGCCTCTTGAAAACCGTCCAATGGATCCGATCAAATAAGCCATACATCCTCAGAGATTCTGGCAAAGAATACAAAAAACCAAGCATTTAAGAATTTCAACGTAACACGTCCAGAATGTATGGATGGACGGGTTCAAGAGACGCCGGTTCAAATCCTGCTACGTTAAAATTATTGTTTTTAAAAATTATTTTTCTTTCCTAAGTGTGGAATACAAATTTAAAAATGTAAAAAATATACAACTACACTCCTTTGGATGTTACGAAACAGTACATACTAAAAGATATGAAAAAAACTTACTAAATAAGGTTTTTATTTTGTAAATGCATTGATAGTTACGTCTGTTGAGTGAAATAACCAAAACTGGGATATATCTATACATTATAATCAATACTAATAAGCTAGTATAGTATTAACAATAATATTCAATATATTTTTGAAAAACGTTCATTTCTATTATGTTTCCCATCAATCTTACTCGTCCTCACATGGACTATATTTGAGAATAATAATTATAACTAGGCAGTAAAAATATAAATTTAAAATGAGCTTTTAAAGCTTATTTATCGATAATCGCTTTTAAAGCTTAGATATCGATATCCAAAAATTTAAATTAAATTATACTTTTATTTTCAATAAAAAAAATAATAATTTAACTAAAATCGATAACTACAGAACATTTACAATTAATTATATTTACACATTTATTAAATATAACTTAGAAAGTCAAATTTTACACCCGCTTATTATAAACTAGGATATCATTAGCATTACGTTTCCAATGTACTTTGACTAGTTTGCCGTGATGGTTCACGGGATTCGTCCGGTTTCGCATTGTCGCTTAGTACTGGTCGGGCTGGAAAAGAAAATAATTTACTAAGTTAACACATTTATAAGGAAATGGTTAACAAATCAATCAACTAACTTATGGTCTTAAAATATTAAAGGTTCGTATTTTATAGTCATATTACTCTCGCCACCTTGACTTGTTGAAAATTAAGCTTGACATCCAATTCCATTTCCGTTTGAGTTCGATAATAAAGGTTTTTTAATAATTAAGAATTATTTTTAGTAAAAATAATTAAATATAAAACAATATTGAAAAACAATGCCATAAAAACCATTGACTATTTATGTACATCTCTTACAAAACAAGTTGAACATGGAAAATTTTGATGTTAAATCTACAGCTCGAGCTCGAGAGCCCCGTCTGATTTGGACAACTGACCTAGTAAAAGGAAAAGGCTGCACAATATCGTTTCACGAATCGTTATTGGTTGCCTGGAACTTTACAAAGCACACAAAGTAGGAAATGAAACTCTGTTAATTCTTTGGTAATTAAACAGATACTTACTTAGACATGCCTATATTGTATTTATATAATGACGTAAGCTACAGATTAAATAGGTAACCTAAAATAAATGTTTTGTTTTTTCATAAATGATTGTTTTTTATGTGATCTTCATATAATTTCACATCATCTTATTGTAATTGTATCGGTAGAACTTAACGCCGCGTTTTAGCATGTCACCAGAGCGAATAAATAAAAATATAAATATTAAATAATAATTAATTTCCTCTATCAAAGTAAGGTAACACATAAGGTATATATATACATCCGGTTCACCAGTATATAAGAAGCTGCATCACTATCGCTAACTCCGTGAAAGTTTAAGTATGTTGGAATCTTCTTAAGAGATTTACATATACGTGTTCTAATACATAAACTAAGAGGATTTGGATACTCACCGAACATTCTGAGCAATATCTTCTCTATGCCGTGAAGAGGAGACTCGAATATTATGCATAATAGCATGGCAAGGAAGAATGTTAGTATTATATGAGATATTGCATTCGCCGTCTGGAAATAAAACAGATATATAATCTACTTGGTTTGTAGCTTTTTTTCAGCTTTATGCTGTATCATACACAACAGGATAGGCAAAGGGAACCTAGTGTTAAAACACTCCGTTCTCCATTATCCGCCGAATTCTGGAGGCAACGCGTGTTGAGTGGCAGAACTCACCATAGCGCTTTGCTTCGAGAATCAGAGCGAAGAAATGAAAATATTAAATATTTCATTTCCTCGAATTGGAATCGAACCCGTCACAACCTGTTGCATTTATAGTTGCGTTCGTGCGCCCTGCGCCACGACTGGCCTCATTATTTCAAATTTATATTCAATATAACGACTAATTTTTACCCATATATACTAGGAGAGTCAGATAGAACTTTCCACTTTTCATCTCTTTATGGAGATATTGAGAGACAGTACAGAACGTTGCAATTTATGGTACAAATTAATAAAATATAGATTACAAATCTCATATACTCTCGCATATACTCTATCCAGTATTTAGCAGAAAATTCAGAAAGAAGCGTTCCCCACACAATTATCAGTTTTCGAGACTTTGTGTGTTGAGTGGCAGTACCCAATGCCACGCTTTGTCTTGAGGAAATGAATAGTTTTTAACAATAGTCTCATTGAAAAACTGAAATTTAAAATTTAAAAAATATGTTAAAATATAAAACTCCTTTCAATATTCAAATAAAATATTAGCATAAACTTACCACAGTAAAGAATGTGATATGAAGGGGATGCCTCAACTGCCCCACGTAGTATAACTCAATGACCCCGTTCACCAAATAAGCGCAGAAAGTCAACCGAGCGATGGGCACTAAGAATTTCCAGTTTAATAACTTTCCTAGGAAACCTGCAACAAGTGATCACTTTTATTTACTTCCACTGAGTTAGTCTTTACTAAGTAAAAATATTTTAAGAGATATTATTTTAATTCTTTGAAATATTTTTTTCTTCTTCACGCTATATCTTGCATCACGCTATTTCACCCAAAATAATCAAAGATACGAATTATTTTAATTATGTTCAATGTTTTTTTATAAAATAATATAAACTAAATTATATATATATCATTATACCAGAGGGTTTTAATCTACATTTACAAATATTGTTGGATGGCAACACACACCGTCAAACTTTAGCCGTGTAGTCGTGTAGTCCGAAAATATAAATATAATTGTTTGCAGCGGAAATTGAACCTTTAACCATCACGTTTAAAGTCACCCTCAGACAAGACCACGTATATAATATTTTGTATATTTTATGTGTAAATGTTGTCATCAATCTAATTTAATAAAAAAACATTCGCTAAAATTACATCACGTGTTTGTGCCGACGCCGTAGGCCGTTTCATATGAATATTATATACGAAAGGCTCTTTTAAAGTACTCTATAAAATTGCTTTTTAGTCCTTTAGGCAACATTAAAATATTTTTTGAAACGTTTAATTCCGTTTAATTCAGGGTAGACAGAGAAAAGCTAACGGTAAGATACTTCATCCCCGATTTCCTGTCGAATTTTCGAGACATTCTGTGATCAAATGCGGATCTCAACGCCGCGCCCTGTCTTATTGCCAAAGCGAGGAAATGAAAATGTCTCATTTCTTTGAGTGGATATCGAACACACAACTGTCGAATTTACATTGTCCTTCCACAGTAAGGACGGATTTGTAGTCCTTTCATTTCATTATACATTCTAAAGCTATCCAATAAGCAAAATGCGACCGTTTAGTGCGTTGAAATATTACAGCTATTTCTTATGCCGCGTTATCCTTTTCCATTTCACCAGATCTAAATGCGCGAAAAACAAATCATAACCGATCGATAGTCGTATTGTCTTGAGTATATAAAATCCGTCTACCTTTCTGCTTTTATTTCCTATCTTTACTAATATAATAAAACGGAAGAGATTGTTTGTTTGTGTAAACGCTAAGATCTCTTGAATAACTGGTCTGAATGTATTTTTTTTTATATAAATTTTGTATAAATTTTATAATCTATCTTTTGGCAAATGCAGCATTATAAATCAATTATATGTGGTATGCGGGTGAAACCGCGAGTGGGCCGCTATTATACTATTTACTGGATATTCATTGTGGACGGCTAATAACATCGTAATTTTAAATAACTAACCTATAAACTAAAAGAACTTCTAGAAAATAATAACAACAACAAATTAAAATTTTTCTTCTAAACAATATAAGTAGAAATATATTAATTTCTTACCTCCATTGCCAGTAGCACAGGCAACAACAAGCCAGCCATTTGCAATACTCCAAGCGAATTTATGTAAAGAAATGTACGCGGCTGCTTCAATAGAGCTGTACTGATACCACTCTTGATAAAATAAACTCACGGAGAACGTCGTCACTGTGCCTAGTGTGACACTGGTGATCCAACCGAAGGTTTTTAGAAGATTCGAAAATTCATAGCTGAAAATAAAAAAAAAATATTATATATATATATAATATTATATATATATATAATATAGGGTTAGAGATATGGATATCTCAAAACAAAAAAAAACCGAATAAGTGCGATTAGGACTCTACTAGAACTAGGACTACGAGTAGAAAGATAAATAAATAATTTAAAAAAATAATAAAAATCACTCAAAAAGATTGTGAGCAGTCATCTGTCATCTGTCGTCCATCACCCGTCGACTAATCTAGTGATGAATTACAAATATACTGATTGACGAATGATATGTATTTTAATTTTCTACCCTACTATAATGGGAAACATTCATCAGAAGCTAATAAAGATCAAAAACTAAACTAAAAAATCAAAAACTTACTTTTCCTTTTGGATTCGATGTAGTATGTATCCAGTTAGAATACCCATGAAGTACGGTGTCATCTTCATATGTGTTCTTATATATGCTCCAACAAAATAATAGTTTGTTGCGAAGTCTGTGAACTCCCTGTAAAACAAAACTTTACATTATTTCTCATAGAAATTATAAAATACATATATCTTTTTTCGAAATCTTATCTAAAAAGTTTCTATTAAATACATATAAATATAGCTAAAAAATATATTGTATTATTTAAGCCACTAATTTTTTTTTGATGTTATGTTGCTATTACCTTTATAAGTCTTTATTGCATTTTTAAACACAATGGTCGCAGGTTTGCTTTCCACTTGAAGAAATTATTATTTAGGATCTAATAAAGACAAAATATAGGCATCGGAATGACTAATCACTTACTTCTAAGAGGACACGATAAGAAAACATTCAAGCTTACAGTTAAACAATGATTCCAAATAAAAACGAATATCAAGTATTTAATCTAGACCTCCATAAATGTACGGAGGGGTTGTAACACCCCTCTTACATCAATACTAAGGAAAAGAAAACACAATAATAAAACTTACTTTGCATAAAACAGCAGCGTTGGATCCAATTTCTCTTTATACGTAATGACAGACGGAATGGCGAGAGATATGATAGTAGCGATAGCGGCTACCATGGGACCCAACCGCCTGAAGTGCCACAGACTGTAGATAAAGATGGGTGCCACAAAAAATAATTGAGTATCCACTGCCAAATACCATGACTGAAACATACACTGTGGACAAAAATATTTTTGAGTACTTGTATACTTTTAATTTTATATTTGTGTTTACTTTCCGAGAGATAATGCCGGCAAAACCTTGAGAATTCGGGGAAAGGTAGGAAAGGTAGGTAGGTACGGAAGTATGGGGTACGAAGTGTCTTAATAAAATCCCAGGTTTCCTCTGCATACCCACCCTGCTGCAAGTGCGGGATGGCAGTGTACAGATGACGACAACAAAACAATATATAAATAAAATAAATTTATCAGATAATGTGTATATATATATATATATATATATATAAAATGGTTTAAACTTTTTACTTATATATATTACAAAAAACATTAAAATGTTACTAACCAAGTTATCAGTACCAACATAGTTGTTGACATATAATATATTAGCCCACCACATATCTTGACATCTCTCTTGCTCCAATTGCAACTTGCCTTCCCATAGTGGCCCCTCCCCAATCTTAGGCAGCCATGTCATGTAGAATAATATTACTATAAAATACGCTGGGGTTACTCTGAAAAGATTTATTAATACAATATATTTTATTATATTTTAGTCCAGAAAAGACTTGAGGCCATCGTGGGGTACGGGCACAAGGGTGTCCCATGGTGACTGTAAGCGCGATGGTTGTAGAGTCAAAGCCCGCTAAGGGGAATGAAATATTTAAATGTTCATTTCCATTTATTTAACATTATCAAAACTGGGTTTACGTTTAACTGGAATTCCTCGGCCCAACATGGCATGAGAGTAAAACGCGAAGCTACTTTTTAAAAAATATTTATATGATTTTAAATCTCACATATTTCATACCACAGATGCACAATATGCTAATTTCCAAGATTTAATTAAATTAAGTGCGGCATTTCATTCAGCCACCTAACACCTAATTTTTTTAAATGCTCACTGCTTATCCCACAAAAAGTAAAAGTGAAAGATACGGGACTACACACGTACGAACGCAAGTAATTACTTTTTTATATGCATATGCATGCCTACGACGAGTTGTTAGGAGTCGTACTTTGTACTATTGGAACCTGTATACATATTGAAATTGGAGGAAATCGAATCTGCGCCTTTGTACTTGTACGGTTTCCAAGACGGTTCCTTAAAAATATTTTTCTATCATTAGTGTGGATTTTTTTTCAGCTTCACGCTGTATCCGCCAGTCAAGACAGTGAGCATTGCGCAGGAGCACAAAAGTATCACTATAAACGCGAGTTGTGGGTTGTGAATATAGCTTTACAGTAATATTGCTAACACATCAGAATAACATATAGGCTATAAGTCATATATACATTATATATAGAGTTTGAATATAATATAACAAATAAGGTAATCAATAGAAATCAAAAATATATATATGTATGACAACTGAATAATATAATATGCGTTTATTTGTAATAGTTCAACACGATAGTGATATGTGTGTGCCTCGTGTATATCTCTATAACACTACTACACTAGTAGCGTACAATAAAACTACTGACGAGATTGCAATGCAATAAACAGTTTCGATAAAATAAACTAGCTGTTCGCAATGTGACCTAATCTCGATATTCAAGAATAATAAGTTTTTTTTTTTTAAGTTTTCGCTGTAGAAGAATATACAGAGGGGACCTACAGCACACATACCGTTCTGTTACTTCATCCCCTGGAGTGGGAATCGAATACACAACCGTCACGGCTACAGCTACAGCTTTCTTTCATATAAAATTTCTTTTATATTTTTAATTAACTATTCCGCTATATATTTCCTATCCAGTTTACTCAAGATAAACTGTATTTTAAACCTATATTTATATATATGGTTTTGCAGCTTAACGCTTTCAGAGTTCGTACCTCAAAGGGCAAAAACGGCATCCTATTCCGTTATTCGTCTGTCAAAACCATTTATATCAAGATAGCGTGGAAATATTCTCATGAATGAAGTGATATCTCACTATTTCACAACACAATATCCGTTTAATATCAAAAGTAACAATACAAAAATTACCATCGAAAATTGGCTTCATTTTTCAAATAAATAAAAAATAGACGAGGATACTACTATTTCCTTTTTTTTTTTGGAAAAAAATATTAATATTTAATTTCACTCAGCCAAGTCAAAGTTACAATTTAATATTCTCGTACCTTGTATTAATACATTTTATATTAAGAAATATATTGTGTTTTTGTCTTTACAAAGACAATCTTAGTATTATTAAGTAAAGTATTTACTTACAAATTCATATATCAGGTTTCTTAATATAAGATTTTATTTAGCTTTATGCTTTACCCCACATATAGGAAAGAACGCAGAGAGTAAAGACACTATATTCTCTACATGCTGCCCATTTTTATGAAGTATAGCAATAACTCGGTTTCCTCCGTCTACCATATTATTCAGGAAAAAGTGAGAAGCTAATTATATTATATAATATTAGTAAAGCTAATATTAAAATTGCGAAAAAAACACTTTTTTTTTTAAATTAACGTTCAGAAAATTGAGGCTGTATATGACAAAGGTTGCAACTTGCAACTGTAAATCAGACGGTTCTGGGCTCGACTAGGACGCAGGGGATGAAATATTTCATCGTTTAATTTATTCGCACTGACGAGACAGACCGCGGCGTTGAGTCCCGCCACTCAACATGTAATACCTCCAAAATTTTACGGACAATGGGAAACAGAAGTGTCTTAATTGGAACGGAGCTCCTTAACACTCAACCCTCTGCGTACTCTGTAACGCGCGCGCAAAAAAAATTATTACATATTAGTCCCCGGACATATAATAACTATACAGGATATATATTTCTCATAAATAATGTAAGATTATATACAACTGTAACATATACTTAATTTGTTATAGATATTTTTTTATTTGATCATTTACAATTTTCTTTATAAAAATAAAAATTAAAATTTTTCATTTTAAATTAAATGAACGAGTAACCTCGACGAGTAAGGCTCCTTTTATTACTGAACTAATAAGGTCCACTCTCTTTAATGGGAAAGCATATTATGGAACCCATAAATATTTAGATTTTTATTATTGTTTCTATTTGCTATAGAAGAAATATAGGAAAAAGTAGTTTTGCCTATTCCCAGTTGGAGGAGCGTACTGTTTGTTAATAAATATTGTTTTTCGTGAGTAGTATTTTACCCTTGGGACGTTTCGTCCAATGTGTCTTCAACTTCTCTTGTTCACAAGAAGTACTCTATAGGATTTAATTACACGAATTTCATACAAAATGCAGCAAAAACGATGCATAATCGCTCGTATCTTTTAATTGGGTTGAATAAAAAATTTGAATTTGTTTATGCTCCAAGGAACTATTAATCTATTTAGTGTCAATTTCAG
This sequence comes from Heliconius aoede, assembly GCA_037355905.1. Classification (NCBI taxonomy): domain Eukaryota; kingdom Metazoa; phylum Arthropoda; class Insecta; order Lepidoptera; family Nymphalidae; genus Heliconius; species Heliconius aoede. The sequence continues at coordinate 967,450 of JBAIZZ010000299.1, forward strand.
CTTGATAGAATTATCTATACTTCAAAAGGTAAAAATTCATAGGCTCAAAAATCCCTCCCCTTAACAATATTCCCCCGACTGGAGATCGAACCAACGACCACCGCAGTCAGACGCTGTGCGCACCACAATGACCTCCTTTTTAATTTTTTAATAATTTATAAATAACTCTTTACAATTTACTTTAATGAAAGACCCTTAAGATGTCGTACGGTATGAAAACAAGTATTTAACGTGTATACAAACCGCTATTAAACTGTCAATCGCACGCAATCTAATTACGTTACGAGGCCCTACATTATTAGTTTACACTAACTCCTATTCGAAAATACCAAAGGAGTTGAAATGACCTCAGCCTATATTATTATTTTTTTTTTTATGGGAGAGGACAAGGCAAACGAGCGTTCGGGTCACCTGATGGTAAGTCATCACCGCCGCCCACGACCCCATGCAACACCAGAGGAGCCACAGGTGCTTTGCCAGCCTTTAAGATGGAGATGAAGGGCACCGGGGCCCGGCATTACCTAATGCGAAACGCAGTGGCAAGGGCCACTACTTTACGCCGGTTTTAAAATGCCGGGGGTGGTATTAAATCCGGTCGAGTCCCATGCGCCCATGCGTGTTGCCATTACTGGCGACGTGACTCTACCACACGTACTTTAGTCGCCTCTTACGACACCGACAGTACCAGGGTGATCCTATTCTAAGCCGAGACCACACGGCTAAAAATTATGTTGTTTATTTGATATAGAAATTTTATTATTATATTTTTTTATGTTTTAATTGACACTGTCATATATATAATCCTTAAAAAAATCTTTCCTCCATTAAATACGAGTCTCGCACACCTGTCATACCAATAAAACAATCCGCAACATACAACAAAATTTCAAAGCATTCAAGCAAAGTCAAAATACGTTACCTAATATAACGGAAAACCAATATTGGCAGTACGTTGAGACGCCCTCTTCGTTTGTCCAGTTCAATAAGCAAGAGGCGGCTGAAGAGAAATGCACTCAGGAATAGGAAAGTATCCACGAGGAGCGTATTGTTCAACATGAACGCGTTACTCGGGTCACGGATGAGCTGGAATCACAGTGGAAATAATTTAAAAAAAATGATTTTTCAAACATACTATAGTTTATTGTAGGTGCACGTGTATTTTTAATGAGTGAAAGAAAGTTTTTACGTTTGATTATCCGTGGCACAGAATCTGTTTGTACTGCAACTTGAATGCGGTCGTCGGTTCGATTACTGCTGGGGGAATACATATTTTTTATTTCTTTGGTGCTAGTAACGATAAAAGTCGCGACGTTGTGTTTCGTCACACAGTGTATTGAAAATTGAGCGAAAATTTGGGAATCAGAGTGTCTTAACACTACGTTCACGCTGCCTATTGTGCTGTATGTGCGGCTACGATATAAAAGATTAACTTTAAATACACATAAAATACTCATAATAGCATTTTTATTTTTTAAATTAATTTGATTAATTAGGCAATATATGCTTGGTGCGATGGTTGTAGATTCAAATGTCGCTTAAAATGTTTAACACCTTAAAAATGATGGCGAATTATATTTAATGTAATTATATTCCTAAAATGTGTTTAAGTTTGTGATATTGATGACATCTTACCCGATCCCACGCTTCAGCATCCATCACTGGACCGCTCCCGATGAACAGGCAGGCATGGCCGGCGATAATGAAAATCATGGCAAGAGCCTTTATACCGTTTACACATTCCAAGCCCAAACTGTTGTTCTGTTTCGTCGATAATATTTTCTTAGTATTATTTATCAAAGAGAACGATATAATCAAATCATGTATGACGCTGTTCTTTCTTTTACTGGAACGTATCGAATATATTTCGTAGCTCGTCGTGAACAGCAGGAGTACTCCGAAAAACAAGAGGATACCTCTGAAATCGTGAAAAAAAAATATTTTTAAAAAAGGTGACTGAAATAAATGAAAATGAAAAAAATTAAATAAATGAAAATGAAAAAAAATATTAATCATATACTTATTTTTTTTAGTAATTACTTACAAGAAAGCTATATCGAGTTTGTTAACCGTGATAGGTTTCCTAGTATAACAGTCCCTTTCAGTAACCACAACGCCGGTAGAGTTGCCCACTGTGTGGGATAGCACGTCGCTCACGAACCCGGCGACGGCGCCCGCGTCGCACCCGCTCGGCACGCATACCGCCCAACGCAGTGTTTCACCACGTCCTCTTCTTATCTGGAAATAAATATTTGTATTTCATATTAATTTACATTTTTGTAGTGTCAGTCACGCTGTATCTCGCACACAGCAGGATAGGTAGAAAGAATCTAATGTTAAGACACTCCGTTTCTCATTTTCCACCGAATTCTGAAGGCATTGAGTGTTGAGTGAAAGAACTCAACGCCCTTTCCTTTCCACTCAATTTTCGAGGCTTGCGTGCGTGCGTTGCGTGGCGGACCACAAAATCGCGCTTTACCTCGTCACCAGAGCGAAGAAATTAAAACATTAATGAATAATAATTTATTCCTCCTAGTGGAAATCGAACCCACAACCGTCGCATTTACAATCACATGCATGTAACACTGCGCCATGAACGACGCAGTAATTTAATATTTTTTTTTATTATTACTAAAATGACAAATTACATTTTTATGTTTATAATTTACATATTTTCATAATAAAATATAACAGAACACTACACGTTCGGTCATACTAAATTGGCAACAACTTCCTACTACCGAATGTAGTGTAATAATTTTGACAAATAGGATCAGGAAGCGAATAGAGGCAAATTATTATAATCAATGTAGGGTATGTATATATACATATAAATGCATATTATATTGATCTCCATGTTTATCGCAACGCTAAACAAAATATCTATATGTAATTAGTATTGAGTTATGAGAAATAAAGCTAGCCGAGACCAGTCGTGGTGCAGGGCACTAAGTGTGACTGTAACCGCGACTGGTTGTGGGTTCGATCCACAGTCGAGAAAATGACATATTTATTAAAATTTATATTTTCATTTCTACGCTGTATCGGTGGAAAGCTTGGCGTTGAATTCCACGACTCAACAGGCAATGCCTCCAGACTCCAGTAGATAATTAGGAATGGAGTGTCTGAACACTTAGCAATTGTTTAAAATTGGGCGGAGAGTTTTAAGCTTAATACTATTTATTTGGTACTTAATTCAATAATAAATTAAATAATAAATTCGGTTAATTTACTAATAATTAAGAAAATTACTAGTAAATTAACCGCAAATACACAACATAAGAAGGGTTCACCAAACAATAAGAAAACAAAGTGAAATTTAAAAGAAAATCTAACAACCACACACATTTCTCAAAGAAGCCAACCAGTAATTGTACGAATACAGTGAACCTTTTGAAAAGTACAGTACATTTCTCGTTTGTAAACCAGTAGTTTTTTTTCAAAGGAAGCTGACTCGGAACCTCAAGTAACACTACAAAGGCCAAGCTTTGTGTCCATCCAGCTTATTATGTGGAAAACAACGTATGACCCATTTGTTCCAGTTCCTGTGACCGAGTGGCGTTTATGAGCCGTTCTACAACTAATGGACGTTAAGAGACCAAGTTGGAAAGTCTAGTGTTTCAAATTGCACTTACGTACCCAGCTTAAATGTCTACCTGTAATATGGCACCAGGCTTAACTTGTGTTGAATAAGTTTTTTATATTTTAAACTGTTAAAATGTATCTCGCATCATATACGGGATAGTGCTTGCTCTAAGCAGAGGGAGCCTTGTGTTGAAACACTCTGTTCACCGCTTTCTGGATAAATTCGAGACATAATGTCTTAATTAATGGAACTCAACGCCACTTTCCATAGCGAGAAAATATTCATTCAACCAAATGGACATCGAAGCTTACAACAAAACAAAGTTTGCAACAAAAAAATTACTGCTGTACCACAATTGCCTCAATATTTTCAAATAATTTTCAGAATTTTGCTCGTTGGTGTTCGTTTATAAAGTTGTTAGATTTTTTAATAAATTGGTGATGTTATTTGTCTTTCTCTCCTTATAATTCTTTTAATTTAATGCTATTTCAGTCTTCATATAAAAATCAAAAGGGGTAGGATGGTTCTTAGAAAACGTATAAATTTTGAAATAGCAATATTTGAAATCACACCACTGATCTCAAAGGTCATAGTTGAATTTAAATTTATATTAAATATAATAAAGGTAAATAAGCATAATATAAACCAAAAGAAGCTCAAATTCTTTTATGTATTATAATAAAAACCTTAATATATGTCCTTACCTTTCATATTCACAAAAAATTTAAGAAAGGGTAAAAAAGTTTTCCTGTAATATTTAAAAGCCAGTATTGCAAATTACTTAGAATCATTAACTAAACAGAAATTAAAATACATTATTTGTACTTGTATTTATAAATATGTGGAATTTACCTTATAATATTTTCTTAGTCAACTTGAATAAATATCAAAATATACACGTTTGTAACACAAAATAAATAAATAAATATATATCCAAGCAAATAATTTGCACTGCGATAAAATAACATCATTCGAAATGTGCGAATAAATATAAAGACTGCGTACGATAAGTGCGAATTGGGTTCCAACTCAGAGTAAAATTTTCATGGTGATAATTCTTATAATGGTAAAAGCATTTAAAAATTATTTATATTTTACCAGCCGTTCGATTGCCAATCAAGAGATTGAAATATTTAATATTTTCATTCGGTGGAAAGTGAGGAACTGAAGTGAGGAAGTGTCTGAATAGGGCATAGAGTGTCTAAGCACTAGATTCCCAGGTTCCCTCTGCCTACTCTGCTACGTGTGCTAACCTAAAGCCTCCCCGCCAAGTTCTTTGTACAAATCTCTCTTAACACAAGAGATATGTGAACATAAAACACGTTATTATGTATTATACATTACTAGTTTACATATTACTTTCGTCAAATTTTTTATAACCTAAATATAATCGATATACAACTACAGTAGAAATTGAAGATAGGCTTAGAGTGGGTCAGAACTTTTTACAAATGCTCTTGAGGACTTTTTAAAAATTTATTGAAACGAGCCTAGTTGAGTCAGACATGGTTTAAGTCCGTATTTACGAGTATAACTTAGAACGATGTCTGTAAATTAGCTAAAACTAACTGTAACTGTAACTATGTATGACTAACTCCTGTCTCGTACAGAAAGGACCTTTTCGCTTGGTGATTTATAGGTACGTCCAGCCGTGCCTTAGTTTTTTAAATACAGAAGATAAAATCATCGATGAATGAAAAAAACCAAAACAACCCTATTCTGATATTAAATTCGCCCACGAACCAACAAGCACCGTAAAAAACACAGCGTATCATGTATTTTAACCTTTCAAGCATCATAAAATAAAGGGAGTAATCTAATTTTTATTTAATAATCCAATACAATCCCGTATAATCCACAGAAGATTTGGAAGCTTCCAGAGAGCTTTATTATTTGATACCGTTTCACTCGATAATTTTTTTTTTGTTAACATAACAGCAGTTCCTCATCAGTGTATTATTGTAGTAAAAAGTTAATAAACAGAAATAAACAAAATGAAAACTATAGTAATTCATTATATATCGAATCTATAAATGTGTCATAATGTAAATCGAACTTACGACCTATAAATATTGCTCGTGGGATTTAATTATTTTCACTACCCCGCTCTGGTAACAAGGTGAAGCACGGAGTTGAAAACCGCCACTAATTCACAATGATATTAAAATTGAATGGTACATGCGGAGCAGAGTGTGGTAACACTAACAGTCTTCACAACACAGTAACTCTCCATATAGAATTACTTCTAGTCTATAAATGTATTTCTTTTTTTTCAACTCTTACAATAGATAGGTTAGATTAGACCTATTGATACCGACCAACATATATTATTGATATATATTGGTAGATTCCAATATTCAATTCAAAATAATAATAAAGAATGAATAATTATTATATCATCAAGAAATCTGTTGACGCCGTCGTGGCGCAGTTAAAAATATGAAATAGTTATATGTAATAACGTAATTGGTTAAATAATAATACACACAAGCTTAGAATTATAATTAAAGTACTAAAGTGATTTACTTAAAATATGTAGCAAAATAACACCTTAGTTACCCACATTTGTATAACAATATATTATGTCAACACAATGTAAATCAGCGGTTTATGACAATGTACATTATTATTATGGGTTAGATTCTAACTTTTTTTTTTTCATCGTTATAATATGTAAAAACGTTACGACGTCGGACTCTAATGTAACATTGGAAGATTTTCGTTTGATGAAAAGAGAAATAGCGAAATAAAATCCATAATAATAAATAATAAGAAGATAAAGAATCCTATATATGTCTATAATTCCATTATAGCTTTTACAATTCTAATGACGTCCCACTCATACCGGTACACGCGTCAACCTTCCACATTTCCGGTATTTATTTCTAGAACATTATTCACATGCCGTAAAGAATAACTAAGTTTATTGATCTTTGACTTTTATGTTGATTTATTTGATTTTGTGTTATAATTGATTGCTATTAAGCTATTAAGAGACAACGGCTTTATCTGAAGTGCAGTAGTCTAACTCGATATGATAATTATATGCTTAAATTTCTTGTTGAGCTGGAATTGAGAAGATTTGAGACACGTCTACAACTAAAATTTATTTTTTTATATTTTTCCGAAATATAAATATATTCTTTGTTTTAAAAGCTATTACATTAAACTAAAGTTTAAATGGTACTTTAAGCTTGTAATTTACTTATAATTAAACCTAAGGTTTTTTTAATGAATAATTTATTATGTGCTGTGCATCTTTAAAATTACTTCATAAGAAGGTTTATGTACTTAATATGCCTACTCTTATTTCGTTAATTATTTTTCATTATAATTATTCAAAATATTTTATAACATAATTTACTTGTCATAATGCTAAAAAATCATTATTCTTTATATCTCACCTTTTTTGATTCATCGTTCTGCTTCCACTTGATAGTAGCTAAGCAGTACTGGCCTTCGACAGTCATGCCGTCCCCTGGCTCTTTTATTCCCACGCACTCGTCGAAGTTTCCCATATGATAAGAAGAGCCGAATAATAGTCCTTGTGGAGATTTTGCTGAGGCATCAAACACTGTAATAATAAATAAAAATTATATGATCAAATTGAAATTAATTATATTTGAAAATGTTTTGTCGTTCCGGACATGGCGTGTTGGGTCGCGGTCCCCAATGCCGCACTCGTCGCCACTTGACACACTATGTGTGTGTGTTTTTTTTTATGGGAAAGGACAAGGCAAACGAGCGTTCGGGTCACCTGATAGGAAGCGCCCACAAAAATATGAGATACAGATAACATTTTGCAGGCCTTCAAGTGCAAGAGCTTGTTGATATGTTATTGATATAATAACTAATAAATATAGATATAATATATATAAACTACATAAATATAAATATAAATGAAAGTACATATGTACATAGAAAATACTTATTATGTACATTTTGCTTAGAATTATATATTATTGGTTTTAAATTCTTTACCATATTTCATACCTATACAACCTTTCCACGAAATATCTGGTTGTATATGTATTGTTATCACTTGATCTTTAAATCTTTCGTGGAAATACATCCTTATATTTCGTGTTGTTGTTGATATTTATGGTATAATTTTAAATCTTATATATCTTTAACTGCTTAAAATACATAATGTCTTCCCTAAAAAGTAAATAAAAGTATTATTACAACATTTTTTTTTCACTTGACGCTGTATTTCGCATAAAGCAGCGTGAACAGACGAGGTTATATAGTGTTAAGATACTCCAATCCCCATTTTTCATCCAACTTTCGAGAATTTGTTGTTCATAGTTACAACACCGAGGAAACGATAATTTATTCTCCCTACTGGAAATTGAACCTGCAACCTTCAAATTTACAGTCAGACGCGTGAGAGTGGGCCTGCGTGATCTCGTCAATTTTTTGCTACAAATAAATATTTTTACACAAATAGTAAATACCTATATAAACAGATATTAGAAAACATAATCTAGCACCTTCAAATACTTCAATTACCTAAATCCTTTTAGTAAAGCAACATTTTAATATAAAATAAGTGTTCACGGAAAATATTTCGCAATTTTTTTCCTGCAAGACCATCGCGAGATTATAAAGAAGATTTACTTAAGATTAGGTTGGGCGTCGACTTCAAGTAGAATACAAATCTTATCAAGAATACGTTCTATGGTAAACGGAGAATCGAATTTTTTAAAATTTATCTTCAAATATTAAAGTATGCACAACTTAAATAGTCTTATTTTAAATATGTAAAAAAATATTTTAGCCGTATGGTAAAACTACCCCGCTTATTTAACGCGAAGAACGGATGGAAGTGATTAAACTTTTGTGTGAGTAAAAAAGATCGCATATAATTTTTTTAATAACATAAGCTTACTGAAGCTCAATTATATTGTTGTATAATAATTAATTATTATTTACAGCAAAAGTTGAAAGACCTTATTCTGACCGTTCATTTACCTTATTTTTTTTCCTTAGCCAACATAATATTTAATGTAAAAAAATCCAAAACAGTAAATTTCGAAACCATGTCCAATATTTTATTGTCATGTCGACGAAAATTTTAAATCATTTTATTTTTACAAACTTATATTTCACTTTTCGTGTACGCGTGTTAGTATATATAATATAATCTTGTAATTAATATAATTAGTATATATAATATAATATATCTTTCAAGCTCAATTTGACCCTCTTCCCAGTATCCGATTGATTTGAAGCTAGGACTTCAGTTTAGATGATAATAAAATTACAGGTAATCTATTGATTTTAGCGCTTGATATTATATAAAATATTATTGTATTAAAATACAATAATATTTTGTGTGATCATAAATGATCACCATGAAAGAAAAAACATCTAAAAATCTTGTTTGTGAAAAGATTTTTTAAAATTAAGAACTGTTTTTAAAACATTAATAATGTTGAGGAACAATTTACTCATAAAAAAAATGTAGCTTCACTCAGGTTCATGTTGTCATACCGCACATGGCAGTGTAGGTAAAGGAAACCTATTATTCTTCGTTAACTCCGTTCCCCACTTTCCGCCGAATTTTAGAGGCTTTGCGTGTTGAGTGGCGGAACTCAACGCCTCGCTTTGCCTCTACACCAGAACGAAAAAATGGATATATAAATCTTTTAAATAAATATTCCATTTCCTCGAGTGGGGATCGAACCCACAACCGTCACGTTACGGTTACATCTTTGTACCCCTGAGCCCCACTAGCCTCAAGTTAAGACTGAACCCAAATCATCGTGTTAACTGTGGCACCTTTCCTGCGCCGCAGCTTAGCTCTCCATAAATTCAAAATATTTGAATTTATTCTCAAAAAGACACACCTGCCTATTAGTAAATATATGTAATTTGAACCTTAGCTTTAAACGGAAATATCATATTGTCCTATAAATCCTCTAATTATTACGCGTCCTAAGAATAGGTGAGGACCAAGTTATGATGATTAAAATGCCTACACGCCTTTAATGGGAATTCTTATACGTGATTTTATTATAGATATCGTTTAATATATCTTAGCTGTATGGAATGTTAAGATATATATTGTAAAGCAAGTTTATTTGTAAAAAAAATAACCTTTACGTTTTCTCTTTCCTGCTTAACAAAAAATGAGAGAAATAAAATATACTTCATGTAACTTATAAACCTTCAACCCAGAAAAAAAGCAGTCAAAACTTCAAATCTCAAGTTTGAAAAAATACTCAAAAAACTTTAATTATGTACGTAATTTAGTCATTAGGCTGGTCGTGGCGCAGTGGTACAAATTGTGCTGCACAATCGACTGGTTGCGGGTTCGATTCCCACTCGAGGAAAGAAAATATTTATTTATGTTTTCATTTCTTCGCTCTGGTGAAGTCAGCCGTGTGATCCCGGCTTAGGATCACCCTGGTACTGTCGGTGTCGTAAGAGGCGACTAAAGTACGTGTGGTAGAGTCACGTCGCCATTACTCGATCATTTCACTTTCACAGTGGAAACCGGGCTTAAGAATGTATGGTGAAGGCAATTCTTAGTTATTTCCATTCGGCCACTCGAGCGTAGCTGCATGTAAAGGCTAGTTTGTTATAAGGCAATGGGAAAATTTACCATTAACCATTCCACGTAATGTAAATAAAAATATATATTTACAATGAAATTTATATAATTTAGGAAAGGTAAAGGTGACATAGACATTTACTGACCGTAAAAATCAAACAGCGCTTACGAGAGGTGTGTTAACACTCATCCAACATCAAGACAAACATCGTTGTGTCGAACAATTTATTAGCATTTTGCACTTATCTCGCATGTCATTGAGCCATTATTTATTTCTGAAAACATAATATTTTCATTAAAATAATTTGGAAAAATATTTTGCTTCCAGCTTCACCTTGATACAACGAAGTAGTTTTTGAAAGCTAAAATCTTATATATTCAATACGCTTTATGTTATAGTGTGACGTCTACATAATTATTTCAATATTTCCATTTTGTACGGTCGAATAATAATACTTTAGGGTAATCAATTATAAGTTTGTGAACCAGTCAATCACACACGAAACTTATGCATATATGTTCAATTACATATTCAATTATTATTATTTGTCTATCTAATTATTAAGTTATCGGTAATTATCTTTAGCTTCAAGCTATATCCCGCATATAGCAGAAGAATTGAAATAATAATTTTCCCTCTCAATATAATGTAAGGAAATAAATAGATGATATCTCATTAAATATCATGAAAGATTCGTAAGAAGGTCCACGATAATAGATCGTAAATATAATTATTTTCTGTTACGTATAAGTTCTATTTAAATATATTTCAATTATTATAAATATTTTAATTTCTTTGAACTGGTGTCTCCGCCACTCAACATGAATTTCCTGAACTCAGTGGAAAGTGGGGAACGAAGTGTCTTAACACTAAGTTATGTCTTAACACTCTCTCTGCCTACCCTGCTGCGTGCGAGATACAGCGTGAAGCTGATTCGATATTTTATCGTTTAACTTAATTTATCCGAATCTCACTATTGAGTATCCATTCTAATATTTAACCGACTAGCCTAATAAAAATATATATTCTGTAAAGTTGATGAAGTGCGATTAATACCAGCGCTCTCAGGTCAGTTAATTCATTATTAAGAGTTATTTTTTTTATTTTCATAACATACACAACATGGATGATTTCCAAGAGGCGCCTATTCAAATCTCGATAGGATATATCATTCTTAAGTTATCTAAAAAATAATGTATATATTTATTTATAAAACCATTTTTATAAAAATAAGAAATCGAAATTTTATTTTCATGTCAGTGCAAAGTTCTATAAAAAAAATATAATATGGATACTCGTTAACAAAAGGTTGATGTAAAGTCGGTCAGTGCAACCGATGTTTATATATGCAAAGCAATTTATCACGTTGGCTTTTCAAAAAATCGATTTCCCATCAATTATATTTTGAAACTTTCCACCACAGCCTTCCCATATGGTTCATAACTGTTTTTAGTTCATTTTTAAAAGCAAAATTAATATTGGATTGTAGAGAATATTGATGTTACTTTTTTTTGCCAATAATTAGTAAATATCTTGATGTATAGTAGTTGTATAGTGATAGAAAATCACTTCCTATCAAATAGTAAAATAAGTGAAAATCTTACGAAATATATCGTTGAAATTGCTTTTATATTATAACGAATTCTGTTAAATTTTTGTACGCAACATTTTTATTCTGTAAGGTTACAATATTTTATACGATTGTTGTTTTTAGGGTATCATATCCGCATTTGGTTTTGAATATGTGCGGGTAGAAGTCGTGTTTTGATAAAATTTGGCCACTTCCGCATTTACTTACATCTTCGCCTTAAAATATGCGTCTCAAGATGCTCCTTTTTTTTTATGGGAGAGGACATGGCAAACGAGCGTTTGGGTCACCTGATGGTAAGTGATCACCGCCGCCCACGACCCCGTGTAACACCAGAGGTGCTACAGCTGCGTTGCCGGCCTTAAATCACGATCAGTTCGTGTACTTTTACCCTTTGTGTTTTCAAATTGCATCTAATCTAATTACATCACCTAAATAATAGCAATTTATTGCAATCTTTATATATTTTCGTCCACTAGTGGTTTAACTAGTGTTTTTTTTGTCATTTTTGTAAATATAATTCCTCACTTTGTAAAGAAATATATTGAACCTGGTGTAGTCCATTTCTAAGGGTCACAAATTTGTATCCCGTTACATTAAAAATGTGTTATATATATATATAGTTTTCAATATTGTATTATTACATAATTAAAAAATGATATTTATTAACTGAAAGAAATTTATGGGAGAAATATAATTTAACATTAAGTATTACAACAAACGTACGCGTACTCTATTTGTGTTTCACATTACTTTCCTCTGAATGAATAGTTTAATAAATATACCTATCTGTAAAACATTTTGAATTATACTTCTTAATCTACTTTTCATAACCAAGAGTATCACGGTGATGAAAAAACAACGGAAATTTTGAGATTTCGGTTAAAGTACACATTTGGCAGTTAATGACTAACAATTTGGTGAGTTCAAAAAACCCAGCCTAATTAAAAACCGTAAATCACAAAAAAATCTGATTAAGCCACGATAGCATAACAAAAATGTATTTTTATTGTCTTTATACATATTCTGTTCTTTAATTTCCACCCAAAAACCGTTTTAATTTGTGAAGCTTTGTCTTTTACTTGAAGGGTGAATTAAAATCCTCCCGAGTGGGAATCGAACTCACGACTTCAGTCCCAACAATCACATGCCGTTTCCATGACGACGGCAACCACTTTACCATTAAAAATCAAAACTATTTCTTTAAAATATCAAACAACATACTTATGTAGATAACTATTCCTCAAATCACATACTGTTGACAACACATTTCCAAAGCTACTTTGCAGTCGCTCCATACGCGTCCTTGACGGCCGCGAATACCTAACGACTAAGACATTCGGGGATGTGAGTCACATGAAAATGTGCGTGTGATATTGACCTAAATTGTGTAACGCTTAATTGGCTTTTACACATATTTTGTGCTACTTTTCAGGGTTCCGTACTTCAAAAGGTAAAGGGGACCCTATATAGGATTACTTTGTTAACCTTATGTCAAGACTAGATTTATCTCGGGATCGCGTGGAGATATCAAACTGGTAATAATATCAAAAATTCAAGCCTACGGTCCATAGGAGAACAAAAAAATATCAAGCTTTTTTATAAATATTTGATTTAGTCAAAGCAATCAAATGATCCAAGCATTTCTACATCGTTTTTGCAGAATTTTATATGAAGCGGTATTTTATCTATGTTAAGATATTTTATTTGTAAGTAGATCATTTTTTTATAATTAAGGCAAATACTAAAGATGGTTGGAATATTTTCCAACCATTTATCTTAAGTCGCATATCTAATAGGTATTCCTATTAGATATGCGACTTATTAAGTTAAGTTATCTATGTTATAAGTTAAATGATGCTGTCAAGTTAAAATTAAGACATTGCAAATATTATTATTATACATATTATATGTATTTCCTTTGGATCTGCCTGACAGACAACTCACAACCGGAACTACGCAGTGTTGAAATTTAATATAATGGGTTAAGTAAAAGAAGCATTAAGGGGGGATTTCCGAAATCCTCACGGGAACGCCAAATTCGAGATTTCACATATACCATGTAAATGAAACTACTTATTTCATTCTTTTCACTTGTGTATAAAAGCCCCTTAATAAATTTGAACATTGAGAATATACGGATATAATTATTTCTTTAATATTTTTAAAAATAGTTCTATAAATTATTATTCAAAGATTAAATACTGCTAAAGGAAAAAAGTATATAGTAAGTATATAGTAATATAGTAATTTTAAACAGTAACAGATAAAATACATATAATTATTCATTGAGTCGCAACGAAGACGAAGACGAAGTATAAATTATTTTAACTCCATACCAAAATGTCAAATATATATATTTATATATATTATTAAAAAGTATTGATTAAATACTTCATGAATAAATACTACATTATATTTCCTTGGTATTTATGTTGTTAAAGTTGTCACTTCTCGTAAATCCTCTTTGCATAATATAAAGATTACGAACAACGAGATATTACAATAATGATACTCATCAAAATACTCATATTTATTAATCAGTAATCATAAATATATTATATTTTCTTAGAGAATAAAATAAAAATATGTTATTTATTATAATAATGGAATATGGAAAAATAATTATGTATTACGAAAAAATCTATAAATAAAAATTACATCAGCTTCACGCTGTATCCCGCACACAGCCCCCTCTGCGCTACGACTGCCTAGTTATATAAATAGTAACTTTTATTAATTCACATTTTCCTATACACATACCCATATTCATTTACATGAATATATATGGTTATATCCTTTTCAACTATGCATGCATTTTCTCTAAGAATGTGTTCTTAGAGACAATGTAATAAATACGTTGTTTAAAAAAAAAATTTATACAAATTTGCTACTAACCAGATACAGACAATAATTACATTTTCTCATATATATTTACATGAGAAATCACATAATCTATTCGCATTAAATATATTATTATATATCAAATAAAATAAATAAATCAGCTTCTCGCTGTATCCCGCACACAGTAGAGTAGACATAGGGAAGGGGTGTCAAGGGAAGTGTCAAGATATTCCGTTCTCCACTTTTCGCCGAATTCTGAAGGCATTGCGTGTTGAGTGGTGGAACTGAACGCCACCCTTTACCTCGACACCCTAGTGAAAAAATGGAATTATAAATTTAAATAATTATTTAATTTCCTCGAATGGGGATCGAATCCATACTAGTCGCGTTTACGACCCTACGCCACGACTGGTCTCAATATTTAATTGCCCATTGCAATTGAAATTTGCCTTAGTCTGGCTCACCTATGTAAAATACAAATACATCCTGTATACACACGTATATATAAAATACAAACTCATTTATGTACAGGGTGGTTGATTACACAATGGTCCCGATATTCGAGCGTTTGTCAATTGTTATTATGAATGCACATCATTTATAAGACTGGCGTCGCTGTCATAATATTAATGAGCAGAATTGACTAATTCAGTTGAATTGCATTAACTCACAATTGGAGGAGGTTTGAGGTCCATTTATTAATAATTATAATATCATCAGCATCTGACTGTTGATGTGACGTGTCCAATCAATACACAATGTTTCAAAAATTGTGGGGGAAAGTGAGGAACTGAGTGTCTTAACACTACCTTAGACTACTACCTTATCTTTATTATCACGCTATATCCCGATACAAGATTTGTTGTGTTGAGTGGCGTAACTCAACACCGCGCTAAGAAAATTAAAATATTACTAAACAATAATTCATTCCCCCAAGAGGGAATCGAATGTCACATACCTGCGCTCCATTGCCAAGACGGCCTCCAGTTAACATAATTAATGTTACAAAAAATATAAAATTTTCATATTAATAATAGATATAAATCAAAATATAAATATTACGTTGAAAACAATAAAATAAAAAAAAACGTCTAAAATTTTCCAATAGATTTTTTGTTTCATTTCGAATAAAAGGCTATAAAATCTGTAATATGAATCTATATATAAATGGTTAGGTGAATCATCGTAACCATCATGACGCAGTAGTAAAACTAGCACATAATTTTATATTACAAAGAAAACAGGTTTGATATACAAATTCTTATATGTTAATTCTTAAATCTTGTCATATAATATGAGCAGTGTATCGATTGTTATAAATATTCTATTTTCATTTCAATTATAATAGAAAAATAGATTTTAAAATGCAGAAACTAACGTCACATTCGACTCGATATTATTAAATAAAGACAGTCTAGTTGCATCAGAACATACTTCCTCAATATTAAGTGCGTTTTATAATTAACTTCCGCATTATTGACATTTTATATATTCTATAAGAGTATATAAAATGTACTATAATTTTAATATAAATAAATTTACTATAATTGTACATATTGTAAATTTGTAGTAAATTTATTTTAAGATCAAGTTAGTAAAAGAAATCCATTACCATACAAGTTCCATACATAGCTACATTGTATTATTAAGAGATAATACTGAATTTACAAAACTATGACAAATAAATTCAAACAAAATAATAAACTACATCGTATAACGTTAAGTCTGTTTTTTAATATGAGTATTTTAGATCGATGTACTATCAAGACATTTTTAAATTATAATTTAGACACTTAAAAATGAATGTGGTTCCAGCCTTGTGAGTTACAAGGAAAACTAAATATTAGTGCGCCTTATGTACAAGTACTTACATCTTTTCTTGAATACAACCATATAAAGTATGCTTGAAAAATCGTGATTTTTTTTAATATTATATAAAAAATCGATTGCAATTTTATTTATTATCCATTATTGACAGCTTATATGTATATTTGTACCTCATTATTCATTTATACAACAGACTAGCTTTTACTCGAGCCTTCGACCGCGTGGTCAAATGCTTAAAAGTAGAGTGAGAATTTCATCGATTTTTTTTAACATGATATATATAATATTACCAAAATCCCTCTTCAATAAATTAATTATTAAATACATTTTAAACCAACAGTTCTTGAGATTTGCTTGTTCACCCAAACAAACTATTCAGTTATATAATATATAATATAATAGAAATGACTCAGATGTTTGTAAAA
>JBAIZZ010000300.1:0-25171 GCA_037355905.1 Heliconius aoede
GTTATATAATATATAATATAATAGAAATGACTCAGATGTTTGTAAAAAAAAGATCGTTAAACATTATGCACAGGGTTTAGCCGAGAAAAATTTTTGGTATGTACTAAGTTGATATGCAAAATGCGTATGCGATCGTCATTGTTTCACAATGGATTGTTCCAGAATGCTTTGTCCGACGTAAAACACGAGCGTCATTCACTATTTAGAATGAGAATAGACATGGCAGAATAATAATTATTTCCATGGAAACAACTTTATTAGGTTGATTTAATTTTTTTTTGTCGAGAGAGCTTATACTGTCAAGACACTCCATTCTCCGCTTACCGCCTAAACTCGTGATATTGAGATAGCTGAAATCAACGCCGCAATTTGTTTTTGTCTCAGACTGGGGGATATCTCCGAGTGGGAATAGACGATATAAGGTATATATAAGTTTTATAAGATAGCAATTTCGCAAGGATACTGCAGAAAGTATTTTCATTGCTTTTAAATTAGAGTTTCCATTTAATTTACAAAGTCAATAAATTGGATGGAATTAATTTAGTTAATATTAGACTTTATTTTATAATTCCGGTTCTTATGTTAAAGTGGTTTTTAAGGCGATACGTAATTCGCTTAACGAAAAATCATGATAATTTTTTTACCCGACTGGGTTTGTTAAATAGTTGCGATATGAATCACAAGATTCAAGTAGACAAAAACAAAATAGTATTTTTTTTTAAAGTGGAACTTTTACTTTTAAAAACGAAAACACCATGTTAGAAGAAATAGAAAAATCAAAACACAACTTATAATTAGTAATTTCTTTCGAAATAATCTATTCAATATATAACATAAATAATTAATTTATTATATAATAATTAATTCATTCATTCGTTCATTCACATTGAAACAGAGTTAAACTAATCTAAGGCAAACAATGATCATAATTTGCGGAGTAAGTTACCTAATTCAATGTATACAGCTATTATCCGTTTGAGTACAATAGCCATTAAAGAGTTCCGAGACCTGTTGAATGTATGCATGTATGATCCATTCATATACACGAGTATTAGTATTTCCCGAAATAATATATATATATATATATATATATTATTTATATTCCTAAAAGGAGAATCGAACCCACAACCTGAAGCCGAAAAACGTAACTTGTTTTAGGTCTGACTTAAACCTTAAGTCAAATCTAAGACAAGTTAGAGGTTTGACTAAGAAGTTAGTGGTTTAACTAAAATATATAATATTATAAATTTCTCAATGTTATTTACGGTTACCGATATGTTTATTTTTCTCATATTTCACTATTTATGTGTGGTAATATTACATATCGCTATATGAACCACTTCACGTCTAGATAAATTAAATAGCATAAATACTACATATTATAATAGGGTCATTTATAAATGTGCTATAGTAATAGCATACGATAGTGTAAATAGCACATACATAGATTAATATCCATTTTTATTTTATATTTTTTTGTCTTTACGCTGTATCCCGCACATAGAAGGGCTGGCAGAGAGAACCTGAGAACCTAAAGTTAAGACACTCCGTTCTCATTAGGACACTTCTGGACCCCAATGTTTTCTGACTGCTGGAGGCATTGTGGGTTGAGTGCCTGAACTCAACGTCGCGCTTTGCCTCGATACCAAAGCGAATAAATGAAAATATTTAATAATTAATTCGTTCGTTTAGTAAGCTTCTGAATATAAACGAGATGGTTGTGGGTTCGGCACCTGCTGAGGACAAAAATTGGAAAAAAAATTTAAAAAAAAAAAGTAAAATGGCGGAATTCAACACCACGCTTCATCTACGCCTGCGGGGAAATAATAATTTAATAAATTTATCATAGTCACTATCCGAGTGGGTATCGCACCCATACGACACATACGTGTACAGTCAAAAGTCGTCTCTCTGCAGCACGACGGGGTAATTCTTAAATATCTTTATTAAGCTTCACGTTGTATCCCGCACAAAGCAGGGAAGGCAGAGAGAATCTGACAGCACCTAACGTTAAGACACTCTCTTCCTCATTTAGACGCTTCTGTCTCTCACTAACCGCCGAATTTTTGAACCATTGCGATCAATTATTACGTTTTACAAAAAAAATACATATAATAAACAATTAAAAAAAAATACAGTCCAAGTAAGCGGAATTGCTTACGAAAAGCCATTGTAACACATCAAAATTTAAAACCTATACATTTCGTTAGTTAATTGGCGCGTCGTAAATTATGCTGTGTCCAAACTCGGTTGAATCAGAGGTCACCAAATTACTGGTAGTATCACAGCGATATCAGCTAAATTCACAGCGGGCAGCCTGCCAGACCACTGTCAGGGAAAATGCTTCATACGATTGCGTCCCATTTGATTACATATGGTATTTGTTATTTGTATTACGTAAAGAAGACTTGGGTGCTTTGCGAAAATTGAGAATTTATGATCAATGTTTTGTTTTCTTAATGAATTTCTGTTATTGTTGCAAATAACCGGTCACGTGCGAGTCAGACTCGCCCACTGAGGGAATAAGGTATAATAAATAATAGTTAAGAAAAGTAAATAAAAAAAGAAGCTTTTGTAAAAAACTAGAACTAAAAAATAAAAAATACTTAAAATCATAAAAAAATAGACTATATCCTGCACACAATACGATAGGCAGAGGGAACCTAGTGTTAAGACACTACGTTCCCCACTTTCCACCGAATTCTGGGGGCATTGCGTTTTGAGTGGCGGAACTCAAACTCAAACTCGCCGCGCTTTGCCTTATTTTATTTTAATTCGGAAGATTTTTCTTAAATGATCTATTAACTATGCACCCCACGTTCTAAACGTTTCACGTTCGTTTCTTGTTTTATCTGATATGTACAACATAATATTTTATTGAGATCTTGAGATGGGATATACTGATAACCCGGCGTAAAATCGAGTCTTGGTTTGCCGTTACCAAATTTTATTATATATTTATTACAGTAATTAATTATGCCCAATAAAATATCCACAATTACTTCCTTGCCACTTCCGGTTGAGTAAATTAGCATAGACAATTTAATAATTTATATACTGATTGTTAATTTAAATATTTTGTGCTTAAAACTTGTCAAAATGAAGCCTTAAATGTATTTCCTCTTGTTTAATACTTAAATTGAGGACATCGTGACAACAACGGGACATGGTTTGACTACAAACGAGATGTTTGTGTATTATTCCCACTCGAGGTAATAAATTATTTTCTGTTTTTCTTCTCTGATCCGCCTCGTTCCTGGTATGGAGTTACCACACATAATATTTCGAATTTTAATACAAAGATAAGGAGACAGCAGTGTCATAAAACTAGATTCTTCCTGCCTTCCCTACTTTTGCAAATTAACACAAATACAATGATAGCTATCAGAATAACCAGAGTTGGAACCAGAGAAATGAAAATAATTGATTCTCCTTGTGAGAATCGAATCCATAACTGTCGCGATAACACATAGACACTATGACGCTGCGACACGATTCAATAGATATGTCCTTAAAGTATCCATTTTTTTTTATATCTGTTGAAACGTGTATTGAGTGTTTCGTAAATAAGTTATGTAAATATTTCTTTTAAGAAACGTAACATTACAAAAAAAAAATATGTGCTAAAAGTATTCATTGAGTGATAAGTGTGTATCAAAATGTATTATGAACACCGGTAGACCTTAAGAATACCTAATATAGCTTGCCCTTGACTATGCCTAGTAAAATCAGCGGTTTTTTTTATGCAAGTTTTATTTCCGTAGTTTTTGACTTACACGTTTTTTGTAAATATGACATAACATTTTATACTTTAATTGTAAGTCCAGGTTATTTACAATTACACTTTGATTTTGTTGCCCTAAAATATAAAAGATGAGATGATAAGAAGAAAACAACATACAATGCGCTCACGTACATATATCGAAAATTTTGCTATAGGCGAGAATTGAATCTATAGTAAGCAAAATAAAATCATATATTTATTATATAAGCACATTTAGGTACATTTTAAGGTAAATTTCAAAACACTAGGAAAATTGTTTAACCTTCTTAGCTTCATACATTTGTTTCTTGTGTACACATATTTAATTTGAGGCAGTTTATATTCAAACAGTGACATTTGGAAAATCTTAAATGTGTCACACTATAGGAATGAATAATATCTTTATTTTACTTTTGTTATTTCCTTTTTAAATTTCCCTGTATTGAAATAAATTTCAAAAAAAAATCCAATAAAAAGAGAAAAAAAAGAACTAGTGTTATGTCGTCTGTATGTGGTTTTATTTCTACTTTACTGCTGTATCTTTATTTTACCATGTTTTGGCCTATAATAATCTTGTAAAATTAGTCATCTTGTAGAATTTTTCATAGATAACAATTAAAATGTAAAATGTACACGTTTAACAAATAATAAAACACAATCTATTAACTAAAGTAAGCTATTATTTTTTTAAGTGAATTATACTAATAAATACATAATACTATTATTTAATGTATTATAAAAAATACTCATATGGTGGGTCCAGCTGTATTTGCACAAAAAATATCTAATTGTTACCATAGCAACAAAGAATTCAAAAGTACTATATTAAGTTAGTCTTAACAGGCAAAACGAGAAATTGGAAGTTCAGCTTCACGCTGTATCCCGCACACAGCAGGGTAGGCAGGGTAGGTAAAACTGGAAGTCTTACACAAAATTATGACATTTTAATAATTTGCTTCAAATCCTTCCACATTGACTATTTTTAACAATGAATTCAATATTAATTAATGTTTATTTCAATAAGCAAGCAATACGCGTGTTTCAATAAATCCTTTTTTAAGGTTTTTTTTATTAGTGTTGCCAATTTGCTAATTCTTATTTTACCATAAATTAATAAGAAAATCGACTAGTGAATAATAACCGAACTCAAATGTCGCAAAGTTGACAATTGCCAATTTTGAAAAGTGCGTTTTTATCCTTATAATAAGCATTCACCATCAGTGGACAATCTATTGTACCTCCTTCTCATTTTTAAAGTGTTATTCCACAATTAGTAGAGAAAAATACTTATTAAGAAAACATATAAAAATTATTTAGAAATTTATAAAAGAAAAGTAAAAAATAAAAAAAAATACGAAAGTATTAGTCCAAATTTTTACATGTTTTCTGAATAACTGTTTCTCCTTTGGTCTGTACTAAAAACCTGTTTTATTATTTAGTAGTATCTCATATGTCCAATACACCACGTCTAGAGACGTAAATTTGAGGCCTCTGTAATATTAATATATGCACATTAATTTGTCATAATATATGCGAAGTGATTTGCGATATTCTTATATTCTGATGTGACATTCTTATCTCATCGAACCGGTTCTTTACTTGACAAGACCGTTATAACTTTATGAAAGAAACTGTTACTCTTTCTTCAAACAAGTCAGTCAAATGCTATATAACGTAACATTACAGTACATGTTTACGTCATATTTTGATCTTGATTTTATTAGAAAAATCTAAGAAAACTTAATTCGATTATATAGTTATGTTACCCATTATAGTGAAAAAACAATAATTAACATCTTGAATTTTGATCTTGAAATGACCAGACCAGGACATGGTAGCATCGGTATGAATATGATAGATGGGGAGCCGATGATGCTAACTCGGGATTTACTCGAGCGTCACAGAGAGCTTTTGGGTTACGAAGCTCAGACGATAACAAGAAAAAAATGTCATAATTATATGACATTTTTTTTATTATTAAAATATCTTGTGATCTCTGGAGTGAACGGCTATAGATTTTCAAAAATTAAAAAATTGATACATGCATATACTCGGGCGCGTCATATATTGTTAGTATTCATTTCTTACGTATTCTTAAAAATGTAAATCTGACTGTTTCCATGATGGAGGTGGTCATATGTAAGTTAATAATGAAAAAAAAGAATGATCGAGTGCGTCGGATTTTCTAAGGGGGTGTAAAGTGAACCTGAAAAAAAACTCTTATATAATCTGACGATTTGGATGCAAGCTGGTAGCAATGTTAGAATGTGCAAAATCAATTTCGTCACTTTGAAATACTCCAGAGCCTCTGATTAAGATATATTTATGGTTCATTTTCATGCCGCACCTTTGAAACCTGCTAACGCAGTTTTCCCCGTTTCCCCTCGGCTCCCCTTCGCTCTTTGCCTCGACACCAGAGCGAAAAAAATTATATATTGAATATTTAATTACCTCGAGTAGGATTCAAACCCACAACCTTACAATCACACGCTTGTGCCTCTGCGCTACGACTAGCTTCTAACATTATAAAGCCTTAGCTTAGAAATAGTTGAAGTATGACACACAAACGGCGGTCATTGGACTCTATTGCGTAAATATGACTGCAATGTTTCGTCTAGATAAGGCACCAAATACGTCCTATACCGATTTATATATACGTTTTACAAAATTATTACGCGATATGCCTTTAAATTACAAAGTATTGTGTTAGTTAAGGATTAGTAAAGTTTATATTGTATGGAACCTAGTGGCAAGACACTCCGTTCTTCATATTCGTCTTGTTTGTTGCTAGAATATGAAAATGATATTATTTCATTCTTCGGAAATGGAATCGAACCTAAAATCACTGCTGACAATCAGATGAGGTATCGCGTAAATATACCTAAAATAATATGGCATATTTACCTTTTGTAGTCGTCAAAGTATCTTATCTTGACTTATAAAGAAATATGGAAAAAAAAACAAAATAAAAGTAAAGAAGAAGATATAGTTATTAATCTATCATTTTGTCTAAATTACACCCAAATGATAACTAGGCTTACTATGCGTTCTTTTTTCGGGTTCACGCTCTATCCCGCACCACACCAGGATAGGCAGAGGGAAACTAGTTTCAAGACACTCGGTTCCTCATTGTTCCAAGGAATTCTAGAGGCAATGAAAATTTTAAATATTTCATTTGTCAAGTGGGGATCGAACCCACAATGAGTTCCGTTTAGTAGCACACTTGCCCCTGCGCCATTTGTGCGTCCGCACTTACATATAGTAATTAAAAAAAAGTAATCTTGGCGAACATATACCTTACAGTGCAGGAAACAAAATACTTTTACAAAACAAATAACTTTAACCAATAAAATAAAAGGTCAAACTCTAATCGCAGACTATAAAAGTTTGTAAAAATAAAAAAAATATATAAAATTTAAGACTTTTTGCAATTAAGTAATATATAAATCATGTGTTACATTTTATTTCTTATTAATCCTTTATGATCTACTGTACAGAATAGGATAGGCAGAGAGAACCTAGAGTTAAGATATTAATATTAGAATTAAATCGCAAACTAAGAGAGAAAAAGAACGAGAAAATAGCAAGTCTGCTTTAGAAGCTTAGAGAAGAAAGCATGAGGTACAACGAACCAGAGAACATACAAGAAGAGTATTTTCTGTTTTCTAGTTCAAGCAAAACAATTTGTATATTTTTATTCGCATTCATATTTCTATATTTTAGCAATTAAGCTTCGTATTATCGAGTGCAGAAATCAGCATCTATAAAATATGATTTATGGGAACGTTTAAATCCATATTCAAATTTCGATTTCATATAATTTATTTTGTAATAAAATATTGTATGATCTAAAACGCTCCACCCTGATACGACATTTTTGGCATAAAAATATAAAATATAATAAATTAATATTATATAATGATTGATTGATACAATATGCAAGTACTGCTTTTTTATATTTCGATCAATTTTTCAAAAATACAATTGTATCTACCTAAATACTAATAACGTGAAGCTAATCCAAAAAATCAAACAAAAATAAATCTTAACAGTACTACCCCGGACACAGCAGGGCAGGCAGAGGGAAGTTAGTGTCTAGACACTCCGTTTCCCATTTTCCACTGAATTCTAGAGACATTCAATGTTATTTATTATTTTAATTTTTTAATTTCTACGCCATTTTTTTATTAATATAAGTAAATTTTATGTGACGTGGCCTTTGACTTTTACACACATGCAATTATGTTTAAAGAATGTTCAACGATTGAACACAAAATTTTACTATATTAATAAAAAAAAAAACAGTAAAGAACCTTGAAATTAGCTTGAATTTACCTTTACAGAGAATTAGTTTTCTGTATAAATAGTGTTTTTACAGGTATATTTTGGTGGTGCTTAGTTTCTCGATTTTGTTAGTGACAGGGGTTAATTAGTTAATCTAACAAATAACTGTGCAGATTATACGTGTCTTTATTTTAAAATATTTGTACCTAAAGATCAAGGGATGACGCGACGTTGAGTTCCACCACAGAACACGAAATGTCTCCAGACCAACTCCACTCCAACGGAGTGTCTTAACACGGTTCCCTCTGCCTACCCTGCTGTGTGCGGAATACAGCGTGAAGCTGATTTTTTTATTTTAAAAAATATTAAAGTGATAAAATAAAAATTTGATTTTAATCATAGCTTTATGATTGGCTGTTGTTGACTGAGTAACAGAGGAGTCTGTGTATATATGTATGATATTTATGTATATGAAGACGTTACTATAAAATGTCTTAAAAAACACGTCGAACAACGTTGTAAAACCATTTTGCATATTATTATGTAAATTGAAATATAGATTGATAAAATGTATCATTATGTAATTGTGTACCTACACCGAGACTATGTGATAATTAGATTAAGGTACTTGCTCGCTTGCGGCGTTAAATTCCGCCACCAAACAAGAAATACCTCGAATTCGTGCGCTATTCGCAGGAAATGAATAAAAGAGTGTCCCATACGGGTTTCGTTTTTTGAAGTACAGAACCCTAAAAAAGAAATAAACTAATACTAAAAAATACTTTTCATAATTTTGTTACTATAACTACTTATTCACTATCATACTATCTATATTGGACCAAACGAAGGATCTAGTGTCATAGTATATTATGTTTATATGCTCGTACAGACACAAAGATCTTCTTGGGACGGGTGTTAAATTATAATTGACGGACCTTATGTAGACGTGTTGCGTAACTATTTATTTATATAATATAATATGTACTTGGAGATCATTTGTCGATCTGTTCTATAATTTATTTATAATACCTATGTTGTGATTTGCGTTCTGGGAGGTCCCTGTACGTACTTATTCTATATTTTTATTGCTAATATTTTAACATTTATGTCCGTGCTTAGAAAAGAAAAATCTTATTTTAGAAAACGTATAAAAATAACCCAAGAGGCATGAATCCACACTTCTTGAACGGTTTCCAAGAGACGCCAGGTACTACTAAACGCAGCATATAATTTTAAATATAGTTAATATAGGTTATATGGCATTTCGCTTATGCATCTCACTGGATAAATAATCCCAAACTATACCAATATGGATTTTGAACTTAAAAATTTTTTATTACTATTTATCTATAAAAGGTTAACTAAAAATATATTTCCCTATTCTTTAACTTATCAGGATCTGATTCCTGGTGATAGGTTTTCATCCTCGAACTTGTAAGTCAATTTACGCCACGAAAACTTTATACTATGTTATTATATTAATAAATAAGCTCGATTATTCGAAATTGGAATTAAAGAAATTCTTAAATAAATTACTTTGTTACCTTGATTTATATTATATTAAATAAGTAATATACATTACTTATGTAGTTAGTTGAATATGTGTTAGCTTCACGCTGTACGTAGCAACCTAACATACAGACATGGGAACCTAATGTTAAGACAATCCATTACCATTAATATACAGTCGGTCCCCTCTTTCCATTGAATTCTGGAGGCATTGCGTGTAGAGTGCCGGTACTCAACGCCGCGTTTTGCCTCGTTACCAGAGCGAGGAAATGTAAATATTAAATATTTAATTTCCTCGAGTAATAATCCAATCAATAACCTGTCATGTGACTGTTCGTTTGTGCACCTGCAACACGCCCCATATTTAATATATTATAATTATTTTAATCAAGTTAAAAAACGAATACAGCAGAGGGAACCTAATGTTACCTAACCTAAGACACTCCGTTCCCTATTTTCGCTCAATTTTTGAGAAATTTTGTGTTTGGTGGTAAAACTCAACGTCACCAACAATAATAAAAGTAACATAAATATCATAATACTACTACAAAACCCGTTTACAATGAGACACTGCCTAGTCAAATAATAATAATTACACCTAAATACATTATTATGTATTTATATAATACAAGGCAATAATTATTAAAAATATAGGAAATTATTAATAACTAAGTATTAGTTTATCTTTTCGTCACGTTTTATATTCTGACGTCGTACAAAAGAAGGTCAAATTTTCAAAGTAAAATGACATAACGCCACTGGCTTCACTATTGATTTGCAATATCTAACTTTAATTTTAAAATGAAGGTAACATATCTGGATAGGTCAAAACATTAGAAGATATAGGTTAGTAAATATGATGAGGCTGCTTATGTGTAAACCATGGACCATCTCCATTTCCAAGCTCTAGTACGTAGAAAGCGCTGCGTTGAGTTCCGCCACGCATTACGCAATTTCGAAAATTGGGCGGAAAATGGAGTGTTTAATCATTTACTGCTCTAAATATAATATGATAAAAAATGTTTTTTTTCTTTATTTAATTAAAAAAGCCTTACTTGCGTAGGTTTTCTGTAAGTTACCTATTTTTTTTAAGCAGCAGCAGGGTAGACCAGTAGAACCTTTCTATCTTTTTTTATTAATGTTTGGAGGCGAAACTCAACACCGCGCCTTGCCTTTCAGATTGCTATAATTTGAGAACAAATAACTACAATAACTAGTCTATCAAGCAAATAGTAATTTATTTCTGATCTATTTTTAATTTGCTATCGAAGTCCTGAGATTCAAAATCCTAATTAAAATATTAAAAAATTATTTCTACAAAACCGACCTTCATCATGACTTTGATGAATCAAAACAATAAAAGTGAATGTAACGTGATATTCGACGTTGCAAAAATTACATTTTATATTCCAGTACCGTAATATGGCTACGTAAGACAATGTGTAAACATATTCTCGTTATATGCAGTCTGCAAACCTAATGGGGTCTGCTTAGTAATCACCGTCTCGGCACAAATCAGAAGTCACTGTAGACGTGATAGTCGTTGGTTTGATTTTGACTAAAGAAAATGCAGCATAATAAATGGGCCGCTAGTATCTTAATATAATTGTGTATCGTTATAGCGACAACCTCTATTTACCTCATTTTACCTTGGAGATACCTCATTTGTAAAAATCTCAACTGTCTTACCATCATGGTTCATGAGATACAGCTTGGTGACAGACAGACTCAGAGGTGTTTTCGTTTTGGCTATGTAACCCCAAAAAATCTTTATCAAATTATTCTTTATATTGTTAGATTTGAAACCAGAACCTACGTAAACTGATTTTACAATAATTGATAACTGCTGAGCCATATAAAAAAAATATTTTGCAAGTAAATAAAAATTTATATTAGTATAGCTATCGTGATTACACAATATAAAAATAATTTACAACATAAGATAATTTTTAAACAAAGAATATATTTTATAACGCCATATTATATATAGAGTACAACTGTATAGTGTAAGAATATATGAATTTAATTTTTTTTTCCAAATCTGCGTGATCCTAGAAGGATTGCGATAACGGTATATATAAGCCACAAATAATACAGTACTTTCTTTTAGTTTTTTTCCAAATCCTAGGAGGGTCACGCGGATTACGTAGCGGGATTTGAGCCCACGCCTCTTGAAAATCAAGAGGTCCAAACATATGACTTAGATTTTCTTAAGTGTGATTTAACACTTCAAAATGTCAATGATATAGTACTTAGACTTAAAACCATTAAGTAATTCTATTAGCCCTGTGTGAAAACGCTTCGTTTTCCCTTGAAGTAAATTGGATTCATTAAGTAAAATGGTTTTCAATGACATAGAAACAATTATTCGTTGTGAGGAAAATATTACCATACATTTTTTTTTCCTTTTTAATGCTACGCAATATTTTTTTAATCATTTTTTAATGAATTTATACATTCTATTCACTTACACGCTATGACGTCGCGTTAAAGTGTGACATTAACGCGACGGTTGTCAATTCGATTACCATTCGAGTGAATATATATGCGCCACTCAACACACAATGCCAAGAAAATTCGGAGAAAAATGGGGACCGGAACGACCCAAATAGGAACGGAACACTAGGTTTCGAAGTTCCCTCTGCCCACCCATGCATAGCAGGGTAGCTGTTCCAGATACTATTTCAAACTTATACAATTGTTTTTTCTATAGCAAGAGAAGCAGAATCAATGTCTAGACATTCGGTCTTCCACATTTTGCCCAAAGTCGATATAATGAATTTTAAGTGGCAGAATTTAACGTTACGTCTTATGAGGATCTTTCAGAACTAAAAGTTATAATTCTTTATTTAATTTATAAAATCTTTTTTTTTTTTAATCTTTATTTAATTTAATTATAATTTCCTAGTGAAAGTTATAATTTATTACTCCAAGAGAGAATTGAACCTACGAATATTGCAATTATACTCTAGTGGTAATTACCGCATAAAGACGCTCCGCCACTATAGCCTCAAATAAGTATTATAATAAGTAGTCATAAATTCTCGCTGACCGAGGGTTCCGTACAAAAATTAAAGGTCGAGCTTTTTCTGAAATTCAAGCTTAGCTTAGCTCTGATGTGATCACTTTATATATTATAGGGGTTCCTTTTTCCTTAAAAGGTACGGAACCTAGAAAATGTAATTTCGTTTACTTTGTAAATAAGTTGCTTGCTTTTTTTAAATATACAAACTGAATTATATGAACTAAACTAGGTGGACTAGACCAATAAACTAAATTTAAATAGACTAAATAATTTCCAATATTAAGAATTAATTGTGTAAGAACTTTGGAATAGAATTATTTTTATATATGTAAGTACATACTGACACTTTAGACACGTGCTCGGAATAGTTTTTATGAAAAATGTGTTATCGCGAAAATCAAAGTACGATATGAGTAAGAACGAGAACGCTGAGTTTTAAATTCTTTGTTTTATCTTTTTGCTTAAGTTACATTTACATTTTGAATATAAATATTGTAACAAAAATTACATAATAATACTGTCATAATGATTGATCATAAGATTTATACTTGTTTTGAACTCGCGCCTCATGGAAACGGTCCAAGCGCTCCGACCACTAAGCTATACGTTCTCATCAAGCTACGTCTAAATTACCACTGCAAACCGTGGTGTTCAATTCCGCCAATCAAAACGCAAAATAAACATCAAAAATCAGCAGAAATTGGAGAAACGGAGTGTTTTAACTAGTGATAAACGGAGTGTTTTAACTGCCATGTGCGGGATACAGCGTGAAGCTGAACCACGAACAAGTTCATAGTTCTTGATATTCGTCGCTGTAAAATCCAAGTTATCCATTTGATTTCCACAACAACGGAAAAAAACGAGATTTTGCCTTTTAAATGTGGTACAAGAAAACGATGATCCTTTTTACAACTCGTATGATATAAAAAACATGAGAAATAAAACAAAACCTGTTCTTAATAACAAATATGTCTATGCGTAGTTCTTTGTATTAAGAAAAAAACGTGCGACATTGTTTTTTAACTCGACTCTAATTACAAAGTTTCGATAATTTTAAAATTAAATAAGCAATTTTTTTTCGGAACTTTCATTTAATTAATGTATAACAACTGTTATCTCATTTTACACATCCACAAATTTATTTAAGAAAAGGAAAAAAAATATTTCACTTGCCTGTTTACCATAATTGTTTTATTATATTATTATATAAAATAAAAAAACAATTATATTATATATTTTATTATATATTTATTGTTTGAGATATTTTAATTTCGATGTACAATTGGAAGTTTTTAATGCTTTACTTACTTAACTAATTTAGTAAATAATTCGTTTCATAATAGTATCTTTAATAATTATGTATGAAGATATAAGTTTATCTTTGTTTCATATGTTTTTTTATCGTATAGTTATGATATTAAAAATTTGATTTCAGCGAAAAAATATTCGCTCTTCACTTACAGCGCCTAACGCCCAGCGCTCAGTGATAGCATATCAAATCCTAAAGATATTCAAGTTAATAACTAAAAATGTTTTTTCCTCGTTATGAAAGTTGACTAAAATCAATGTCAACGACGTTTTTCAAAATTTACAAAGCAAATATAACTCTATTTTGCCTGAAAAAAAAATATTGTACTTACTTTTTAAAGCCCATCTCTTATTCAACAGCAGCCCGTTCAGAAATCGATATCCTTGCTCCCTACATACTTTCTCCTTGACATTCGCTACAGCACCTGTCAGTGATAACAAATCACTGGCAAGTACAACGGAAGACGCATAATCTGGAGATTCATTTACAGATTTCACTATAGGTTCTCCACTTTGTTTCATCCCGTCTTCATACACGTTGTAGCCTTCATCTGTTTTTTTATCTGATACATTATTACTTAAGTACGCTGATAACCTTAAAATTAAATCCTTATCGAGGCCGAAAGTTTCAGCAGTCTTGCTCAATCTAGCTATATCACGAGAATTTAAACTACCATTAGATAGAATATTTGATAGTCTTTTTATAACTCGTTGATCTATATTAGTATCATTTAAGTTGTTTTCTATGGCAGTAACCGCGCACGCGATCGTAAGTAAAACTCCGATCGAAATCATAGTGAATGCGTGCGCGCGCGCCGCTTCTGTTTACCGACTGATGATTGCCTTCGAGGTTTGATCAATGAAATCTAAACGCTTTGTTCTAAGTGTCCTGTGGCCAATATCCTATTCAAATTGATTCATTGTTTGATGGGACGACGTCTTTCTCGGTAACAGCGTGTTATGAGGATAATTTAGATAGAAATTTTGTAAATAATGATACTTCATGACATTTGAGGACTGCTACTTACTAAACAATTTTTTTTTCCCCAATTTCCATTTAATTTCCTTGATAGTGCATGCTGAGTGTTAGAATTTAACGCCGAGTTTTGTCTTGTCGCAATGGCTTCGTCTATCTATAAATATAATACTTGTATATACGACAGTCAGTAAATGCGACAGTCGTAGATTCGATTCCCACTCGGAGGAATGAATTATTTATCGCCAGCGTAACAAGAAAATTCGCAGCGTTGAATTCCACATCATAAGACATTTTAACAAATATTGACCAAAATCACTTGTCGTCATCATTAAATTTACTCCAAACATTATGACTATGAATTTCAATTAAATATTGTTTTATTCAAATAATCGTTCTATCCAGTTATGTTAAATATCTATAGGTATGGCTAAAAGAAGTTGATTATGATCATTGTATAAATAAATCGTATTTTAAAAAATGTATTATTTATGTATTTTATCTCCACAATCAATTCAATCTCTTCGTATCCACTGGTGGATGTTCCTTTCACAGGCCTCTGCCTTCCTCCAGAGCTCCCAGGCCTCTGCCTTCCTCATTCAGTCAAATTCAGCAATCTTCTTCACGTCTTCGGTAGATCGAGCTGAAGGGCGCCTTTGCTATGCTTGCCGATCCACGGTCTCCACTCAAGGACTCGTCTGCTCCACACATCATCGGCATACGTGGCCAGCCCGCTGCCACTTCAATGTACTAATTATGCGAGCGATGTCAATAACTCTGGTTTTTTTTCATAATAACCTTATTTCTATATATTTTATCCTTCAAAGAGATTCCATGCATAGCCTACTTCATAGCACGTTGGGCAACTTTAACCTTATGAAATAGACCGGCAGTCCACGTTTCGGAACTTATCTTCCCGCACAATTGGAAGCCGTCTTGCAGTATGCGTGATGGATGGTTGTGATTTCGATTTTTGCACAGGAAAATGCATAATATTTGAGTTATTTTGGTGAGATATTTTTTTCTAGATCTAACATTTGTCTTCATAAATTTATTACAGTAAATATATAAATAATTGACTGGAAAAAAGTCCCGCTGAGTTTCTTGCACCGGTTCTTCTCAGGTCTGAGGCATTCACTTCAGATAACCGGAAAATTATAAGACTTTGACTTTGAAAACAGCATTATTCTTTAATTCGACATTTATCGTCATTACAATGAATGGAATGTGAAGAACAATGTCTAAACCGCTAAATTGAAGGAATTAAAATGTATGTATGAATATATTACATACACGTAAAAGAATACATTAATTAAGTATTTACAAATTATAACTTCTTCATTTAACCATAATCTTCGAATTTATGGCACCGTCAAAGTTATAAGAGCATTTTCAAAACCGGTTTTGAAGATGGGAATATCAAATATCACGCATATTTAACAAGACCAGTTATTGTAATTTACTCAGATAGAATACGTATAATATAAATTCAAATTTATATTAATTAACTATAATGATTTTACGATAGCAGGTGGTGAATAAATTCTTCCGTTTGCCATGCCAAAATCTAAGACCATTGCGTATTGAAAGGCGGCACTCAACGCCGCACAACGCCTTGTTATAAGAGCAAAGAAATAAAAATATGAAATATTTCCATTCCTCGGCTGGGAATCGAGCCGACAACCTGTCGCGTTTAAACTTACACGCCTGTGCCCCTGCGCCACGACTGGCGTCTATACTTATATAATAAT
This sequence comes from Heliconius aoede, assembly GCA_037355905.1. Classification (NCBI taxonomy): domain Eukaryota; kingdom Metazoa; phylum Arthropoda; class Insecta; order Lepidoptera; family Nymphalidae; genus Heliconius; species Heliconius aoede. Next base: position 16,617 of record JBAIZZ010000300.1, read on the forward strand.
GTAAATGATGTATCTCATAAATATTACAATATAAAATGCACTATTTCACAAAGTTAATAAATGTCAGAAAGCAGGAGATCTCAAGGACGGCTGAGGCACAAAGTGAATATCTGTAGTCTGCGTCATCCTGCTTCATTCATAAACAATACGTGTGCAGTACCGAACAGGAAATGCACTGGTTTGATAAAATATTCTTGTAGACATTTAATATAAAATGTAGTATTGAGGCCAGGCCAGGCGCGAGAGCCCAGAGTGTGACTGTAAACCGACTGGTTGTGGGTTCGATCCCCTCTCGAGGTATGATGATGTATTTGTTTCAATTTATATTTCCATTTTTTCGCTCTTAAGTGGCGGAAAGTGGGTAACGGAATGTCTTGCCACTAGATTTTATCTGCCTACCCTGATGTGTGAGGGACACAGTCTGATGCTGATATTTTTTAGTAACTTAACTTCCCGCTTAATCCCTAGCGGGGTAGTCAGAGAGAACGGAGCGGCAAAGCCAAAAGCCAACGCCAAAACGTATATAACAGTAACATAAAGAGTGCATATTAATTGTTTCTTTAGTGTAGAATATCTAAATTAATCTTCAACTCATGTTTATGATCAGGTTGTCATCATCCACAGCTGGATATGAAACAAGCCATTAAAGCATTATTTTTTTTAAATCAAGCAATTATTTTTAACACTTTAAAACATATAAGATGAAAGTCAAAATCGTCCAAGTTATTACCGTGAACTTTACGCAAGAGCTTTTTCTTTTCACATTCTGTTGACATTTTGTTTACAACTCAACAATATAAAATGTTTCCTGGTCTAAAAGGATGTGCCCTTTAGAATGACGGAAGTCGTAGTATGAAATATTCTTTATTATGAGAACTTTCAATAAATCCAAAATAAATTTAATTTGGACGATTTTTTAAATATTTTTGTTTGCACAAACTGTTCCTTGTGCCCCAGTACTGCTACTGTCATCAATATCTATCTACTCAGTAATAGAAAATAAATAGAAAAAAAATAAAATAAAACAATATTTAAGTAATTATTTATTTAAATTTACAGTCATTATCTGCTATATCGATGGTGTTGACTTCCAGTGCCATTGCCATTTGCAGTCCATTCCCATTCATCAACGTTTTGGTTATTTGAAAATGAACGTCTTTGTAAAAAGTCTCCTCTGTCAGCCCAAAAATCTTCATCTTGATTTTCTTCACCCTGTTCTTCTTCAATAATTTCTAAATCTTCTTCATCTAGTCTATCTTGTTCTTCCTCTAATGCATCATCTTCTTCCAAAATTTCTTCCAAACCATCATGAGATTCTCTTTGTATTTCATATTCTACTTCAACTTCTGGAATCTCTTCTAGAACTTCTCTGTGAGCTATTAGGGGTCTCTTTATTTGTGAGATCTCTTTAATATATTTATTTTCGTCTTTCTTTTCAGCCTCAGGTTTGTTAGAAAATAACTCAGATTTTGAATTTTCTACACGAGTTTCATCCCTTTCATCTGTATTAAATATTGACGATATTTTGGGCAATGACTGTAATGGTATCACTAGTGTTACTGTTATGATTATTGAAGATAAAAGTATTACGAAAATTTCTTCCAAATTTATCTGAAACATAATCAAAACTTTATCTTTACTAAATGTAAATTACTTCAAAACAAATATAATTACTAAATTATATTTGTTTTTTTTTTTATTTTTCAAACAAAAAAATATATATTATGTGTGAGTTTGATAAGACCTACAAGGTACTAGATTGGAGAAATAAAAGAAAAGAAAAATAAAAGAAACGTAAAACAATCATAAAATAGTAATAAATCTTACTATTGACATAAGCGTAAATTCCTTTGTAGTCCTGATAGTGGCAGTGTTTGTGAGATATACGATAAATTGTGTTAGATAAAGTGCGTAAGAAATTCGGCTCACGAAGAGAAGAGGACGACAGCTAAGCAGACGAGACAAGATATCTGAAACACAATGTTTTAAAATCGTGATAATTTTCTCTATAACTATATTTATTTAATTTAATATAATGACATTTTTTACACAAACATATTTGAAGATTTTTCAGTGTTGACTACACTGAAAAAGACTGAGCGAGAAAGGTGAGATACACACACAGTATGTACCTACTACTACTAGACCGATTGATCTTCTAGTCCGGCTTAGCTTGGACATTTTCCAAGGGACGCGATTTCAAATCCGGTTACGTTAAAAAATTATACGTTTTCTAAAATAGTATTTAACGAGTTTATTTACTAGTGGTATTGGATTGTCTATTGATAGAGCAGGTTACATGTTAATATTTTCGACGTACTGTATCTACAATGTGATCCTCGGTTACTTAGAATAATTAAGAATATCATGTATCATACACAACTCTTAATTAATTCAATTTGACCACAAAGGCGTATTTTATATATATATTATAGAGAGTAGGATTTGAATCCACAGATATAAGATATTACCATTATATATATAAAAAGAATTTACTATAAATGCAATGGAATTTCAGCTTTATGAATCTTACAAGACATTAGGCTGTTTATAAATTCGTTTTTATTAATTTGAAATTTTTTTTGTAAATTTATTACCAGTACATATTTGTACAAACAGATAATTAACTCAAGCCAGAAATTAATTATATTAAGCCAAATTTTAAAAATATATAAGAACAGCAAACCATTATATTATAGAATACAATTATTATTTTATCTTTGTACTTGCTCTTTATAAAGAGCTTATATAATCGTATGTTATAACAAATTATTTTTATAAAAATATATTAATCTCAATATTTTTTAAAATTAAGTAAGACTTTGAGACCGTTGAGGCGCAGTGGCAGAAGAATGTTAATGCAAACGCTGCGGTTGTGGGTTCGAACCCCACTCGAGGAAATGAATTATTATTTATTAATATTTAATTTTTTCGCACTGGTAACAAGGCAAAACGTAGCGTTGAGTTCTCACACTCAACACGCCTCAAAAGTTCGTCGAAATTGAAGAACGTGTCGTAACATTAGATTGGCTCTGCCTGTATATTTTTTTTACAATATTGTACGCTGCCGCAGCTGTTTTTAAGCTGGCTTAGACTGCTTCTAAGAGAGACAAATTTAAATCGTAATACATTTAAACCTATAAAAATCATTTCCTTGATCTACTTACCAGAATGGCCGTTATGTACAGCATAAATGAACCAAGCGAAGACGAGTGCAGTGGCTATAGGCGCTAATGTAGCGTAAATTGCAGAAAAAGTTATGTCATAACGGTAGTCCATGTACCCAGAATCAGCGCCCGCCCACAGCACCACAGTCATCAGAGTGATACAAGAGAACCAGCCGATGATGTTTAGTAACTGAAAAACATATTTTATGAGAATTTTATAGGTGATTTACAGTTTATGCGATGGTTTTAAATTCGATTTCCTATCGGGAAAACACGTTAGTCGTTACCCCGCGACACAAAATGGGTTACCAGAGCGAGGAATTGAAATTAATAAATATTTTATTGCCCCGAGTGGGAATCGAACCCATAATCGTTGCGTTTACAGTCACACATTATGACTGTAAAAGCAACTGATGAACTGGAAAAAATAAATTCATATAAAATATTACTTGAAAAAAACAAGCAGGGTAAACAGAGGAAACCTAGCATTAAGATATTACGTTTCTAATTTTTCGAATATTATTCGAGATGATGCACCTTCAGGGGCGGAAAATTTTCAACTACAATGTTCAGTTTTCAAAGCTGCCACCATCATCGCGACCACGTGTGGTGACGGTTTTGCCCTCTTATAAGTAGTAAAATATTAACTAACCTTTGACAAGCTTGAAGGTGTTCTCAGTGCAAGTCCTAAGCTCAATCCTACTAGGTATGGCGTGCAGCGATGAAATACAGAAGTGTAACATAGACGTCCCGTTCTGTATAGCTGACTTACACTGTAACAAATATTAAATAAGTTCCTTTTGACATAACTACAGCAATATTTTTCCTTATTATTTTTTATTTCACCACAACGACCGAGTGAATATTAACGTGACATATATAGGTTCGATTCCCACTGCGAGGAATGAACTATATTCATTTCACTCGCTCTAATAGTGAGACAAAATGTGGCGTTGAGTTCCACCAACACTCGATATTCCCAAAAAATGGGTGGAACGTGGAGAGTAGTGTCTTGACATTAAGCTCTCGCTGCCTATTGTGATACTCAGTTCTTAAAAACAAAAAATCAATGTGCACGGATGGCATAATCGTGAACATTTTAAATATATCATTTTATTACAACTTTAATTGCTTCATGCTATGTAACCAAGACATTAAACAAAAAAACTAAGTAAAGATACTGAATTACATATTTGAATGTATATAAAACTCTTTTCTATTTTTTTTCTTAAGTATAGGAACTATATAATTGAAAAATTATTCTGTTATTTTTGATAGTCCACCTGTTCGTGACCACAAACCACTGACAGGAGTGTACGACTAAGAAGAAGAAGAAGAATTTATGAAGTAAACAGTGTATACATAAGAAACCCGGGAACCCACACAGACAACTCCCCTTTTTTTGCTGAATTCTGAGGATTAAGTGGCGGAACTCCACGCCATGATTTGCCTTGTTACTAAAGTAGAGAAGTCGGGAAGTGGAGAACGGAATATCTTAATACTAAGTTATCTTAGCTTTATGCAGGATACAATGTGAATAAAGTAAATTCCACCACTATTGCGAATTATTTTTTAACTTGCAGTTGACCATTATGCACTTCCTCATTTGTGAACACAGAAAAAGAATTATAATTTCAGCTTCTTAAGTTTTTAAATATTTAAGCACAATTTTTTGTTAGTAATAAAAACATGTAACGTGATAAAAAATAATATATCAAAATTCAAATAAAAATTTAAGTTATTGCGCTTTTAAAATTATAAACCGTAAAAAATATTAAGAAAAAATGTATTGACCAATGTCTACGTCATTCTATTACCTAAATAAGGATTTTAGGGGTCTAAAATAAGGATTCATTCTTTTTATTTATACTATCGTAAGTGGAAGAGATTGTCAATATTTGCACTTTGCAGTTCTATATTTCCATTAACACACGCCTGTACGTGCATAAATTTTCTAGGAATTTCTCGAATCTATGAATGATAGTTTCCACGGATAAAAAAAGTAAAAATGACGTTTAAAAACAAATGTTGAGTTTCTTCTCAATATGGTTTCGGTTCGTCACTCAATACGTTTCTAAACTAAAATGTTATTACATACTTAAATGAAAATAAAGCAACGAAAAAACTCTCTGCTATCTCTATAATTATAAGGCAAAAAAACGTTGATAATTATATAAAATATATTATGAAAATATTCCTCTTACCACCTACATAGATAACATACAAAGATTTCTATCCTCGATCCACACGCCAAAAGTTAATTAATCCAGTTAACAGTATTTGGAGGGGAGCACTTGTGGTTTAGAGGAAACCGCGGTACAGCTCGTCGCATAGCTTAGTTAGGGTTCAATTTGATTAATGCATCTGCCTCACTATTGCGTTAGATATCTGGGCTGACCACAGGTACGGAGGGTTAAAGAGGATGTTTGAAAAGCTTTCAATATTTCATATAGAAAAATGGAATAGAAATATCTGGAATATCTTAGAAATTAAAAAGCCTAGCCTTCCTAAAGCAGCAGATATGCTTATATCTCACTTACAGTAGGGTAGGCAGAGGGAACCTAGTTATAAGACTGCGTTCCCCACTTTGCGCCGAATTTTTCAGGTTGAGTGGTGGAACTCAACGCCGGGCTTTTGTCTTGGTGCCAAAACGAAGAAATAAGAATATTAAGAAATAATAATTTTTTCCCTTATGGAGAAATTGAATCCACAACCCTCGCGTTTACAGTCACACTCTTGTGCCCCTGCGGCTCGACGGCTTTGACATGGCATATGTATGTGATATATAAAACACAATGTGTTTTACGATGAATTTAATAAGGTTGTATAAAGAAACATCCAATGATAATTACTAGGTAATATTACTAAGTATTAATATATAAAGAAATATTATTAAGTAATATTTCCACTTTTATATTATTAATAATTATTATAATTCCACAATAATTATGCTCTCAATATTGTGTAGGCACTCAAAATAATACTATCGATATTATAGGTAATTATCATACATCATGATAGCTTCATTATTTGGCCTTATACTAAAATTAATTACAATAAAGTGTTATTATATCATGTTTCGAATACAGTATTTTTATAAAAATATTAAATTAAAATAAGACGCATGGAGAAAAGAGTTTAAACTACAACAATTTGAAAATTTACACAATATACGAATTAACCGTTGAAGGTTCGATACCCATTTGAAGAAATTACGTGACGGTGACGAGACAAAACACGTTCAGAATTCGGCGGAAAGTGGGAAACGGAAGTATCATGTCACTAACTTCACTAGGTTAATATCCATTAAAAACTGCAATACACTAGTTCTGTCTGTTTGTATCAATTTGTTCTATCCCGACCGTCTGAGTCGAAATATATTAGCTGCCATACATTGTGAATGGAAGTGGCATGTACTCGTAACTAACGTTGTCGCAACTAATCATGAAAGCCACGGAACAAAAGTACAGCCTTATCTAATAGATATTCGAGAAAAACCTAACTACCGTAACAGATACGATTCGAAATTGTGTTTCATTTGTGTGAGATACAGCGCGAAGGATATATTTATATAGCATATATTTTAACATTCAAGATATAAAGTATCTTAAACGGAAAGTGACAAATTACAGTGGAAAGATATTAACTACACCACATACGCACCTAACTCCTTGATAGGCCAGTGCAGTCAGGCGATGATCTCTGAACGCAGTATATCTTGAGTACGCGGACGACAGATGTAGGACTGGCATTACAAGAGATGAAAATGGTATTTCCGACTGGATCGCCCACACTACTACTCCTCCTAGTATAGTCAGTTGGAAGTCTAACGCCATATGATGTGTTTGTGGTGCACACTGAAAATATGATTTATATTGTAAAATTTGTTTTTAAAGTATATATGTATTATTTAATATATAAGAAAAACATATAAACACTACTTTCTCGTATATTATGTACGAGAAAATAGTTTATTTTCTCCCTCAAACAACATAAAATTGGCACAAATTAATCAATTGATATCCATTTTAAGTCACTCCATTCTCCTCTCTTTTCTTATTTTAATAGAACAATAAATATTTCCTGATACAACAATCTCAGGAAATTTATTTTTTAAGGCTAATCTTATTTTTTTGACCAAAGAAGATGTAGAATGATTCTACAAAAAAGTGCTGCCTTTAACACCTACAAACAAGTACACCTATATGCATAAAAATAATAAAAAAACATATACAAATATATATTACTCGTCATATTCATAATCAGTTGTCAAATATAAAATAACATTGAAATAACGAAGTCCCTGAAGTGATTGTTGTGAATTAGTTCCTAGAATTAATGTTTATATCTAAAGTTATATGAGATTTGATTTCCACTCGGAAGAATGAATTATGAAATCTAAAAAAAATACACTATATACTAACCATCTTTTTATTTTTTTTATCACTCACCATATTTTCAAATCCAAGATAATTTTGAATGTATAAGAGGTTCCACCACCATCGTTTTTGACATAACTCCACGTTCTTCGTCACCAGCGTCCCCCACATTGGCCCAGATGATATGTTCTCCCATACGTACGCATAGAAAAACACTATCGCTGCAAGTGCGGGGGTCAACCTGTCAAAGGAAGTATAAATAATCACCCAATTCTCCTGAAGAAAATAACTAGGAATAACAAAGATACTCTTTTTCCTGAGTGTGGATTTACTACTGTAAAATGTACTCATTTACTTGTATCCCCTCGAGGTCTTCTCTCATTATAGAACAGTATAGAGTCATCAATGCCTTTAAAAGCTCTTAAGAAGGATTTTTAAAAAAAATCATATATAGTATCATTGCGTTTAGTAGTGTCCTTTAAAATATACTCTTATGCATAAATATATTTACAATGTATCAATTAAGTCTTTTTTTACAGCAATGATTTATAGATAATAAAACAGAGTACTCAAATATCTTACACGTACAATACAGGTTTTATTTATTATTATTTTTTATTTATTAGTTTTATGTATGTACTTTATATGGTGACTCTACATAGTAATACCTCCCGAAGTTTCAAATTTGAACCACAACCACATCGTTGATAGTTTCAATATATAAGAATTTTTGATTTTAAGATAAGATTGATTTATCTTTAATAATTTTGTTTCCTAATTTGCAACTCTATAAACTGAAATTTGCTGTATCACTTAGCTAATATTTACCTACTTCACGTGCCTCATAGACGAACAAACGTCATCGATTCGTTTACCAAAAATATCGATTTTGTTTACGTTCTTACTCATTTCTATGAGTACAAGTTAAAATAAATACGGATGTACGACAGGTGCTTATAATGGTAATTATAATGATTTTTGTAAATATCACATCGAAGTAAAGCCTTGT
>JBAIZZ010000300.1:25271-111816 GCA_037355905.1 Heliconius aoede
GAGGAAACCTAGCATTAAGATATTACGTTTCTAATTTTTCGAATATTCTTCGAGATGATGCACCTTTAGGGGCGGAAAATTTTCAACTACCATGTTCAGTTTTCAAAGCTGCCACCATCACCTCGACCACGTGTGGTTGTGGTGACGGTTTTGCCCTCTTAGAAGTAGTAAAACATTAACTAACCTTTGACAAGCTTGAAGGTGTTCTCAGTGCAAGTCCTAAGCTCAATCCTACTAGGTATGGCGTGCAGCGATGAAAGACAGAAGTGTAACATAGACGTCCCGTTCTGTATAGCTGACTTACACTGTAACAAATATTAAATAAGTTCCTTTTGACATAACTACAGCAATATTTTTCCTTATTATTTTTTATTTCACCACAACGACCGAGTGAATATTAACGTGATGTATATAGGTTCGATTCCCACTGCGAGGAATGAACTATATTCATTACTTGGCTCTTATAGTGAGACAAAATGTGGCGTTGAGTTCCACTAACACTCGATATTCCCAAAAATTGAGTGGAACGTGGAGAGTAGTGTCTTGACATTAAGCTCTCGCTGCCTACTGTGATACTCAGTTCTTAAAAACAACAAATTAATGTGCACGGATGGCATAATCGTGAACATTTTAAATATATCGTTTTATTACAACTTTAATTGCTTCATGCTATGTAACCAAGACATTAAACAAAAAAACTAAGTAAAGATACTGAATTACATATTTGAATATATATACAACTCTTTTCTATTTTTTTTCTTAAGTATAGGAACTATATAAGTGAAAAATTCTTCTGTTATTTTTGATAGTCCACATGTTCGTGACCATAAACCACTGACAGGAGTGTACGACTAAGAAGAAGAAGAAGAAGAATTTATGAAGTAAACAGTGTATACATAAGAAACCCGGGAACCCACACAGACAACTACCATTCCCCTTTTTTTGCTGAATTCTGAGGATTAAGTGGCGGAACTCCACGCCATGATTTGCCTTGTTACTAAAGTAGAGAAGTCGGGAAGTGGAGAACGGAATATCTTAATACTAAGTTATCTTAGCTTTATGCAGGATACAATGTGAATAAAAAAATTCCACCACTATTGCGAATTATTTTTTAACGTGCAGTTAACCATTATGCATTTCCTCATTTGTGAACACAGAAAAAGAATTATAATTTCAGCTTCTTAAGTTTTTAAATATTAAAGCACAATTTTTTTGTTAGTAATAAAAACATGTAACGTGATAAAAAATAATATATCAAAATTCAAATAAAAATTTAAGTTATTGCGCTTTTAAAATTATAAACCGTAAAAAATATTAAGAAAAAATGTATTGACCAATGTCTACGTCATTCTATTACCTAAATAAAGATTTTAAGGGTCTAAAATAAGGATTCATACTTTTTATTTATACTATCGTAAGTGGAAGAGATTGTCAATATTTGCACTTTGCAGTTCTATATTTCCATTAACACACGCCTGTACGTGCATAAATTTCCTATGAATTTCTCGAATCTGCGAATGATAGTTTCGACGGATAAAAAATGACGTTTAAAAACAAATGCGGTTCGTCACTCAATACGGTACTAAACTAAAATGTTACATACTTCATTTTTTTCTTTTAAAAAATAATTAAATGAAAATAAAGCAACGAAAAAACTCTCTGCTAACTCTATAATTATAATGCAAAAAAATGTTGATAATAAATAAAATGAAAATATTCCTTTTACCACCTACATAGATAACATACAAAGATTTCTATCCACACATCCTCGATCCACACGCCAAAAGTTAATTAATCCAGTTAACAGTATTTGGAGGGGAGCACTTGTGGTTTAGAGGAAACCGCGGTACAGCTCGTCGCATAGCTTAGTTAGGGTTCAATTTGATTAATGCATCTGCCTCACTATTGCGTTAGATATCTGGGCTGACCACAGGTAAGGAGGGTTAAAGAGGATGTTTGAAAAAGTTCCTAAAGCAGCAGATATGCTATATCTCACTTACAGTAGGGTAGGCAGAGGGAACCTAGCGTTCCCCACTTTGCGCCGAATTTTTCAGGTTGAGTGGTGGAACTCAACGCCGGCCTTTTATCTTGGTGCCAAAGCGAAGAAATAAGAATGTTAAGAAATAATCATTCTTTCCCTTATGTAGAAATTGAATCCACAATCCTCGCGTTTACAGTCACACTCTTGTGTCCCTGCGGCTCGACGGCTTTGACATGGCATATGTATGTGATATATAAAACACAATGTCTTTTACGATGAATTTAATAAGGTTGTATAAAGAAACATCCAATGTTAATTACTAGGTAATATTACTAAGTATTAATATATAATGATATATTATTAAGTAATATTTTCACTTTTATATTAATAATAATAATTATAATTACACAATAATTATGATCTCAATATTGTGTAGGCACTTAAAATAATACTATCGATATTATAGGTAATTATCATACATCATGATAGCTTCATTATTTGGCCTTATACTAAAATTAATTACCATAAAGTGTTATTATATCACGTTTCGAAAACAGTATTTGTATAAAAATATTAAATTAAAATAAGACGCATGGAGAAAAGAGTTTAAACTACAACAATTTGAAAATTTACACAGTATCCGAATTAACCGTTGAAGGTTCGATATCCACTTGAAGAAATTACCTGACGGTGACGAGACAAAACACGTTCAAAATTCGGCGGAAAGTGGGAAACGGAAGTTTCATGTCACTAACTTCACTAGGTTAATATCCATTAAAAACCTCAATACACTAGTTCTGGCTGTTTGGATCAAATTAGCTGCCATACATTGTGAATGGAAGTGGCATGTACTCGTAGCTAACGTTGACGCAACTCATCATGAAAGCCACGGAACAAAAGTACAGCCTTATCTAATAGATATTCGATAAAAACGTCACTACCGTAACAGATACGATTCGAAATTGTGTTTCATTTGTGTGAGATACACCGCGAAGGATATATTTATATAGCATATATTTTAACATTCAAGATATAAAGTATCTTAAACGGAAAGTGACAAATTACAGTGGAAAGATATTAACTACACCACATACGTACCTAACTCCTTGATAGGCCAGTGCAGTCAGGCGATGATCTCTGAACGCAGTATATCTTGAGTACGCGGACGACAGATGTAGGACTGGCATTACAAGAGATGAAAATGGTATTTCCGACTGGATCGCCCACACTACTACTCCTCCTAGTATAGTCAGTTGGAAGTCTAACGCCATATGATGTGTTTGTGGTGCACACTGAAAATTTGATTTATATTGTAAAATTTATTTTTAAAGTATATATTTATTATTTATTATATAAAAAATATATATAAACACTAATTTCTCGTATGTACGAAAAATAATTCATTTTCTCCCTCAAACAACACAAAGTTAGCACAAATTGATACTCATACCCATACGGTATGGGTATGGGTATCAATTTATACCCATTTTAAGTCACTCCATTCTCCTCTCTTTTCATAAGAAAGAATAGAACAATAAATATTTTCTAATACAACAATCTAAAGAAATTTATTTTTAAGGTTAATCTAATTTTTTTGACCAAAGAAGATTTAGAATGATTCTATAAGAAAGTTTACTTTTTAATTTTTTTTATCACTCACCATATTTTCAAATCCAAGATAATTTTGAATGTATAAGAGGTTCCACCACCATCGTTTTTGACATAACTCCACGTTCTTCGTCACCAGTGTCCCCCACATTGGCCCAGATGATATGTTCTCCCATACATATGCATAGAAAAACACTATCGCTGCAAGTGCGGGGGTCAACCTGTCAAAGGAAGAATAAATAATCACCCAATTCTCCTGAAGAAAATAACTAGGAATAACAAAGATATTCTTTTTCCTAAGTGTGGATTTACACTTTAAAAAATCTTGGAATCGTGTTTGGATGAAAAATGTACTCATTTACTTGTATCCCCTCGAGGTCTTCTCTCATTATAGAACAGTATAGAGCGATCAATGCCTTTAAAAGCTCTTAAGAAGGATTTTTTAAAAAATCATATGTAAGTATCATTGCGTTTAGTAGTGTCCTTTGTAATATACTCTTATGCATAAATAAATATATTTACAATGTATCAATTAAGTATTTTTTTACAGCAATGATTTATAGATAATAAAACAGAGTACTCAAATATCTTACACGTACAATACAGGTTTTATTTATTATTATTTTTTATTTATTAGTTTTATGTATGTACTTTATATGGTGACTCTACATAGTAATACCTCCCGAAGTTTCAAATTTGAACCACAACTAATCGTTGATAGTTTCAATCTATAAGAATTTTTGTTTCCCAATTTGCAACTCTATAAAATAGAATTTGCTGTATCACTTGGCTAATATTTACCTACTTCACGTGCCTCATACACGAACAAACGTCATCGATTCGTTTACCAAAAATATCGATTTTGTTTACGTTCTTACTCATTTCAATGAGTACAAGCTAAAATAAACACGGATGTACGACAGGTGCTGTAATTATAATGATTTTTGTAAATATCACATCGAAGTAAAGCCTTGTTAGAAGTCTATAAAGAAGCACGCCTCGAAAAAAATTAAAAAGCGTGTTTTTCAATGGGTGTTTAGTTTTAACCCACCATCCCGTTTATACCCACACGCTGTCTCACTGCGCCACGATAAATCTTTATTTACAGTTATTTCTGAGATATATAGAAAGTGCCTTAAGTATTAAAAATTATGAGCCACTAAAGCATTTTACAGTGTTATTAAAACGTCCATAATTAATTTTATAGAATCTAATTAGATCTGTATATTACAGTATATTATACATATATAATATACTTTATATAATATATAAGAATATAATATAAAATGTTATATATATAATATACAGTTACATATATAATATATAACACTGTATATTAACTGTATATTATATAATATATAACATTCACATGACTAGCATTATATTATTAGAAGGATTTTTCAGCAAATGGGATTGTGGTGGGTACCACGTTACTGGTTCTCCGTCCGTCTGCCTATCCTGCTACATATGAAAATAATGAAAGAATTTATTTTCCTTACTTTATTTTTTTTTCTTACCTGAGGTATCTTGACGCAAGCTTAGCTGGAAATGTCTCGTTGGAAGATTTGCGATATGATGTTAAGGTGCCACTGAGTAAGAAGAAACAGTCAGTGAACATCCAGCCTGCTCTACACCAAGACAGCAAAGCGGACGAAAGGATCTAGAAACAAAAAAATATTGAATGTATTACGTAAAAGTACGTTATAGAAGAATATGATTTACCTATATACAGTTATAGGTAAGTTAAATATTTTTTATTTTTTAATAAAATTATAAAAATCCTTTTATTTCGGAGCCGGTGCCTGCATGAGTATTTTTTAAATAATAAAAACATTCGCTTTTTTCCTGTATATTAAATAGTCTTATAGTTATTTTTATTTTTGGCGGTCACCGACAAAAATAGCAGATTTATTACATAAAAAAGTAAATAGGTTATATACTAGGGTGAAACGATTATTCACTAACTACATACTAATCTAGACAAAAGCTAAATATTCGCCGTATTCTTTCTAAAATATTAATTACAAAATTAACAAACACATTATACAAGATTATTAAAAAGCTTCTTAACGTACAAACAAGAATTTAACAAAATTATTCCGTTAATCCTTTTATTGAAATTCTCTTTCGAAACTCTATTAGCCAATGAGCTTTGAAACACGATGAAATCTATTTAGAAATGTTTATTACTACATTTACAATATAAATTAGGCAGCTTTACTCCACACTGTTCAATTTCCTCGAATTTGAATGAAAATGAATAAGCGCCTAGTTAATTTTATTAGCAACAATTTATCTGCTCGTAATAGAAAATACGAATATATTTTTGTTATTAAAATTTTCTTATTTATACAACACAATAAAACAAATTGACGAAATAGCTTAACTAAGTAAAATTATTCATATAAATATAAAGTACCTACTTCACCATTTTTTTTATATACCACTAATATATACAGATGTATATAATTAATGAATATTATACATCTTTTATATATTTAGGCATATTATATTGCATTACATATCTAAAATATATAAATTTAATGCCCGGCGACGGCTTTATTCAATATTTATTTATAGTCATGTATTTTATTTAATATATTTCTAGATATAGATTTTCCATAATCCTATTAAGACACGACAGCAATGCAATCAAGTTTAGATTGAAACAATAATACAATATTAATTAAAAAAACTATATCGAGCTTTCCAAATTAATCCATCTCATTTGATACCCATATTAAGTGGGTTGTGAAAACATTTATAATCCGCCATTTTGTTGCAGCGGCCATTTTGGATAACAATATTAATTATATAACTTCATTGTCATCAAAAATGAAGACGTAATCCAAATTTCAGCTCAATCCTAAAGCTTGCGAGATTATATATATATACTAGTACAAATACTGACACGGCAAGTTAAGTAAAAGCTTGTAAAAATAAACGAAAGTATAGAAGTTTCATATAAAACATATAAATAATTAACAATAATATATATTTTCTTATATTAATATTAAAAAAAAATACAGAAACAGATAATTAAAGTAAATTAAACCAATCACGATATCTGCAATTCAAACGTAAAGACAAGCCAAATAATCGTGTTGACTGTATTGGAAATATGCCAATAGTAATAAACAACATGCGCTTGCTCGACAATCTATCACATATAAAATTTATTACTTTGATATATAAAATGAGAATTTAATGCTAATTTTTCTGTTTTTTTTTTTTGTTACAATTTCGTACTGCACCCCCGTGTATAGACAGCATACGGTATTTAGTGTTAAGATTAAGACAATTCGTTACACTCGCACCGCCCAATTTTCGAGACGTTTGCGTGCTAACTCAACCCCACCTTTTACCACGCTGCGA
Organism: Heliconius aoede; assembly: GCA_037355905.1. NCBI lineage: Eukaryota > Metazoa > Arthropoda > Insecta > Lepidoptera > Nymphalidae > Heliconius > Heliconius aoede. Next base: position 32,236 of record JBAIZZ010000300.1, read on the forward strand.
GCGAGGGAATATAAATAATTAATTCACAGTGGGAATCGAATCCACATCCGTCGCGCTTACAGCCAGACGCTGTGCCGCTGCGCCTCAATTTTTTTTGTATTTCAAGTAATTTATAAGCACTCTCCTCTATCAGGTTGAGAAATTTTGCTTGTTTACTTATTTAATATCAATATTTCACTTCTAAGAAAATTAAGTTATTGTCTATTGTGATTTTACTTTGTTTGCTAATTAAAGTTTTTTTTATGGGAGAGGACAAGGCAAACGAGCGTTCGGGTCACCTGATGGTAAGTGATCACAGCCGCCAACGACCCCATGCAACACCAGAGGAGCTACAGGTGCGTTGCCGGTCTTTAAGATGGAGATGCTGGGCGCCGGGGCCCGACTTTACATAATTCGAAACGCAGTGGCAAGAGCCACTACTTCACGCCAGTTTTAAATGCCGGGGGTGGTATTAATCCGGTCGAGTCTGCCCATGCTTAACTTAACTTAAAGTAGCTCTAAGTCATAAAATCTTTATCTGTCTATAGACCATGTCGGTACTATTCCCACTCAAAAAAATATTTAACGATGTTGAGTTCCACGACTCAATACGCAACGAAGGCCTCCAGAATTCGGCGGAAAGTGGTAACACTAGGCTCCTTCTGTCTACCCTGCTAAATGTGGGATACAGTGTGAAGCTGGAAAAAAAACATTCAACACAGAAAGGCTTATACTATCATATTTTAGTTATTAAATTATTTCGAGCGAAAATTCTAAATATATTTCATCGATAATTTCATAAACAGGTTTTGTCAACAATCAGCGCGCTATAATTTTATTAAAAATCATACAATTTTTATAACGTAAATTATTAAACAGAATCTCAATGCCATTAGTATTAATATTATATTAAATATTTCTTTGAACAGCAAATCTCCCCGGATTTGGAAGTATAGTGACTCTGGTCTCCATTTTCCATTACTGTAAGAGTTTTACTATGTAGCTCGCAAAATGTTTTAAATTTAAATATTCTTTAATTAAAGAATGGACTGAAATAAGGTGTAATTTGTTATTCGTAGGTGACATATACATAAGTCTTACATAAGGGAAACGTCACCCGCAAATTAGTTTGCGTGATCTTTTTGGGGCCATTTGTGGCGCTGGGACACAAGCGTGTGACTATTAGCGCAACAGACTGCGGGTTCGATTCCCACTCAAAGAAATGAAATATTTAATATATTCATTTCCTCACTCTGGTGTCGAGGCAACACGCAATGCCTTCAGAATTCGAAAAATGGAGAATAGTGTCTTAACACTAACCTCTCTCTGCCTACCCATCTACATGCTGAATACAGTGTGAAGCTGAAAAAAAAGCTCGCAAAGCAGTTCTATACAAACATCTCTGATATTAAATAGTCTTAAATAGTTTTAACATGATATATTTTCAGGTTGCAAATAGCTATGTACCACGTGAAACGAATTGCTACTAATATTTGTACAGGCGCAAAATGTAAATACTCATTACTGTTATTTATTTAATCAACACTCTGTAAATAACGTTTGGACGTAAATATTTGAATTAATGTAACAAAATTCTTCAGCAATCTCTTTTTGTATGATACAGTTTTTATAATATACATTTATATATTTCATTTGAATTTATATTTCAGCATATTCCGTTGTTGGCGGAACTTAGCGCTGCAGTTTGTCATCAAAGCGGAGAAGTGAAAATAATTAATTTCTCCTAGTGTGGGTCGAATCCACAATCATCTTGCTTACAGAGGTAAGTTCAGCGAAAAGTGGGAAACGTAACGGAGCGGAACGCAACCCGGCAACTTAGAATTAACTTACACCGTGAAGTTGATTTTTAACTTAAGCATATTGCATAAATCAAATAGTTTATCAAAGTAGATTCCATATTAATAATATTTATACTTTTAAATTAAATATTTTTTTATCACTATTTTCTACTATTTGGCGCTTGTGAAAGCATACATGATGTTTTTTGATTACGGTTAGAATGTTTGCCGATAAAACAGTGTAGTTCATTAGCGTTTCGAATAAAATGCAAATATAGCAATAAGGCTCTAACAAATTTAGTTTTAAATTTTCTCATACATTATTTTGTAAAATACAGATTACTTGTGAATCTAGTTATTTTTTACATAACGCAACAGTAAATTATATGTAAGTATCTACTTATATGAAATTGAAATTTTATCTTCTGTCATAAAGTTTTATCTTCTTCACTGTTTTTCTTTTTTTTAATTGGATTGCATTCCATTTCTGTACTCTCGAATGTTAGCTTTATAGCGAGCGTGGCGTGTTCGTTAATCCGTCATATAGAGCAAGATCATTTGTAAAAAAAGCAAAATCCAGCGCACAGCCTCTACTAGGCTCCCTCTGCCTCTGGGGATACAGCGTGACTTAAAAAAAAATATGTCAATATCCCAAATATACATACCTCACTCAATTTAACGCGGTTTGTATACGGTGTTAGGGCGACAGGCAAAAACTTATGAGCGACCAGTAGAGCTATCGTGGCGATAGCGCGCAACCCGTGGATGCAGGCTATCTCGTCTTTGTTGACTGGCGCCACCAATTTGCTAAGTGTGTTATATAGAGAGAATGGACTCATGATTCCATCTGGAAAAAATAGAAATATACTTTTAGAGTTGTTGTGGAACTGGGAAATCTATTTAATCAAATGAAATATCAGTGGTTGCACTTCATGTAATGAAAGTGAGTTTTTATGTCCGTTAACTTTAAGGTATTACAATTATAGCTTTATGTACATACGAATATGTGTATGTATATACGAATGTAAATAACCCGGCCAAGTGCGAGTCGGACGCTCCCATCGAGGATTCCGTACCAATTTTAGGATTGTATTTTAATTTTGTATAATATGAACTACAAATATAATTTTGCTATATATTTTTTACTATAAAATATATATATTTTTTAAATTTTTGAATTGTTTTGTTTATAACTGTAGGCGAATAGGAAGTACTCTGGTTTGTTTTAAATACGCGGCGAGTTCCATACAAAATGCAGCGAAAATGACGCATAAATGCTCATATCTTTTGATTGTATTAAATTAGAAGAGTGATTTTTTTTGGAAATGAAAGTTTGATATAAATTTCAGTTTGATACCTCCACGCAATCTCGTAGTAAATGGTTTTATGAAGAACAAAGTTATCTATATAAGAGTTACGTTTTTTCCTTCTGTCCATGTGTGATGTAACCCGAATATTATCATGTTTAAAATTGATTTTTTATTACTTATTATTTTAATAAAATAGTTGAATAAAATTACTAGTATATAAGGCCTGTAGCGATTGCTCGTAACTTTTCATTCAAAGAAACAATAAAATTGAAACGTATGTGGTACTGCAGAGGATTTTTATAGTATTTATTTATGTATTCACATATAACTTGCAATTACTAGTAGCCAATGGAATTTACATTTTTCTAAAATAAGATATAAAAATAGCGTAAAAATAAGCATTATAATGCACAACACCTCTATAGTAACGACTTCAAGTGGACTTTCTCCCTTCATAACGCCATAGACTTAAATGTATCAAAATGTAGAAACTAATAGTCCAGGGAACTCTACACCTATAAAAATAAAAATATCAAGAAAACTCGAGCGTAAAACTCGATGAGACGTAAAACTGTCGTCGTTCCCAATTTGCATAATAAATTATTTCGTTCGTTGATTTAGAAAAGAAGTCAAGTTCCTAACTGGGGTTTTTGAGGTCTCTAAATTTATTTATGTAAATACAAATTTCGCGGGACACCGACTACGTTGGTAAAAAAAAAAAAACAATTTTTTACACATTTAATGGTTTACAAAGCAGTATTTTTATTTATTTTTTACAAGCTACCGTTTGGGAAAAAATATATTTTATTAATTGTATTAAGGTTTTATTATATAAAGTTGAAAAATATAGAGTAGTAAAAAATATATAGATAGTATTGTTCATAATTAACTATGTTATTTATGTGTGTTGCCATGCATATTTCATGATTATTATTGTTTTATTTGCTTATTTTACAACTTATATCCAAGGTACATAGCGTTACATAATGAAAAAAATTTACCTACTTTCTTGAACTCGATTTGAATATTCTTAGTGTAGAAAATATTAATTATTGAATCCTTAATATAGCGTTGAGTTCTGCCACTCAATGTCTCCAGAATTCGGCAGAAACTGAGGAACGGAGTGTCTTAACACTAGGTTCCCTCTGTCTAACCTGCTGTGTACGGGATACAGCGTGAAGCTGATTTGATTTTATTATTTTCTGTTTTCCACTAGTTTTAAACGAAGGAGAGAAGTCATTTGTTATTTGTTTCGCATAGAAATGTTAGTACTAATATTAAATATAATTTATTTTAATGCCAAAATTTATAGATATTTTGAAATGGATTTCTACATAAATACAAAAGTAATAAAATATTATAATGTGCGCTATGTAAGGTAACCTTCGTTCAGTGAATATGATCCGACCTTTCTTTTTCCGACAGTATCGTGAATTATAATGATTATTTGCTGAAACTGGTTTAATAGTTTTGAAACGAAAGTTTATTTAATAATTTTGCAATGCAATGACAGTTTAATGTTACAAAATTATTAGAATTTACTAGTAACGTAATAAATATTTGAATTTAAATAAAATAATTTTCATATTGAAGGGAAACAATGCATATTGTTATGTTAAAGTTAATTATATACAATTGTATACCTATGCGGCGTTGAGTTCTCAGCCGTGTGGTCCCGGCTTAGAATAGGATCACCCTGGTACTGTCGGTGTCGTAAGAGGCGACTAAAGTACGTGTGGTAGAGTCACGTCGCCAGTAATGGCAACACGCATGGGCAGACTCGACCGGATTTAATACCACCCCCGGCATCTTAAACCGGCGTGAAGTAGTGGCCCTTGCCACTGCGTTTCGCATTAGGTAATGCCGGGCCCCGGTGCCCTTCATCTCCACCTTAAAAGGCTGGCAACGCACCTGTGGCTCCTCTGGTGTTGCATGGGGTCGTGGGCGGCGGTGATCACTTACCATCAGGTGACCCGAACGCTCGTTTGCCTTGTCCTCTCCCATAAAAAAAAAAAAAAAAGAGTTCTGCCACTCAACATGCAATGCCTCCAGAATTCGGCAGAAAGTGGGGAACACAGGGTCTTAACACTAGGTTCCCTCTGCCTACCCTTCTGTGTGCGGGATGCAGCGTGAAGCTGATATGATATGAAGCTATACCTACTAATATTATTAACCTAAGAGTAGCTTGATTAAACGAGATAATCTCAGACTTATCTGTACCAGTAGTTACTTTTAAACAAAAAATTTTAAACTTGAGTTGAAAAATATTTCCATTTAGTAAAAAGGAAAAATTAAGCACGCAAGTTTTTTATTATTAATATATTTTTACTATTAATATATATTAATTAGTCAAGACTATTTTTAAAAATCTGTTTAAAAAATCAAAGCCATTACAAAAAAATCCCTATGATATTTAACAATTACAATAGTTCACAGAAATCTGTACTGGCAAGAGACGGCGATCACCTGACATGTTAAATAATGATAAATAGAATAACCGCGCAGGATAATATATTATGGCTTCGCTACACAAAACCACAAAATCCCGTTGAAAAATGGGCCAATATTGCGAATAGCTCAGTGTTTTTACCTTTATGTTTATATCTGTATAAATGAAAATGGTGGATACACGACAGGGCATTTCTATACAATTTTATTAGTGTAACAACTCGTATGCCTTAACTTTTATAGGAAAGTAGTTTTATACAAAAAAGTCTATAAATAATATATATCTTATTTCAACTTTCACGCTGTATCCCGCATATGACGGGATAGGCAGAGGAAAGATAGACACTTCACTTCTCAATTTCCGCCTAATTCTGGAGATATTGCGTATCGGACTCGTCAATCTGTCGCGCTTACAGTGAAATGCCTGTACCACTGCGCCACGACTGGCCTCTTTACAATGTCATTAGTGTAAGAATTTTTTTGCCTTACCTTTTATAGTTTTATATAAAATGGTCTTTAAGCAATACATAAATTTACCCCTGTTTTTAATTTCATATATAACAGAGTAGGCCGAGAGAAACTAGAATCAAGACACTTTAAGAAGAGAACTTTAAGAAGATTTATGCTGGCTAAGAAATATATATAATTCCTAAAAAAAATACTAATATATTAATTAAATTACTTAATATAGTAAATATTTTATTTTCAGTTATCTATAATACTAAATCCTGCTGTTAGATTTTATTACCCGCTAATTTAATTTAAAAAAAAAACGTAGTTAAATTGCGTTTTAACAATAAGAGTGTCGATTTTAATTCAATTGAAATAGCAATCGCGTTGCGCTCTCGTTACTTAATCCAATTTGATACCTCATCAGTCCGTTAAAATAAACAACTGTAACGACTGTTAAGCTGCATTGCATGATTATATTATAATTTTCTCCTTTTATCACCACGCCCTTATTAGCAATTTTGAGCCGTTTTCAGACCAATCGTGGTACAGAGGCATGTAACGTGACTGTAAACGCGATAGGTTGGGGGTTCGATTTCCATTCGAGGAAATGAAATATTTCTTATTTCCATTTTCCTTGGTTCGGGTGGCGTGGCGAAGAGCGGTTGAGTTCCGCCACTCAACAAGCGTTGTGACTTGAATGACCGCTCACCTCCAAAATTCAGCGGAAAATGGGGAACAGAGTGTCTTAACACTAGTTTCCCTCTGCCTGCTCTGCTGTGTGAAGAAACTCCCTTTCCCACTTTCTGTCGAATTCTGGAGGCATTGCGTGTCAAACGAGTGTCAAGTGGCAGAACTCAAAGCCGCGCTTTACCTCAACAATGTATTGCCGTGTAAAAAAAGCTTGGGGTGCTTTTTAAGTGAATATTCGTCTTATTATCATAAATAAATGAGTCAATCAATCATACTACATTATTAACACCAGTCAATCGACCGTTCGTTATGCATTCGATGCATTTAACAGTGATCCACACACAAAATTGCGGTATTTTCACACAATGTAAAATATTTCAAAAATACAAATTCAATTTTTAGGTTTTATTAAATATTAATTAATCAGGAAACAAAACATAGTGGGATATTATTGCTATCCAGTAAAAAAATGTTCATAAAATTGGTATATGTCCTACTCAATATTCAAATTATTTTTATTTCCTCGCTCTGCGATCATATACATAAAACTGACAAAAGTTTATTTGAGTACTGTAAATATATTATTAATAACAAAGTAAAGAGTCAGGAGGACGCAGTGGCACAGCGGCTCACTGTGAAAGCGACATGATTAACGTTTAGAGTTCGATTTCCACGCCTTGGTGGCATGAGAAACACCGCGTTGAGATCCGCCACTACCCTAATATTTAAGCGAAAGGTAGGGTAGAGACGCAGGATAAAGCCTGAAGTAAAAAAAAGTTTGATTATAAATAGACGTACCGTTAACGTAATTCCTAAAAATATCACGGCCATAAATCATTGTTTCTGACCACGTATCAATAAATACTTCGGGTCTATTGATATCAGACGATCGGTCGACGTGACCCTTGCTTAACTGTAAGTGTGTGTAATTTGTGCTAATTACCGGTGTCATCGAAACAAAATCCGATTTGATTACAATTGAACTCTCATTATTTAATGTAGGTTAAGGTTGGCCAAAGAGTCATTACGCTTGCACGTATATTTAAAATGAATTATTTTTAATTTTAATACCCACTAAAGTTAGTATTTAATTAATATAAACGGTGCTGTGACTTTTACTAAAGTTCACTTGTAAATGACTCTTCAACTCGATGACTAATGATTTATTTCATGTCCAAATGTTGTATCGAAATGCATATATATGCATAAAAATATAATAAAATTTGTGCAATTTAGTCCGCTATATGCAGATCAGTATCGTTTTATTATTAGTTGGAGATTATATATTTCACAAGTGTAGAACCAATTTGTATATATCTTTGTAAGAAACTAATATAAAGCGATCGTTTACTCAGACTTTGTGCAATTCATTAATCGTCCAAGATCATGAAACTAAAATAAACTGTCTTAGACGATCTGAAAAAAACCGGGCAAGTACGAGTCGAACTGAGGGTTCTGTACTATTATCTATAAAAACTTATGTGTTTTTGTTTATATATGTTGTTTAGCACACACCATCAGAAATCAATAGAAATGCTTAATCTATGAAAATTTTAATTGTCTAAATATCACAATTGAACACATGACGAAGAGACACAGTACAACAAAGTCTTAGTAATAGAGTCTCGTTTTACCCTTTGAGTACAGAATCCTAATTAGGGAGCCCTATCAACTTTTCCGTGGCTGGTTTACTCTGTGACTTAATAAATTATTTTCATTTCCTCGCTTTAAGAACTAGATATATCGCGGCGTTGAGTTGGCTGGTCGCTTGTTTGGTAATTTTTAGAACACAATGATAAATTTATAATGATATACTATTACATACATATGTAATTAATATTCTAGTCAGTCAGAAGGCCATTGGTTTTTGTATGACCCAATGAAAATACCTGACAGACATTAATTAAAATTAAATTATCCAAATTTTTTTGTCTTCACGTTATACCTCTCATTTAGCAGGGCAGAGGAAGCACAGTGTCAAGACACTCCATTCCCCACTACGAAATTTCTCGAAATTCCTACGAATTCATGCATTTTGAGTGGCGGAACACAACGCCGTGTGGTCCCGGCTTAGAATAGGATCACCCTGGTACTGTCGGTGTCGTAAGAGGCGACTAAAGTACGTGTGGTAGAGTCAAGTCGTCAGTAATGGCAACACGCATGGGCAGACTCGACCGGATTTAATACCACCCCCGGCATTTTAAACCGGCGTGAAGTAGTGGCCCTTGCCACTGCGTTTCGCATTAGGTAATGCCGGGCCCCGGTGCCCTTCATCTCCACCTTAAAGGCTGGAGACGCACCTGTGGCTCCTCTGGTGTTGCATGGGGTTGTGGGCGGCGGTGATCACTTACCATCAGGTGACCCGAACGCTCGTTTGCCTTGTCCTCTCCCATAAAAAAAAAAAAACGTCGCAGTTTTGCCAATCACCAGAGGGAAGGAATGAAAATATTAGATATTTAATCCAGTGAGAATCGAGTCCACGACCGTCGCGTTTACAGTCGCACCCTTATGTTTTACACGACAACCTCAATTACTATTTTTATACTTAAAATATCTTTCCACCCTGTCTGAATGAGTAGAGTGTTGGATGAGAATTCTCCACCTATCATGCTATCAAAAGAAAAACCCAAAACGGAGAATAGAATAATGTAATAATGTAGACCTAAAGTTTCAACTAATTTATATTTTTTTTAAATTTTAAGTTTAAAAAATTTAAAAAAACTTATAATATAGTGGTAGCTTTGTTCATATAGAAGGAGTATCTTTATAATTAATTTACGTAATTATTTCCCATATTGTATTTTATAGTACCACATATCCACGTTATGTATTTATTAGACATACGATACGCTTGATTTATACTTCTTTCTAGTTTCATAGAAACTAGTCTTAATAAAAATAATAAAATCTTTAATTTCAGAATATAATAAGATTCTAATTAGTTTCACATAGATTTACAATAAAGAGACCCAGAATAAGGGTTCCGTTCGTTCGTTCCCGTTCCCATTAAGACACGCGTACTTCCTATTTTCCGCGGAATTTTGGAGGCATTGCGTAATCAGTGGCAGAAGTAAATTGCACCAGGTGATAAAATATTTCAATAAAATTAAATATTTAATATAGGCGTCGAACCTATGATCTGTCGCGTTTACAACACACTCTTATGCCCCTGCGAAAGACTGACCTGAAATCTATAATTTAGATGCATATATTAAATATCTGACCTGACTTGCTTTCCTTGGGTTCATTTTCACTCTTTTCATCATCCTCGCCACCATTTTCTTTATCAGAAACATTTCTAGCGAGGAAGTCCTGGAGCGTAGCCACTCCAACTAATATTATCACTATGACATACAATGATCTGAAATATAAAAAAACATGTTGACATGTTTCTACCTGTATTTCACACACAGTCGGGTAGACAGAGGGAACCTAGTGTTACTACATCCCATGTCCTATTTTCCGAGGAATTCTGGAGGTATTCCATTTTGAGTGATAGAACTCAACGCCACGCAATGTCTCGACACCAGAGCGAGAAAAACTATACATAAAATATTAAATTTACAATTTTTTTTTATATTTATATAGTAATTTCAACCAACTTCTATTTGCCCTAGTAGCAGCTAGTAATCAAATAACATTTAAGGTTATTACTTATTCAGAATAGCAACAAGGTGAGGTGTCCTCGAGGGAGCCACTACCCGCTATTATAAACGCGTGTTTACGACAACAGTACATATTACATTATCACCCCTAAAGACAGAAATTCTATTTTAATCAACAAAAGAATTAAAGCGGCATATTTAAAGATATATAAAAGAAGATTAAGCTTCGATAGCACTAAAAATTTTATATGGGAACCTCAAATCACAACATTGTATCTTTATAAAGCCGATAAACCCCACAATCTTTCCACTTCCACGAAAACAAAGTATCGTATCGTACAAGGTAAGTAAATTTTAAATTCTACGATCCTCAAAAACTATAACTTTTAAACTCTTTTCTACTGTCATTCAGACACAGACTCATTTCAGTCTTTTGTTTAAAAGTATTATGTTTGTCGGAAGTGAATTCGAATTCTATCTTATAAAGGAATAAAAAACTATTAAAAAAAAATAAAAACCCCCAAAGAGAAAAACTAGCCAAATATTCTATTAGGATTAACAATCGGGACCTCTTAATCTGAGACCAGTCGTGGCGCAGTGCCACAAGGGTGCCGCCCGTAAACGCGACGGTTGTGGGTTCGATTCTCACACGAGGAAGTGAAATATTTCTTTACGTTTATATTTCCATTTTTCATGCGGGGGGGGGGGGGGGGCGTTGGATTGTTAAGATTTAATTGATGAAACAATTTGTTATTGGACCGAATATTATAAAAAAAGTATAATATAAAAATATTATAATAAAAAGTTTATATTTTGCCCACATTTTTATATGTGGCTTTATGAAACTTGAAGCCACAACCTTGTAATTAGCATCTAGCTGTACCCCATATACTATGGTACCTAGTGTTAAGAACCATAATTTTCGAGACATGGCTCAAACTTAACTACGCATTGTCTTGATACTTGAGCGAGGAAATGAAAATAACTCGGGCCCCCGAGTGGGAATCGAACCCATATAATCGTCCCGTTTACAGTCAGAACGAAGAAATCCACGAAAGTTGTGCCAGTGCGCCATGATGGCTTCAACTGTTAGACGCTAAAGATAAAATGTTTTATACAAATAGTAAAACATTATAACAAATTATCTTACATAGTCAATATTGTCGGTATTTCCAACCATTCATTCCACCAGCTCGACCCTTTCCTCACATGGCAATCGGTGTCATCCACTTTTACCCTCAAACTGATACCAGTCTTATACTGATAATGCTTTATGGCATCTCGCAAGACGACTTCCACGTCTTCTGATCCACAAGGTGACGGCACACAGACGCCCCAACTTAGTGTAGAGAAACGCGGCACGAAGTGACCTGGCTAAACAAATTATAAGAACGCTTAGGATCTGTGGTTTTATTAAATAATAAATTCAGAAGCTCACGCTTTTTCTCACACAGTCTTCTGCTATAAGGATTTTAAGTGTTAGATACATAGAAATTAAAATGGTGTTGTTGAGTGATACAGACAAATAATTATGCATACATACAATATTTTTTTTATCATAATCATATGCAAAACAAATTATTTTATAGAAAAATATCAGACTCATAAAAACATACTTTGCATTCTGATTATATATATATATATATATGAACTTATGTAAATATAATGATTTCACTGAAATTCTACGTAGAAAATATTACAAAGAAATATACTTAGAATGTATTTAAGAAGCGTGCAAGATCAAAAAACTATAATAATATGTGAATAAATAATGTGAATAACGATTTAATATGTTATATACAACGAATAACTTCCTGTTCCTGTTAAATATATTAAATACAGAAATGGATTAAAACTCACATCATCAATTCTACTTTTAAACAGATTTCGGGCTTGCGCCAGATGTACAGGCATTTCCAGTTCGGTCTGTTCCGCTTTCACATCAATCATGGCCAAACAGTATTTCCCTTGTATCTTGACCACGCTACCAGTGTCCAGTTGTACCCTAGCCCGGACGCCGAGGCACTGGTCAAAGTCACCCAGCTGTATACCATTACCTTGTAACAGCCCCGAGGGAACCTTCGCCGTTGCATCGAGCACTGTAATGAAAAATTCCACTTTTGTTCAACTATGTAAACCCTGTGGGAGCAGTTCAGCCGTTCACAAGCGCAAATGGACTTCTCAAGGGCACCTTTGTGTCCATTGTCTGTTTTATTTTTTATAGAGTATCGAAAAATTTAATCTAGTCTAAGTGGACTTTTACTTAACAATTTTAATTTTTATTTCTCTAGAAACAACTGAGAAAAATAATATTTGATATTTTTAGATTTCTTTTTGTCGATCTTATGAATAGCAATAAGGTTTTTTTTAAATTCACTCTGTACCCCGCAGGGAGAGCAGCAGAGAGCTTTGGGGGGAAGATACTCCGATGCCATTTAAGCATATCTGTTCCCAACTTTCCGACGAATTCTTGAGGTATAAGGTAATTGTATAATTGCTTAATTATACAATTAATTAAAATAATTAATTTAAATTCAATTAATTAAATTTAAATGTTTGGTACTATAAAGTTTTTTATCATGTCATTTAATTTAAATACAATTAAAATATTATTTAAGTCTATAAATAACGGGGAGTAGCACAATTCGATAAGATTACTTACTTACGCCAATACTTTTTTAATGTACTAAGATATGTACATATATATGACCCTATGGTAAAAAATAATTGATAAACATAGAACTAAATACAGGTTTAACATATTATGATATGCAAAACTGTGTGGCTTTAAACAATTCGACGCAACACACTCTGCTATCTCCATTTCACGTAACGTTTACAAAAATATCTAATTATTATAATAAAAAGAATGTCCCCGCAGTTCCTCGTCGAATTTTATTCAAGAGGCACTAGATATTGGGTAGAACTATTTTATTCTACGAATAATATAATGTAATAACTTTCATATTATGAAGAAAAAAATAATAAGCTTATATGAATATTTATGTCCAAAAAATAAACTATATTTACTGTTACTATTATTTTTTCGATTATACATCTTTTCATTTTCACATTTCTATTAACTATCTCTAATTCTATAGCTATTAAAGTCAATCGTGGCGCAGAGGGACAGAGTGTGACTGTAAAACCGACAGGTTGTGAGTTCGATCCCCACTCGAGAAGATGAAGCGTTTATTTAAATGTATATTTCCATTTCTTCGCTTTGTTCGTTTCATTAAAATCTCTCTACCAATAATTAAATAAATTTGTTAAAATAAGTTACGTTATTTTTGTAAAAATGAATACATACATATCCACTTTTATTTTATTTAAATTTACGCATATTGATAAAATTGTACTTACTGTTTAAAGCCCATAGTTTAGATCCACGTAACTGTCTTAGTAGAATTTGCCCTTGTCTACGACATTCAGGGTTATGTATACGAGAAAAATTTGGAGCGAAAGTAGGTAAAAATGTATAGAAATCGTCAAATTCACTATGGAGTGCGTTGCGACGCAACAACGCGTCTGAAAGATGCTGGAGTCGATCATCTTTACTTAAAACCTTAGACACATTTTCTTTGACCTCTTGTTCTTCATTAGTTATCTTCGTCACATCAACAACTGGAAGCCATTTTTTTTCTTTTACCGTTTTAGGTTTTTCTATTATTTTTATATCTTCTGTGCCTTTATTTTCTGCTTTTTTAACTTTCACAGCAGCATCTACTTTTAAAGCACTTCTTTCTAACGTAGGTTTTGCCGCTTTAGATTCCTTAATTTTAACTTCAGTGTTGGTTTTAATTTTTTCAGTATCTTTTAAAACTTTACTATGCTTAACTTTCTCATCAACACCTACTTCTGGTTTCATGGATTTCAACGGCCTAGGTTTTAATTTTAAGCTTTCCTTAATAATATCTTTAGGTGGTTGTACATTATTTTTTATATCTTGCGTACCTTTGTCAGTAGTGTCATCGTTATCAGGCTCATGTTTTTTTAGTTTTGGTGAAAGATTTGAATCTTTGATTGAAGTAGCAACCTCCAATTTCTTTTTCGATTCAGTTACTTTTGGAGTGTCTTTAGATCTGGATTCGTCATATTCGTCATCGTCATCGATATCACTATCGTCGTCGTCGTCATCAAAATTTAGTACTAAAGATGGTTTTTTACTTTTGTTTTTTACAATAGAATCCCTTTTTGCTTGCGATTTTTTTAATACAGATTTTTCTAAAACACTTTCATCTTCATCATCATTTTCTTCAGAATCGTTAATGGATTTGACACTAACCTTACCTAACTTTTCTTCTATCAAATGTCGTTTATCTTTAAGATTTTTTTTAATATCATCATAATGCTTAACACTTTCTTTTTTAAAACTATGGGAACCTGGGTCAAGGTCATTATCACTCACATCACAATTTTCACATTTATGTCTTCGAAAATCGGGTTTCACTTCATGGGAAGTTCCAGGTAACCGTACGCGGAATGCGCTTATCACTGACACTAATAGAGGAACGGTGAGTAAAATTAGAGCTAGCGTCCACTTGTGGCACACCATGGCCGACGCGCGAGACGCTCAAGGCGCCATCATACGTCCGACTGAAACGTATTCATCTAAGCCCTGGCGCTATTTACGTCGCACACGCACCACTCCGGTGGAGTCCTACGGGCACTTCATTGATGGCAGTGAACTTCGCTATGGGACGTAATTTTTAGTTGTTATCAAACGTTTTTAGTGGTAAAATATACATTCCCGGCCGGAGTTAATTCGAGTATACGGATACGAGGGCACGGTTTATGGCTTACGGCCAAGATTAGTGTAAAAATAGTGTGGCAGAGGCGATTGTCCCGCGCGCGAGTCGAATTGATGACGACTAGATTGATTAAATTACATTAAGATGATTGGTTGTCATATGAGAGTTATGTTCAAAATCAAAATAATGGGAAAGATTTGTTTTTATATAAGAAGTGTCCTTGAAACATGACAGTAGTTAGTGATAGTCATATTAAAAAATAGCTTATAAATTTTATATTATTCCATGAAAATATAAAAATAAAATAGTAGTTATATTACTTTAGCAAACATAAAATAAGGTTAAAAGAAGAAAATTAAATAATTCACACTTTTTAATATACATTTCTTGCCTATATTATTTGTAACGTATCTTTAATGCATATGTTCTTTTATTCTAAAAAATATTTAAGTCTTTGCGCAGTAAGTATAATTTATAATGCCTTTACAAATCTCTAAGAGTGATTAATTAGTAATACATAAAAGACAACAATAGTGTACGAAGGTCCGTTTCATCAATTGTATTTTTACTAAGCCCTGGCTCTCGCCCTTGAGTGTCGCAATCCACGATTGGCAGTCGTCAGTACAATGTGTGACCTCATGCTCATTTCAACTTTAAAAACTAAATGAAATAAAGACTACAACAGAATGGTACATTTACAAAAAACCCGCCTGATTCTTCTTTGTGCTTCAAACGTTTAAAGAGTTTTTAATTTTTTTTCTCAGGGAATTATTTTCATCTTCACACTGTATCCTGCAGTCGCGTTACAGTCCCATGCTCGTGCTCCTGCGCCACGACGGTCTGCCAGGATACATTTTCTTTAATTTATAAATAAATGGTTATCTGCGCATTAAAAAAAAATATTATAATGATCAGTTGCGACTTTGTCAGATGTAATTTTAATTATCTTTAGATGAATATGAATACCTAAGAAAATGTATCCCACATTTTCTTTCTGACTGTTCACTCAGGGTATTTAATTTTATGGGCAAAAAACTATTTTATTGGTGAAATCAAAAATAATAAAATTGCTCCAAACGAGCTAAATTAAACAGCTGCACCAAAATCTCATTAAATTTAATTTAATTTAAAAATAGCACGGACTAGTTGTTAGACCGACACGAGCAGGGATAAAAATGTATAAATATGTAGATATTCATTATATGGTGTTTTAACCCTTTAAGACCATTTATGGCTATATGAACGAGAAAGAAAATATTAATAGATAAAATCAAATAATATAGTTTAGAATAAATGTATACTTTTTTCATGTGTGCCCAAAAGCAGTAAATGGCCGCAAGAGACACATCAAGTGATAATACGCGAAATTAAATATTAGATATTTTCATTCTGGTGTCGAGACTGCGTAGCTTCAACACGCACTGGCACTAGAATTCAGCAGAAAATGAGGAACGAAATGTCTTATTATTAGGTTCCATTGAGTAGCAGGGTAGGCCTGCTGTTTGCGGGACAGTGTGAAGGGTGGCACGGCTTAATTTTTTTTTTATTAATTACTTAACCCAAATTGTTCCTATAAACGACCATTCCTATAAACAACCATGTATAAAATATAACAAAAAATAAAAATAATATGTATATATATATATAATATAAAGTCAAAACAAATATATATAAATAATTAAATATAGCAATGTATAGCAATTTGAGTAATTCTTCACTGTCATTAATTCATGGGGCGCTTCGGGAGTCCCACTGTGAAATAATTAAAATGTAAGCAAACACGCCTACGAGACGGCGACTGTACTGTAATTATTTTGTAATTTTTTTATGTTTGTCGCACAAGTTAAATTAATACATAAATATACTCGCATATGGAATTTAAGTAATACATTTTGGTTTTGGAGCCTTTAAGCCTCCAATTAGGTTACAAGTCCCAGGCACAGCTTTCTACTACGAGTACTTTCTGCAACTAATAAGCTTCACATCGACATACCCGAAATGCCAAGAACTTTCTTCTCTATGTCATCTGAATTAAATTACAATTTCCTACATATATCCTCTCTACATATCCTCTGGCTATATCTTGTAATAAAATTTTTCATTTAAAGGTATACATTAATCTCATATAGATACATACGTGAAATAGGCATACAAACGTGCAAAATTATTGAATTTTCTTTTGATTGAGTCTAAATTCTTGCAATATTTTTTTTAAGTAGGAACGTTTAAATCTATAATAGGAAGAATGCCAAAGTAGGGAACGGAGTGTCTTAACACTAGGTTACCTCTGCCTACCCTGCAGTGTGCGGGATACAGCATGAAGCTGATTGATAAATTAATTTACTTAAATCTTTCAAATAAATCTCGTAATTGTGGTACAGTAAGACCAATTGTGACGTTCAGTTCCGTTACTCTACACGCACAGTCTGAAAAGCTTACCTACCTACTATATAGCTTACCTACTATATGTGCAGCTATAAGAGAAAAAATGAGATGTCATAGATAATGGCATCCATTCAAAAATATTGTGAAAATAGCTAAATAAAATTATAAAATCATCGTTAAATATAAATAGCAATAAATAATAAACGAATTATAAATTATGTTAAAACTACTTCATAATAAAATACAAAAGAAAAAAAAAAGCGAACTTTTAAAGTCACCATGTAACCTCTAACCTTAAAAATATATTTGAGTGCATTAAGCAGTTACCTCTGGGTCTCGGTTACGCCAGCCTTGACTTACTTACACCACTTTTACTCGTGTATATATATATATATATATATGTTTGTTTACGATTCAGATGAACAATCATTTTTCTTAAATTTATATATAATAAGTGCATATTGATTTATGTAATAATGTATTTAATTCGATTGTAATATATTTTATATGAATCATAAGATGCAATATAAACATTGCAATTGAGGCTGGTCGTGGCGCAGTGGTACAAATTGTGCTGCACAATCGACTGGTTGCGGGTTCGATTCCCACTCGAGGAAAGAAAATATTTATTTATGTTTTCATTTCTTCGCTCTGGTGAAGTCAGCCGTGTGGTCCCGGCTTAGAATAGGATCACCCTGGTACTGTCGGTGTCGTAAGAGGCGACTAAAGTACGTGTGGTAGAGTCACGTCGCCAGGAATGGCAACACGCATGGGCAGACTTGACCGGATTTAATACCACCCCCGGCATTTTAAACCGGCGTGAAGTAGTGGCCCTTGCCACTGCGTTTCGCATTAGGTAATGCCGGGCCCCGGTGCCCTTCATCTCCACCTTAAAGGCTGGCAACGCACCTGTGGCTCCTCTGGTGTTGCATGGGGTCGTGGGCGGCAGTGATCACTTACCATCAGGTGACCCGAACGCTCGTTTGCCTTGTCCTCTACCATAAAAAAAAAACAGCCTCCTTGTTGTATCTTTTCTTAATATGGAAATTAAGTTGAAGTTAATTTATCTTTGAATTATTGTCAAGTCAGTTATGTCTTCTTCACGAATTTCTTGCAATACACGGAATAGTATAATGAAAATTTTGTGTCATGTCATTCCTTTTTCTCCTTTATGGTTCAATTACAGAAATGAAGTCGGTGAATTTTTATATGTCACGTTTGACCCCCCTATAAGTAAATAATCTTAATTTTCCTTTCAACCCTTTATGTTAGTCAATAATATAATATTAATTTAATATAGTACACTAATAGAAAAAATATATTTTATTTATTTTTTAGCTTCTTGCTGTATCCCATATGTTAAGACACGTGTCAAGACACTCACTTTCTGCCCCGAATGCAAGAAATTGTCTGTTGAGCGGTAGAACTTAACACCGTATTTTTTCATTTTATTACAATTAATTGCAATGTAGTAATAGACATGATATGATGTGAGTAATATATTTTATATCTTACGCCGTATGATCTTGCCTTAGAATAGAATTACCCTGGTACTGTAAGTGTCGTAAGAGCCCGGCGTCCTACATCTCCACCTTAAAGGCCGGCAACGCACCTGTAACTCCTCTGGTGTTGCATGGGGTCGTGGGCGGCGGTGATCACTTGTCATCAGGTGACCCGAACGCTCGTTTGCCTTGTCCCCTCTCTTTATCTGTTAATTTAGAGTGATAGGATTGGCACTACTGTCGAGTCTGGAAATTTTATCACTCCGTAGAAAGTAATCGTGTGTTTTATTATGTTTATATACAGATTTGACAAGGCGCATTAATAAGTCATAAATAATCTAATAATAAATAATCTTTTAATTATTTTAAAATTAATTTGTTATATTGGTTCGCTTTTAAATTTTCTTCTATTTTCCACTTTCTGCTGAGTTCTCGAGATATTGCTTGTTGAGTAGCAGAACTCAACGCTGCGCTTTGCCTCGTTACCATAGCGAGGAAATGAAAATATTTAATATTAAATTCCGAGTGGGAATCGAACAAACAACCGTAAGAGTATAATATAATAAATAATAGATTATTTCCGCGACCGCGACCACTCAATGCAGTTTGATCTTTATAAAATTTTGCCTTTTCCTTATGCTATGCTAATGTATATTTTTAAAAATAGGATACTTCATTTAAATTGTATAATAATATAACTGACAAAAAATCTTCGCAATGTAAAAAATATATTCAAAACACTTACGTTTTACTTAATTTATAACTTCCCTATTTGCTAATATGGAGCAAGTCATGTAAGTAAATTTGTATTTTTTAAGATACGAGTAGTTTTTAGACGATTAGAGAGTATTTTTTAGACGATTAGAGAGTATTTTTTTATTCAGTCGGCCTTTTTGAGGACTAGTATTACTTTTAGGAAAATTTAACATTTATACATGTATATTTTATAACTATCGTAATAGGCTCAAACGCGGGTAAAATCTATCAAGAAAATCAACAAAATAATTCACAACCTTAATAGGTTTCTATGATATCAATAAACACATTATATTAATAACTATTTAATACTGGGATCGTGACGACTACTCATTATGATTACATTACTCTTTAACGCGTGTGTCGTCCGCATTGGGAATGGTTAAATCGTATATAATTGTTTTATGTATATGAGATTTTCTTTACACATATACTTGTAAAAATATATTTGGTATCGTCTCAGCTTCATGCTGTGTCCCGCAGATACCAGGGTAGGCAGAGGGAATCTACTGTGAAGACACTTCCACTGCAATATCCGCCAAATTCTGGACGCATGCGTGTTGAGTGGCAACGCCACGGTTTGCCTTGTTTAACAGGGCGAGGTAACGGAAATATTAAATATTTTATTTCCTTAATGGGAAACGAACCCACAACCTATCACATCTACAGTTCCTGCGCCAAAACTAGGTCTCTTGGGTTTTCTTATCAACTTTATTTTTTTTTTCATCTCCTGTGCCTTTCACTCGTAATAGATTTCGTGAAAATTATGAAAATGAAATATTAAGTGTGTGGTAAAAATCTATGAATTTTCACTTTCTTTCTATATTTACAAAATTTTAAATAAAATGAAAAATTATTTTCATGCATGACAAAAATGTAAAATTACAGTGAATAAAAAAATAAAAATGTAATGTAAAAAAACAGTAATGTCAAATTCGCTGCAATGTATATTACTCTATACTAATACATCAAATTCCAGGACGAAGGCCAGTCTTCAAAATTAACATAAATATATACATTTTTTTATAATAGACTTAAAAACCCTTTAAATAAATTAGCCCTTGATCTGTATGTATCCTTTCACAAATGTCCACGCTGCACAGTTTAGTTTGCATCTCGCCATTAGTCGGAATACATTCACCTAAAAATTAAAATGTCAATAATAAACAAATAACGATTAAATAATCTATAATAATTTAATAGAAGTAGGTAGATAAAAAAAATTATAGTAGTTAACTCTTTTGTCATCGGTGTTATAGGGTATTGTTTGAACGATCTTAATAACGAGCTGCCGGTGCGCGGCATCATTGCCGAGAGAAACATGGCTGCGCGCGCCTGCGTGCTCCTGTGCCTGATGTGCGCCTGCGCCTGCGCAACCCGCGAGTGTATCGAACTTACTATGAACAACAATTTACTATCAGAAAGCATATTTAATGGAACTATATTTAAAGTAAATAACGAATCTTATGTGGAAAGTGCTAAAATTAATATATTAGAACTCTGGGACAGGTTCCCGAGGATCATGGTTCCGATGAATGGCACGAGTGAACAGTGTCGAAAGGATAGCAGGTTGTTTTTGGACAGTCTAGACCGGTTGGAGCTTTGGGCACTGAAAAGTAATTATTTTTTATATCTTTATTTTTAATTATGGTCTTATAAATAAATCTAATGTCTTATAAATAAATAATATTCATATTTCTAAATCCATATTTAGTGACTCACACAGAAGATATTTTATTGGATCGAAAATGGATATTGTTTTTATTATAATGTATAAAAACTTAATAAAAAATATCGCAACAAAGGTGGCCGGCCGGCGCTAATTTAAGCACCAACCGTTCACATGCCAGTGTACAACCAGCCTTAACATCAACGAGGATCGCATACAAAAGTACTAAAACTATTGTTTTCTATTGATCTATAGTGACAGCATGCGTTTTTAATCATTTGTTGCCTTGAAATAACTAAGCATTCTCACAAATTCTATCTTCAATAATTGTTTTCTGTAATGGAGGACACGATTTCCAAACACCGAAAATTTAATATAAATTGTAAATTTGTAATATATTTTAAATTAGTTATTGTTTTACTTTAGTAGTATGAATTTCTTCCCTGAAACTGTAGTGGTAATTGAAGGCATTAGATTAATTATACATTTTTATACTTCCATATAAACTTCATCAACGTGAGAACAAATTTATTTTATAATACGGTATTTTTGCATCGTCCAATAAAAATATGTTGTAATAAATATATTTTATCACATATTTAATACTTGTAATGCTACTTTACATATATATTTTTAATTTATTTATTGAAAACACAAGAAACCTAGTTCTATATGTGCAACTACAGATCCAGATGAGGTTTTACGTACGAAACTTACCATACGAACTAAAATAACAAGGATTTCTCTATTAATATCATAATTCATGTACATCATTATAAGTATTCATAGTCCATACTTGTCATTAACAGCATTCTTAAATGTCGATGACATTTTGCTTATAATAATAAGGAGAATCTTCTCAAGATTGCAATCTAAAAAAACTTATATTTGTTTTCTTTAGTTTTGCGCTGCCGAGTTCGCGTTGTTTATTTACGTACCAGATTAGGGCATTAATAGAAAATATTAAAAACTTGTTAATCTTCTCTAATAATTACTTACCTGCTGATTAAATATTTATGCTGTGGAGTTTAGGGAAATAACTTAAGTGCCGCAGAGAATATTGTGGCGCGGAGGCAGAAGAGTACGACTGTAAAAGCTGACGACGATTTTAGGTTCCATTCCCACTCGAAGGTATAAAATATTTGTATTTTTTTTTTCAGAAGTACTCGCCTTGTAAGGAGAAAAGCGCGGCGTTGAGTTACGTAATAATACGCAAAAATATCCCCATTAAGAGTGGAGTGTCTGAATCTTAGACTATCAATCAGGTTCTGTCTGCGTACCCGCTAAAGACAGGATGCAGCATGCATCTAAAAGAAATAAGAAATATTAGCTTTTTCAATCTGGCTCTCAGACCGCTTTATTAAATTGCCATATTCATTGTAAATTGTAAATTGTCAAATCATAAAAGCGTTATTTTATAAAAATATTAATTTAATTCAAATTAGCAGTTTCAAATGCAGTTCTATAATTATAATATGTTCTTCTACGTTTGATTTTATATAATATATTTAATATAAATTAATAAAATTATTTAAAGTGTTTAACAGATAAAGAAAACGATGCGCTCGACATAATGAACTAAGAATTCAGAACCCTTGTTGTTTACTTGTTATCTAAGTTTGTAATATATGCACATACCTATTATATACTCGTACATACATGTTTGTTTAACAAGAGAGAGATAGGTTAAATTAAATATATTGTTTCTACACGCTGTATCCCGCATTTATCAGTAGTCTGGGCAGAGGGAACCTGGGAACGTAGTGTTGAAACACATGGTTCCTATTAAGACATTTGCGTTCCCCACTTTCCGTTGAATTCTAGACATTGCGTGTTACCTGGAAATGGTATGGAAAGAAATGAAAATATTAAATAATTCATGAACCCGAGTGGGAATTGAACCCACCCACACGCGTCGTTTGCAGTCGCATACATATGCTCTGTAATAACTTAAAATAACTAAACACTATCCTAATAAAAAGATTAAAAATAAAACAAACAAAAATCGTTAAATATTTTAAAATAACATTTGGAACAAGTTCTCTTACTGTTTTTTACATATATCAATTTCCTTAACAGTAATATACTTAAAAAAATAATATTATTATAGTTTTTTTTATTTATTTGTATGCACATATATAATTAATATATCATGTGTCAAATATACACACACACACCTACTTGATGCAGTCGGTCGGTGACATTCACTTTGCCTGGTAAAGAAGTCCTGCCGAACGACGCCTTAAACGAGAATATTTTATTTAAATGAAATGACCTTACTAGTTGTACCATGAGAAATAAAATAAATAGACTAGATTTCAACAGGACTGCTTGCTACAAAAAAGATTTTTTTTGCAACAGCAAAAAGTAGTCAGGCAACCTAGTGCTAAAAGACTTTGTGAATATAATATTTTAGAAAAACTATAAAAAAATGAATGTAGTGGGACTTAAGCCCGCGTCTCTGTCCTTGAATCGTCCCAATTCTTTGACCACTAAGCAATGCGTTATCCTTTTTTTTTATCGAATGAGCTTTATTGCTGTTGACCTGGACTGGTATCATGGGTGTTCCTGGTCCTGGAATTTTTATACGCGCGCTTAGAGCATGTATTTATTGTGTGTGTAGGCTTCTAGATGTATTTGTATCATAGGTCTAATTATAATAGATAATTATTACTTACGATGACGATGAAAAAGGAACTGGTTACAGCATGGTTTTTAATAAATTAAATGAACGGAAAAATATACAATTTTCTTGAATTATTAAAGTTACCTTAAAGTTGTGTGGAACTTAAAAGCTCCCATAATATATTCCGCAATATCAAAAGTTGATCCTTCTCAATTTGTGTATATAAATATAAAAAAACTAGCAAACATGAGATATTTATAAAAGATACAAATAGATAATATAACTGCGAACCCTGATATTTAAAATTTTGCAAATTATATGAGAGAAATAGAATCGTCTCCTTATATATTTTTAATACAAAAGTGATACTAGATTGGAGCCAGTGTTGTTGGCTTGTTTTACATTAAATTTAAATTGTTTCTCGTTTATTTATTTAATACCATCGTAGTCTCTGACTACAAAAACATTGGTGGTGAGTTCGAGACCCTCTCGGAGAAATAATTATATTACAATTATTCTGATGTCCCGCTCGAATTCACAATGTATTGAATTGAAACGGAAAGTGGAATGCATAGTGTCTTGATATTCTTCTCCTTATTTTTGGTTATACGTATGTTTTTTCAAAATGTATAATTTATATGAATTTGTTATCGCCGTCCATTTCACACCGTCGTCTACGTTCCTCGTTGTTTGCACTTGAACTTAAAGGTGTAAATTGTGTATAATGATATATTGGTATTAATTTAAAAAACATCAATGCAATCAAAAGAAATCGTGTGATGTAATTTTTCAAAAACATAATGACATTTCACTACAATCATTTTATTAAAAGAAGAAAAATACTCTTCAACAAAAAAATCTGTATTTTTATTAATGATAGTTTTTATTAATAAATACACGAACAATCTTTCGTATAACATTAATATAACTAACTAAAAAGAATTGGTAACTCAATTATACATTACGTCATTCTATTCGCATCTACAAGTGCATCCTAAACGATATTCCGAACAAGTCGCAGAGCCAGTCCAGTCACGCCAATGTCACTCAGACGGTACGCGCGTAGCATTCAGCCATTCACTCATTTCACCACTGGCACGCGAAAAGATTCAATGTTATATTGGGCGACATTCAAAAAAACTAGCTTCGATTTGCGTCACGCTATGGAAAGATAGATTAGCCCCAGGACGTATAATTAGTAAACTTATCTTTTTTTCACTAGCGACCCGTTCTCGGCTTCGCCCGTTTGTGCTACATATTTTTTTTTTATTTCATCTGAATTATTTTGTATTTTCTGATAACATTATCATCTTAAAGACCATATACAAACATAAATAGCTAATGTTTCAGCCAAACAATATTGTCAGATGCAATTATTGATATAATATATTTATTTATGTACCGGTTGAAATAAAACAATCATTAAATGTCAAGGCAATCTAACTAAAATATAACTGAAAATAGCAATAAAATCGGCTAAGTCATTTCTGAGATAAGCGTGAACAAAGACATATAGGTAAAAAAATAAAAATCATGTTTTTGGGTTCTTAATAATGAAAATATTAATAATTGCTCCCAATCATATATCTTCTATAATTCTGTCATGTGCGATGAGTTAGTTTTATTCTATGTATAGATATATTATTATTTGCTTTACGCTGTAGTCCGCACATAGCAGGGTAGGCAAGGGATTAACACACTTCTGTTACCCACTTTTCAGCAAATTCTGGAGACGCCGCGCTTTGTCTTGTACCGACGAATTGGAAATATTAAATATTGCATTTCCTTAAGTTGAAATGGCACCCACAAATTACGGCGCTTACGTTCACACGCTAATGCTCGAGCGCCACGACTGGCCTCTAACTTATCTTATGTGCCATATATTTCGTAAAATTTTTGGTCGTTTATTGTTGTTATGTTGGTTAATAAAGAGTAATAAACATATTTGCGATTTCCGAATTGATCTGAGGTAGTAGTGGCGCCTCGGCACATCTACTTACTGTAAATGAGACGGTCGTGCGTTTGATTCCCACTCAGGATTATCATACTAATCATGTCTTAACACTAAGTTTTAAGACATGATTAGTATGATACCCCTACCTCCCCATATGAAGGATACAGCGTGAAACAAAAAAAAATCTGGATGTGAAAAATAAAAGAAAAGACAGAACCTCCATTCAACGTGTCATTAGTAAAGTGTCCCACTGACACGCTCGAAACTAAAGAACCGTCATAACTTAAGACTGAAGTAATGAAAAACTGTAGTCAAAAAAGTCCTTCTTTGACATAGCAGTAGGTGTCTAATTTAATAATCCAAATTTTGTGGAAACAACATAGTATAGCTCTGATATATTATTTAAATATTATATTTATTTATATTTACATTTGATTAAAATATTATTTAAATATTTTTTTCCAGCCTTTTTTCCTAAAAAATATTAATATGTATCTTGAACACTTAACTGAACACAAAGTTGTATGTATTTGTAAATTGCTATCCATAATTATAGAATTCCTCACATCCTCAGCTTCCAATTTACTCTGAACAATATATTTATAAGAAAATCCTAATTTTTTATCATTAAAATATCCTGAAATTAAGTACCTACTACAAATATATGTTAGTTCACACTCATTAAACTAAATTTTAGTGAAAATATTTCAAAATAATAATAATCGAGACCATCGTGGCGGAGGTACAAACGCCACAATGTGGGTTCGATTCCCACACGGGGAAATAAAATAATTAATATTTATATTTCCTCTTTCTCGTAACGAGATTAAGCGCGGCGTTGAGTTACATACCTCGATACACAATGACTCGAAAATTGAACTCAAGTGGGAATCGAACCCACAACCGTCGTGTTTACGCGCGACACCCTTGTGCCACTGCGCCACAACGGCCTACAAGTATTCTTTAATTATAAAATTATTAAAGTAACATAATTTCTTGTTGAGTAAGATGCAAGAGTCAGCTCATACATGACGAAATTTGTAAATCGACTATTACATTAGATGTTTCCCAGCAAACACATTTAATAAATAATGACACTAATAATTTCATTTCGACCATCGTGACTCAGTGGCAGCGTTTGACTATAAACCTGATGCCAACCGAGTATCCATCCAGCCATTAGGCCAGTCTACCCCCCTCTACCCTTAGAAAATTAAAAAAATTAAATTAAAAATAACACTAACAATGTACAAATAATCAAAATAAATTTAAGAAATAACATTGTTACAGTGTTCGACGCCACTGCGAAGCCTCCATCAGGCATACTCAGTGGCAACGCCAACCAATATGGCGATTTCGACGAGTGTTTAGACATCGACGGTGCGGTCCGGGGCCAGTACTGCCTGGCATCACTTCAAGTAAGCGTCGGCGGCGACAAGGGATACGAGCACTTGGACTATTTGATACACAGCGGTCATTATATACGGAGTAATGTAACTGACGTATGTTGTTTTTTTTTTATTTTGTTATGTTTTTTAAATTTTTTATATCATATATCACCGTAGTGCAGAGGCTGTTGCCGTCATGGCGCTGTGGTAAGAGCGTGATACTATAAAAGCAACTGTTGCTGGTTCAGTTGTCACTCGGGGAATGAAATATTTAATATTTTCATTTTGCCTTAGTAACAAGGCAAAGAGTAGATATATAGTATAAACCAGAAAATTTTTCCTACGTCTACTTGTTATTTTTTAAGTAGGCACAGAACACAAACTATTATATTTTTATAGAGTTCATTCTCTACTTTCTGGCTGTATTTGTAGACACTACAATCTAGGTATTAGTTCTTTACTAATCGGTTTATCGATTAAATCATATATGTGCAGAGAATGGTCTAATAAATTAAATCATAACTATACAGACAAATGAAAATAATCTTATGATAACCAAACTCCTGAAAGGGAATACAACCTACAACCGACAAATGATTTCCTCACAATTTTAAATACAAAAAAATTTTAAGGCATTATATATTTTTTGTATTTAAACCGATCTAAAATAGATATCTCAAAACATTATTTTTTACGTCATTTAATCGCATTTTACGATATTTAATTATATTTACTTTTAATTTAAAATATATATATTATTTATTATTTTTTTAAAATGATTATTATTAAAGATTAAGCCCTTTTAAAAAAATCTAATAACTAATTAAAATCATTATAAAACAATTTTAATACACGTATCTAATACGCCATTAACATTTTAATCGTCTTTTGGTAAATAGTATAGGCTATTCGAAGTAAATTTATATATATAAGCGCTTATCCGTAGTTACTTGGTTACACGCTTAATGAACGAAAAACTAATACTGCCAACTGATCGTCTGCTTGTCTGTCTGTTCTCATGAGCCGTGATAGTTGAATTTTTCAAAGATTATGTTTTTCGGTTGCTCCCATCTCCCTTTCAGCAAACGTATTTTTTTACGCTACGGAACACTTCGTACATATTTCCGGCTCGTAGTTGGCCAGTTAAATGTGTAGTTAATTTTCTAGTCTAACATCAATTTGACATTTAGAGTGAGCCTTTGACTTCTAAGCAATTCACTGCAGACAGTGACAGTCTAGTGGTTAATTATAAAGGTTTCTTATTGTAAGTTATTATCAAATGCCTGAACCAGTCTCTAGGTTTAAATTAAAAACCTAAAGTTTCTCCTATAATTCGGTTTTGTCAAACGTAGAAATAAATCGTAATGTTTAGTTATTAAAAATGTATATGTGTAAAGTTGGGACAGTTCTCCATCTTTATATTAAGACCTCCCTCGAATCTTTTTAGTGCGGCGATGAGTTTCGTCATTATAAACGCAGTGTCTCCAGAATTAAATTAAATTAAATAGCAGTTTCTTAAGGGGAACGGAATGTCTTAACACTAGGTTCCCAGGAACCCTCTCCTTACCCTGATATATTCGGAATGCAGTGTAAAACTAAAAATATGTCATGAAAAGTAGCATAGTATTTGTCTTCATCAATCATTACCACTGTACAAATATAATGTTATAAATCAATTTACTCTACAAAAATATTATTATATTTATAATATATAAACATTACACTAGTATACATTACAATCTATTGTCATCTTCTAATGCATAAATAATTTACACACACATTTATAATTCTACACACGATGCATCTTGCATTTTAATAATATTTGCTAAGACTATATCATCATAAGATTTGTAACTAAGCTGCTATATATAGTATAAGTAGAATCATATAGAATGGGAGATACAAATTGTATAAAAACTTAAGTAAAGTCTCAAGATATAATAGTGTTATTTTAATTCATATTTAACTACCTGTAAATGCATATAGCATTTTTTATATGGTTATGGTTGTATGGCTATGGTTTTGTTTCCTACTCGGAGGAACGAATTATTTTTTCCTGTTATATGCGGGATTCAGCGTGAAATTATAAAATAACATTAATTCTGCGAATATTGTTAAAAATGTATATAAAAACTTTGCTAAAGTATTTGGAAGATTCCAGGAAGTTTAGAAGCTAACAGTTTTTATTATATTTATATGAATTTAATATATAAATTTCATAAACTATTACTGAAAACAACGAATAAAATAAAAACAATAGCTTCACGTTGTGTCCAATGACACTCCGTTCCCCATTTTCTACGCAATTTTCTATACATTGCGTGTTTATTGACGGAACTAAAAGCTGCAAAACAAAAAATGTTTTATACGATTTTATACTCGAGACAAAACCATTTTGAATTTAAATGTCATTAAAATACTACATAAGTTTGAGTTTTTAAATTCAATACACGTTTAAATCTCATTTGGGCCTTCGCAATTAAATCGTCACCAAGCAGGCATTATGTATGGAAGTTCCTCATTTATATACGTCGTTTATATTATGTATGTACGCTTGGTTTCTGTTCAAAGAAAATAAATAGCCTGTCAATTTAACTATAATTTGCTTTATCCTCCACACATCAGGGTACAGGCCAGTCGTGGTGCAAACGTGTCACTGTAAACGCCACAGATTGTAGGCTCCATACACCCTCGAAGAAATTAAGTATAAAATATTTTCATTTCCTCGCTTTGGTATCGAAACAAAAATCCTATATTATATTCTGTCGCGATAATCTAATAAAAATTTACTAATTCACATAGGATATGAACCAGTGAGTACTGAATGCAGAAATGAAAAAAAGAATCTCTTAACTGAACCACAACAGTGTTTGTCTATAATAAGCAAATATTTACAGTAATAAATATAAAATTCTGAAGCAAGAAAAATGAATTTCTTTGAAGATTATATTCTAATATCTGCCCACTTCAAAATACATTAGTTAGGTTGAGACGACGGCTGAAGCTGCCGAGATAGTCGTATTTTCTTAGAGGGATGACTCTTTGTGTTTATAAGTTTATGTTTTTTTTTACTTTTTGATAACCATCAGCAGTTTTGTTATTAAATTTTTAATACATTTTGTTATTACAAACTGTAATTGCAATATGTTTTATAGTGAATTAGCGTTATAGTAAAGCTTATACTCTATAGTAACTAGATAGATGCATTTGATGGATGCGTGTGATTGTAAGTACGATAATTTCGGTATCACATCCCATTTGGAACATGTTTTATTTATATCAACACTCTGGCAAACACGTTGTAAACGGGACAGGCTGTAGGTTCCATTCCTACTGGAAAAATAAATATTTTCAATTTCTCGTTCCATAAGAATTTCAGCTGAAATTAAGAATTTCAGCCAGAATTCGGCTGAAATTTGGGAACAGAAGTACAGTACCTTAATGGGGACGGAGTATCTTAACACTAGGTTCTCAGGTTCTCTCTGTCTGTCATATACATGATAAAACGTATAATTTATAAAAAGTGATAATGAACAAGACATGACATATATATCATAGTAGGTACTGCCTATTCAGGTAATATTTAAAAGATTATATTAAAACTTCCATAAGTAATTCTTGCTAGATTCCATGTATTTTACATATATTTCATAATTCTTAGTTAAATAACAAAACATTTAAAAAAAAACTTAAATGTTGGACTTTACACGTACGTACGTTTTATCCGTAGAGCTTAAGCGCACTCATTTATGCAATGCACTTCGGGATAAAAGCTCGGTGTGGTAAAACAGCAAATTACAGAGGAAAAATTATGCGTCCAGAATACGTTAGCGGTCTTATCTAGAACATGTTAATGCCTGCAGCTTCGCTTACGTACACCATTTGTGTATACAAAGTCACACGTGTACAGTATGTTTTTCTTAACAAATTTAAATTATACAAATATACGAAAATAGTAATGAGATATTACATTTTTCGCGTTTCTTTACATTGTTAACTATGATTTTATATGAGACTTCAATTAAAGACGCCGTCGTGGGCAGATTCGATTCCCACTCGAATAAAAAATATATTAAATATATCTTTATTTCCTTGCTTAGGTGCAGAGTGAGTTAACTTCACTCAACACGCAATACGTTGAGAACTCAGCGGAAAGTATGTCCCTACTTTTCTTTTCTTTTTTTTTTGACCCACAGGCGGTGTCTTAATAGGAACGGAGTGATCTAGTGGATCTCAATACTTTATAAATAGTTTTCATGGATGAGATTATTAGGCAGATCTCTATCCTCTTATCAAAATAACTATTTTATTTTGTTTCTGGTATAGCATCTGTTTTAAAGCCAGAGCTTTTATTTGAAGCACTGCAAGCATTTGTTTACAGATACACTTTCATTTTATTACATTTCATACTTCGAAGAGCTCTTTTCAGTTCACCGCTTTTCCGAGACGTGGCGTGTTGAATGGCGTAACTCAATATTGCAGTTTGCCTTGTCACCAAAGCGAGAGAAATGAATTTCATAAATATTTGTTTACCTCGAGTGGGAAGCGAACCTACAATCACCGTATTTACAGTCTATCGTGTACAAGTGCACAACGATAGCGAAATAACAGATTCCCCTAAAAATGGGGTATTCGACCTCAAGCGTCCGGTGCGGCTTAGTATTTGACATGTGTAATGTAATGTTACGTAGAGTTACGTGACGTGGGTTGTATCTTAGAAGGAAAACGAGAAGGTCACTGGCAGAGTCATCGTACAAGTGACCGTTACCATTTGAAAGTTTCACGTGTATCGAAATTTTCTACAAGGAACTATTATCTCGTTGGGTTAAAAGTTTTTATTTCTATTTTGGATAAGTATAAAAAAATAAATTTAACCTAAATGGCTAAAGTCTGGCTGAGATCTGTTTTTTTTTTATTTATGGTAATAAGTTTCTGTGAATCCAAAATCAAAATAAAGATTGACTTTAACTATATTAGGTACATTATAAAAAAAATGTAATAACTATATATAACACTAAGAATCTCGTATTATAAGTAGCAAAAATTTGTGAATAGACTAAAGAAAAATATTTTAAATGTTTAAAATATGTTTCATACATACCTTCCACTGGTTGAATTAAACTAATAACATTTACATTATGTATCTATTTTGTTAAAAATGTGTAATTTCAATGCTAATATTATTCAAATCATATATTTATAAAAGTATCTCAAAAAGCACCGACGCAATACGTTGTGATCATCATTAAATCCCTTTACATAAATAAATATTTAAAGTAATTTTCATTATTCTCCATATTAATTCGATATTATTAAGTGTTTAAATACATCTTCAATTGTATGTAAATACGAGTTTACGCTCACGAGATGCAAGTAGGCACAGGAAATAAAGATTAAATGAGAAATTTAAGCGTGATCAAGCAATAAATTGAGGCCAGCCGTGGTGTAGAGGCACAAGCGTGTGACTGTAAATGTGGGTTCGATTTACACTCTAGGAAAAGATATATTTTAAATTTTCATTTCTTCGCGATGCCTTCAGAATTCGGCTGAAAGTGGGAAGCGGAATATCTAAACACTAGGCTCCCTCTGCCTGCCTGCTGCCTGTGAAGCTGCTACAAAAAGATATCAAGC
This sequence comes from Heliconius aoede, assembly GCA_037355905.1. Lineage (NCBI taxonomy): Eukaryota > Metazoa > Arthropoda > Insecta > Lepidoptera > Nymphalidae > Heliconius > Heliconius aoede. The sequence continues at coordinate 65,182 of JBAIZZ010000300.1, forward strand.
AAGTCAATGATTAATCATATTTAAAGTGAAGTGTCATTAGAGTATTACAAACTGTAAAGGCAAGGCCGGCTGGCCTTTTTTTGTACGCATGTATGCATGTACAGTTGACACTTCAAGTACAAATAAACAAAAAGATACAAAATGTTGCTAAAAAGACTACAGTACAGTAAAAATAAATACTTTAATAACGATGAAAAATAAAATAATAACATAATGAACTGGTTATCGTCTGGATCGTGATCACGCAAAATCCAAGGTCCGATTCCTTAGTTAATATTCCGTCAGCTCGCAACATTGTCAACTTATTTGGTCTCCAGCGTTATTTTGAATCACAATTCGTATTGTGTAACACAATGGCCCTCGTGTCGACCAAAACTGTTCATATGTTTCAAATCATTGTTAAAAAAGATCAAAAGTGATTGAAGACAATAACAACGCAACCCTCGATTAGACACCAACAGAACAAAGATCGCCTTACAAGGCTAAACGGCGTTTGGAATAATGTTCTACACAGTAACATTACATACAATTTGTATATGAGGCCAGTCGTAGCGCAGTGGTAGATGTGTGTGACTATTAACGCGACAGGTTATGGGTTCGACTCCCAGTCGATGAAATGGAATATTGAAGCTTTTCTTTTTTATACTCTGGTGAAGAGTATAAAAAACTCCACATTGTCACTCACTCACGTTGTCAGCAGTGTTTCCAACTAGAAACGCCTTAGGTACCTTTAAAAAGTGCATTTATCTCCACCTCAAAGACCGGCAACGGTGCAGCATCTCTGGTGTTACACGGAGTCGTTGGTGGCGATAACCAATTCGCTCGTTTGTGTCGTCTTTTTCATAAGAAAAACATAAATATAATAATAATAAATAAAATTAAAATGAATTATAAACAAGAACACTAAAGTAAAATTGTCTTTGCTTGTGATCATATTACGATGCGCAATGGAAATGTGTATACGCATTTAAATAAATTTATACATATATTTAAAAAACTTTAAGGAACTAAAAATAACTTCTGAGTCAATGGCTTAACACAACTAGTTTGTTTTTATTGAACTTATATATTTTAAAACCTATTTGATTATTTTTATTTATTAAACTTAAATATTGTGTATAATATTTACATATACATTTATATGTATTAAAAATATATATATAATTATACATGTATTACTATTAAAAAAATGTAATTATATGAAATTAAAAGTAAAGTTAATTTTCAGATGGGCCACAGGGTTCCTAGGTTTTCAAGTATTTTATGGGGAGTCTGTATTCCAAGCTCCTGTAGCAGCTATGATCTGGAGGAGGAACTGTCTCGTAAGATGTCTGATCTGGGCATATCAGTCAAAGTCCAGAACACAATGTGCACTGTGAAAAATTTGAAACGACCGTATTCGTTTGGAAAAACTTTAGCTATGTATGTAATTTTTTAATAATTTAGTTATATTACGTAATAAAGAAAAATGTTTATCATAAAACTAAATAAATAACTTCACGCTATATCCTGTACACCAGGGTAGGCAGAGGGAACTAGTATTACGAATTCGGAGTGGCGGAATTCAACGCCGCTCTCTGTCTCGACACTCGAGCGAAAAAGTGAAAATATTCAATATTTTATTTTCTCAAGAGAGAATCGACACACTTGTTTGTGCCCTGCTCCACGACTGACTTCTAAAGAAGTAACTCTATAAATATGTTGTTTTCAGCACATTCTTTCTGGCTATCGCCTTACTGCTCAGCTTGGGTACGTTGCTGGACGACGGCAAAGACGGCGCGACTAATTTTGAAAAATTACTTAACGCTTTTTCTCTGAAACGGAATTTTAAAAAAATATTCGATTTATCCGATTCACCGACTAGAGTAAAAGGTGTCGATGTGTTTAGAGGAGTGAACGCTTTTGCTTTACTCTTAGCTCATAAATCTATGGCAATGGCGCACAGTCCTTATGTTAATAAAACGAGCTATTCTGAGGTATGTACAATTTTATTTGTTATAATAACATAATATTAATATATCAAGGCCGTTGTGGTGCAGTGGTACATGCGTGTGACTGTAAATGCGACGATTGTGGATTCATTTCCCACTCGAGGAAAGAATTATTATTTATTATGCTATTTTAATTTCTTCACTCTGGTGACAAGACAAAGCTCAGCGTTGAGTTCCGCCATTCAACACACAATGCCTCGAAATCGAAACAATCTAACTTAATCTAAAGATTTCATTCTATGTGTTTTTTACTACTGTACTATATTATATTAGTATATTATAAATTAAGTAATATTATCTATAAATATCCATTATTCAAAATTCCTTGGAATTCAGTTGACTTATAAAGTTTACTTCCTTATTTATTCAAAAAGAAATTAATATGATACAAAAAAAAATTTTGATAAATTTGTTTGAAGGTAGACTAGTTTGTACCAAATACATACAATATATATTATACAAGCACATCAAGGCTTTTATATTATTTTTATGTATCCCACATGTAGCAGAGTAAACAAACGGAGTCTAGTGTTGGGAATCGAACCGACAACCTATCGACTGGCCTCATATTATATTATAAGCGTGTAATGCTCAAATTGAGTTAGCTTAAAGGGTAGGGGAGTATAAAAACTTGAACCAATGAACCTCGTAGCGTGACTTCTGGACGTGACATTATATGATCGCATGACTAAATTGCCCAGGGCGTATGAAGGAATTCCAAAAGTTGTATTGGAGGTCGTCATAGCGTAATGAGACGACGTCAAATGATACATATTTAAATGTTTATATTTAAATTTAATTATGCCAGCCAGTTGTAGGTTCGATTGCCACTCGTGGAAAAAAAACGTTTAATATTTGCCTCTCCTCGTTCTGGAAACGAGGCATGTCCTACTGTCACGCTGACATTAGGTTTCGCCACTCAACACGCTATGTCTCAAAAATTCTAATGAAATGAAAAATACTTAAATAATTTAACGATAATGAAAGTGATAATGAAAATGTCGAACGAGAAGTCACGTATTGCAAGATAGGATAATCCAAGCCTGTATACTGTCCAATTTTGTTAGACTCCAATCGAATTGTTTTCAATTAATGTGTCTTTTTATTTTTATAGTTTTTTTTTAAATGTTTTCATTTTCGAGCAATTTGAGAATTTCTATTTTAAATAAATCTAGTACTTCATTTTATAAATGTTTAAATGTTAGTAGGTATCAAATGTTTCAAGTATTGTTGAGATTTATTTACATTTTTTGTATATATAATTTTAAAAGAGTACGAAAAATATACAGAATAATTTTGAAGTATTTTTGTTCATTGAAGCGGAAGTTATAAAGCTTCAAGCTTCAAGTGAATACTGTATAAACAAATTTATCAAAAAATAACATCAGCTTAAGAATTTAAAATATAATAAAGTAACTGATTAACATAATTATCAATGTCATTATCGCGGAAGTACTGCAATTGGTTTAATACTAAATATACATACAATTTAATATTGAGATATTATAATATCATTTATTCGAGCTTCACGCTGTATCCCGCACATAGCAGGGTAACCAGAGGGTAACCTAGAGTTCCTAGGTAATGGGAACCATTCTGTTCCCATTAAGACAACGCCCCCCACGTTCCGCTGAATTCTGGAGGCATTGCGTGCTGAGTGGCAAAACAACGCCAACGCCGCGCTTTTCCTCGACACCTGAGCGAAGATATAGAAATATAAATTTAAATTTAAATAAATATTTCATCCCCTCGAGTCGGGATGAAACCCACAACCAGTCGATTTAACACTTTGTACTCCTGCACTACGACAGGCCTCTAATTTAAATATAGATTAAACTTATTCTATAAATACGCAAAATCTCTATTTATTGTGACAAAAATAAATTGAAAATTTTCATTATTTCATTGTGTATCTATCCAACTTGTCTTTATTACAAATAAAAAAATATTGAGCTTCTAGGTGGCTCTTCTCATTTGCACCAACCTTCCAAGCTAAGAGTATAGATTTTTTTTTGTATTTTTTCACCCTGTCAATAAATTGCTATAAAATTAAAATATAATATTATATTTGAACAATAGCATTTATATCTGTGATCGTTTGTTTCAGGTGTTTGGCATGCCGTGGGCAGTGATTGGACGCTCAGCGATTGTTTACACCGACAGCTTTTTGTATCTTAGCGGTTTTTTAAACGCTCACAATCTTCTCCAGGACTTAGAGAAGAGAGGAACCATCAATATAAAAGACAGAATGCTTTCCAGGTGGTTTAGGTAAGTAAAAGTTATTAATTTTATCTTATTTGTTAAATTGAGAAGTGTTTTTTTTAATCTATAATTAAAAACAACTTTCGATTTAGTTAGAAATGAGTAAAAGTGAGGTCTTAGATTCTGTTACTCAACATCTCATGCTCATGCTCTGCTCATGCATCTCTGACAAGTGATGTGGAAAGATCACAAAAACATTAAGGATTTTTAAGACTTAACTATTTTAAATATTAATGAGTACTAATATAACTAATGTTATGTTATTCTTTTATTTATACTCTGTTGTAATTTAAAAATACTGAGCCAAAAGAACGTTTATGTAAAAAATGTGATGATAAAAAACTTGATGTATAGTAGTCGTGTATTGCACATTTAATAAAAAAAGGATTCATTCAATATAAATATTTCTAAAATTAGTTTTAAAGTTCACAAGAAATATGGTCAAAATAAAAAAATACCATAAAATTTTATTATTTTACTAACTCAAACGGGTTCATTAGAAGACTTTACAAAACAATTTTGTTTTTAAATAAATATATATTATATAATAGAAATAAATTATACATAACTGCAACGACTTACTGTAAATGTCGTACGAATCCGTTTTTGGTTATTTTCCTTATATACATTTTTATATCAATCGAAGCTGTAAAAAATTAACCTTTATTTTATTTCTTATACTAGAGAACAAATCGGTTTCCAAAATTGATAAAATCCTCTGATACTATACGTAATGTCATAGACTTTTTAAAAATGTTTTAGTGTCGTCGTAGAATTTGCTTAGTACGCTGTTAGTTTACACTTTAAGATGACGATAATATTAAGGAATGAAGGAATTTCTAACGACTAAGCTATTCATCACATTTTAAATATTATTTTATTATTTTATTTATTTATATAAACACTTTGACTTCTTAATTATTAACCAAAGGTCGATATCGAAAAACGATTTTTTAATATGTTTCATCATCTAATAGTAATTAGGATTTTTTTTCAATTAACTCAATATGTGTGTATATATATATACATATGTATATAGCACGTGTTTTATATTTTTAATTGTTTTATAATTTTGTCTTAATATGTCTTCATTCCCATTTTAATCTTGTTTAACTTGAATTCATGATTCTTGACTCGTGAATCTTCGCGGAAAAAATTGACGATCGCCTTACATTTTCAGGGATTGTGATTGAATTATAAATAACTCTTTCAACATTATTCTCAGAATTTTTCGACGAAAACTCTTTATCCAATAATAAGAGTTTCTTTGCATTTTCTATTTTATTTATTACAAAAAAAAATGTTATACAACCTAAATCATACCTTTCAAATTAATACTTTCTCAGAAATCTTAAAGGCAAGAATTTCTTTTAACGATTGGATAATATAAGAGGAAAAAATAAATATATAACTCGATATATATTTTTAAACTTATTTTTATAATATTTAATTAAGATGATTTATTTATTTATCTATTTATTTATTTCAGGCTATTCCCACTATTTCTAGGTTTGATGTTATTCTGCACGTACATATTACCAGACATCAACAATGGCCCTCAATGGAACCTTGTAGTGGAGGAACATAGCAGAGTATGCAAAAAAAATATGTGGAAGAGCTTCCTTTTCATACATAATTACTTTGGATTTGAAGAAATGGTAAGATGAACATGTTTGTTTTTTAACTAAAAATATCTTCTAGATTCCAATTCAATCAATATCAACACACAATATCTCTAATATAATAAATAATATATAATGTATTAAGCTAAAAGTGAAATTACATATACAGAATGTATGAATACATGTATCTAGCGACTAAGAAAGCGTGAATTGTCTATAATTATATAACTTGAAGCAACTACCGCTATAAGGCAAGATTTCTAACAGATATCAATAAGAAGTTTAATTATTCAATTTCTTAGTTGAACTCACGCACTGCCCTAAATTCTTTCAAAATAAACAGATTGCATATTGCCCTCTAGGGATAGAGATTTTAAAATTTTTAGTGGGGTCCAAGAAGGGGGGGTAGAAGGAAAAAAATTGAATATACTCCATTAATCCGATTTCAAAATCGAAAAATTCGCAAAAAAAATCGTGATGATATATTAAAATAGCAAACAACACACAACAGATGGTTCCTGATAGTCTATGCAGAAAACGTAGGCGGAAATCGAAAATTCTACCCGTAAGGTGTACAAAATATATAACTAATTCAATATAAACATTCAGCTTTGAAAAGAATTAATCGCTTCAAAACATTCTAAAATGTATAAAAATTGTTAAAATTGTACATAACTCATTCACCTTTCTTTGGTTCCTTTGAAAAACTTTCAAAGATTCATTCCAATAGGTTTTACAGTGTTTGTGTTTTTTTTTAAATAAAAAAAATTAACCAAAGAATAATAACTGACAAATATCTTGTATATTATAATAAATCCCAGATTAAATAATAATCTGAACCGATACACAAGTCACCATGATTGTAGTTCCCATGACATTATATAACGGTGTCGGCTCCGGCGTCACACACTTAATAAATGTGTTACGTAGTTTTTGCTGAGCTGGTAGTTTTTGGAATCCATTGTGTGGATGTCGACGCGACCCAATTACGACTGCGAGATGAATATCGATTAATATACAACAAAGCGATATGGTAAATTCAGTTTGTTATAGGTGGATGCCTAAGTAAGTAGTCTGCTAAGTAAGGTATTACTTAAATTTGTGTAAGTAATAGATCTAAAGTGAGTTTGGAAAATATCACAAAATGATACAAACATTAAAAAACATAGGTATATATGAGTAAGCGAGTAAATGCTTATGTTTAAATACTTATGTATTTGAATATGACCAAAAAGTATTTTTAAGACATTATAAATACAAAAGTCCCCACCATAAATGATTACATGAAAGTGAACACATCGATTCAAGTGGACAATAATACAACGCAGTCCTCTGAAAATTTTGGACGTATTGTACAATGTTCCTTCACAGGCATAAATCTACGAATAACGGTTAAAATTAAAATAGAATATGCCAGACACGTAACCCACAACGCCTATCCGATTACCCTTGAAGCCTATTTAGCTTCAGGCAAAATACCTTAATGTACACAATTTCTAAGCTCGCTTCCGCATAACAGCAATTTATTTAAGTCAAATTATTTATATAATTAAATTTGGTTAGAACAACCCCCCAAATACATCCGTTTGATTTTTTCAGATTAATATGTCAAAAGCAATGAACCATACATGTACATATAGTATAATATCGTTTATAAAATAAAAAAATCATCTTTTTTTTTTAAATCATGTAGTTTCGAGTACTATTTTCGTATTGGTTTTACGCCCACAAAACTTTCTCGTTATGGAAGGTAGTAAATTAAAGTGTTAAAAAAAAATCGCAAATAAAAGAGATCAAAAATAATATTTTATACGTAAATACTTAGTGGGAGTCAAGACTTAAAAAAGGTAGACCGTTACAAGGGTATTTTGCTGGGTCAAGCTGACCCCTGACCCGAAATATTTCATTTCACATTATTTTAGAAGATTATTTATCGTCTATGCCAAAAATTCCCTGTGCAATTTGAAGATAGGCGTGAAGAAACACTTCCCTCGAAATATTAATCCAGCTTGGGCTTCCCTTTGTAGTCCGGAGAAGTGAAAATTCTCTTACATGTCTCAACTAGTTTATTTATTTTATAATATTTAGATTATTTATAATATATGTATTTTTTATGTGTATAACGTCAAATTCTATTACATTATAACAAAAATCGATACTAATGCTTTATGATGGTCTGGTTAGAAATAATGTATGACGGCAGATGAAGGTTGCGGTTTTTACTTAAGTATTCATTTACAAATAAAATAAAATAAATCAGCTTCACGCTGTATCCCGCATCTAGCAGGATATGCAGAGGGAACCGAGTGTTAAGACACACCTTTGAAGCTGATTATAATATTCATTTGTTTATTAATTTACTTTATTTCAGTGCTTAACCCATACACATCAGCTCGGAATGGATATGCAGCTATACGTGGCCACTTTACCCCTGATGCTCATATTTTGGAAGTTCAGGAAATTCGGTTTCTTACTTATTGGAGGTATAGCGTTCGCGTCAACCGTGCTTAGATACCTCGCGATACACTGGTATGACATTAGCATGTTCGTGTACTATGGAATCTCGTAAGTATTTCAAACTTGTTATCATTTAATGTCTTTGTCATTGATAAATACTGGTATTTTATATACAATTTTTTATAGTAGAGTATAAATAATAAACTAAAAAAATACTTTGAATAATAATATATATTACTTATATGTAGTAATGAATTGTAATTATTTTGTGCAAAATTCAACAAATTATTATAATGCAGAGTTCCTTATTTACAAAAGACCTATTTCTATATTTAATTAAAAAATAATCGTCATTAAGATCTTGACACATAAATTATTGGTGCAGGCCTTCAGTTAGACGCCTTTACAGAAATAAACACTTAACAGTTCTTGCATTACTTAATATAACTAAATATTAGTAACGTATGGCAAATTACAGAAAAAATATTTTTTCATATAGATTTTTTCATATTACTCCAATATTTGTATTTCTTATAATTACTCAGAAAGCTGGAAAAAGTGTTGTGTCAACAATATTTAATAAATTATAATACATTATTAAGAGAATAATGTATTATAAAAAAATCTCTAAATAAAAATTAATCTAAATCAAATTCTCTAAATAAAAATACTTGTATACTATATATAATATAATATAGCTTACGATATGTTAATTGAATGTCAATATTACATTGAACTGGAACCAGATAATATTATACATATGACGTAGACATGACCTACACACGTGTACGTGTACGGCGCGACGTGGGCGCTCATATACTCGTACTTGTCATTACTTCCCGAAATATAAATTGCTTACTGGCATTATAACTTTGACACTGAATTAATATCTTAGAATAAATTAATAATAAAGACATATCTAAATAAAAAAATAAAGTATATAAATAATTAATTGAGGCAACTGCAGTGTTGTTTTTCGCTATTCAACACTCATTGTTGCCAATTTGTACGCCATGTGGAGAACGGAGTGTCTTATCACTAAGTTGTCTTCGTCTACCCTGATGTGTACGAGCTTAAATATGAAGCAGAAGAGAGATATCTTTCGTTACATTCTTTCTGCCAAAAATTCAAACTCAAAAATGAATTCTTTTATGGCATATTTCACCTTAACTTTATTTTATCTTCTTCTGTATTCATTTTTTTTTTTTACTTAAGTAAATAATAATTCTGTCGCCGAAAAATCCCGTAGAAAAACATAAAAATTATAATACAAAAATATATATTTTTCGTGGTACAATGTAATATTTTCATGTTGTTTTTCTCAACCGAAAAATCATAAGAGTGACACAAAACATTCTTGTGACAAAGGTTAAGCCCTTTTAAGCAACGCTACTTAACCGGGCAACACTTTTATTTCGTATACAGAATTTTAACGAACTACTTATTAATATCATTGTATTATTTTTGACAAAAAAACAAAAAAGAATTAAAAAAATCGATTATGTGCGTGCTTTTCATCGAGCCTTTCATACTAATTAAAAGATAATCTATAAAATATTTAAGATATTAAAATATTTAAGGCTAAATTTGCGGGCAAATGCACTTTCACTTCGTGTCAAATTTTGTAACTGTAGACCACGGGATCTGCTAGAAGTTTTAGTTACGTGGCGAATTAAGCAAATTCATTCAGTAACAGTTTTGAAGAATGATCCTATAAGGGTTCCGTGTTTTTCTTTTGAGTTATGTAACCCTACAAATGATAAAATGGTCTCCGATTTTTCATTTCCTAAGCATAAGTATAAAAGAATAAGTATATAGTATTATTTCAGTGTTCAGAAGTTATTGGACGCAGCTCGATATTCCTATATACTGCCAACTCATCGCGCCACTATTTACCTCATCGGCGTCATGATGGCGTATTTGATTAAATCTAAGAAGTTACGCATCAATCTCAATCAGGTAGTAAATAAGTAACCTGTGGGGAGTAGTCGTAGTGCAGCGTCTGAGTGTAAACACGGTGTTTGAGGATTCGATTACCAAATACCTTAATGACGCTCTGGTAATTGCACGGCGTTAAGTTCCGCCACTCAAGAGGGAATGTCTCGAAAATTGGGTGGTGATGGGCGATATGCGATATCATAACATTGTCCAAGCATAAAAAAAATTCCAAGCAGAATTCGAATTCACAAACATCACGTTGGACACAATCGTGTGACTGTAAATGTGTTACATGGGTTTGAATCCCACTCGGTTCTGTTCCTTATATCTGTTAGATTTGTACGAGTGGATAATTAGCCCACTGTAGCCTGCTAGTGAGGCTGCAGCCAAACGCGGTTGAGTCCCACACGCTAAAATGAAATATTTATTATCTTCATTTCTTCGCTCTGATTTCGAGGCAAAAAAACGGCGGTGAGTTCCGCCACTCAACACCAATTGTCCCCAGAATTTGTCGGAAAGTGAGGAGTGGAGTGTCTTAACAATAGGCTACCTCTATCTACCCAGTTATACGGTATACAGTGTGAAACTGATAAAATAAATAATAACTCTATCATTCTCTTTCATATCTCAGACTCAAGAAAAAATCGTTTGGACTCTATGCTTCGCGCTGGCCGCGTACACCATAGTGAGTCCTTATCAGATGGGCCTAGAAGGGTACGAATACGAGCACTATCCAGCGGCGATGTTCGCGGCGGTCACACCGATACTGTGGGGCCTGTTCATGTGTGTAGCGCATTGGTGTATATGCAATGACTACGTTGGTAAGTTAGAAATTATTTTTTTAAGTATAAAATACAATATATATATATATAAGGTTTTATGTAATACATAAAAACTTTTCCAAATCCAGATTCATAATATGAAAAAGCAAACACTAAGTTATGATATAAAAGCCCAAGGACAAACACCTAGCACTCTAACTAATTAATTATAGTTTCAGACTTAGGAGCAGCATTCGTCGAGTCACGAGTGTTCAAGTTCTTCAATAAAATAGCGTATGGTGTTTATTTAACCCAGTTCCCGATATTCTTCTATAACGTCGGTATCCAGAGGCATTCTGAACATTACAATCCACTACTCCTCGTAAGTTATTATTCTAATACCTACTAATGTAACAAAAGTGGAAAGTATGTTTGGTTGAACGTTCTGATCTCAGAAACTACTGGCTTGAATTGAAATAATATTTTTACGCTGGCTATAAGTGGACTATATATCATGGATAGTATAGACTTTAGTATTTTATACGTTATTCAGTAACTACGCAAATATTACTTTATTACGTTATTGCGTAAATCATTTCGTAGTAAGGCAATGTACCTGCGGTGATAGTTACCGCAGGCAATCAGTGTATTATTAGTTATTTCCATCTAACCACGCGGACGAAGTCGCGGATAAAAACTTGTACAATGTAAGATTACAATAAAAATTATGTATTTAATAACGGAGCTATTTATGATTTGAAAATATAGGAGAGAGCTCACTTTGTAATTTCTTTTATAGAATAAAGTAAATTTAATATATGGAAAGAAATTTTTAATAATAATATATTTAATTTACCTAATTAAATTATTTACTTTACTTTATTTAACAAATTAAACTTTAATGTAACTTATTAATTAAAACATCAATTGTTTTAATACTAACATACAAATCAATTTCAATCAAAATTTCTAAGCAGTAGGATCAAAAAGGGAGTTAAAGGATCAAAGACCGCTGTACGAATATGAAATTACCTTGTAAACAGTTTCTGTCGAATTTACAGCTAACTTCATAGTCATTGTTGTCTTGCCGGAGAAATCTTACCCTTGTTACCGTAAAACCCTGTCACGGAAGCCCTTTGGCTTTCGTAATACCTTAATTTGTAGTTTTATTTTATGTATCTTACGTCCAGCTCGTGCTTAATATTAAAGGCTGCTGATATAAAAGCTCCTGATGGTAATTGTTGTTGAAAAAGGCGTGCTTATAAGCCGTTCTGAAGTTTGAAATCGATTTTGAGATTATATTTTCATTCTTAATTACATATCTAATAATTAAAACGGCATCTCAAGATCGATCTCAGTCTTGAGAGTTGTATATAAATATGCATATGTTTATTCACTTTATACAAAATAGACTATTTCTTTCGATCCCAATTATTTTATCGTTTGTAAACTTACTGTACTGTATTAATTAATTGTAAACTATGTTATTTCAGTTCCATGTCCCGGAAATGACGGTAGTGTTAGTGGTGTCAGTTCTGACAACGGTGACAATAGAGATGCCTTTTAACCAAGTGTATAGGATATATTTTGGTAAGTAGCTTCTGTTGCTCTGTATTTGTGTCTAGTTAAATATTATATATGGTAGCTAAAATAGCAACTAATTCGTCTAAACTAAGATTAGATATATTTATATCATATAATTTATTTTAATATCATATGATATCTTTTATAAGTATTAGAAGTAGCGCAAAGGTCTTAAAGGATTTTATATATCTCTATAATAAAGATAATAGATAAAGAATGACGGACTTTTCATATATAAATGTGAGAGGATATGGAACCCACAAATTTAGTATGTACAGACATACTTCTTAGCTACATTATTATGATTTCATAATAAAGATATCAATCAAGTTAATATGGTAAATAAATACAATTAATTACGTCTTAACACCATCTTTGGAAATTAAATGGAAAATTCAATAACTGGTTTCATACAAGTTGCTCTACAATTTGGCAAAGTGTTAAAGGTAAACATAACTTCAAAATACCTTGACATAAACAAATTACAAGCTATATTTTTCCTTAAATGTACTTAAATGAATCATTGGCCCACTTTTCCAATGTAAAACTTCAAATATTGATATTAAATAATCTTTTTGGTAATAAAAGTCCCATTTTGTTTTAAATTTTCGGTATTTCAGTGTAATTTCGTTTTTATTTCATGTAAATTGAGGCTGGTTGTGGCGCAGTGGTAAAAATTGTGCTGCACAATCGACTGGTTGCGGGTTCGATTCCCACTCGAGGAAAGAAAATATTTATTTATGTTTTCATTTCTTCGCTCTGGTGAAGTCAGCCGTGTGGTCCCGGCTTAGAATAGGATCACCCTAGTACTGTCGGTGTCGCAAGAGGCGACTAAAGTATGTGTAGTAAAGTCACGTCGCCAGTAATGGCAACACGCATGGGCAGACTCGACCGGATTTAATACCACCCCCGGCATTTAATACCGGCGTGAAGTTAGTGGCCCTTGCCACTGCGTTTCGCATTAGGTAATGCCGGGCCCTGGTGCCCTTCATCTCCACCTTAAAGGGCGGCAACGCACCTGTGGCTCCTCTGGTGTTGCATGGGGTCGTGGGCGGCGGTGATCACTTACCATCAGGTGATCCGAACGCTCGTTTGCCTTGTCCTCTCCCATAAAAAAAAAAGTAAAACAATTTCTATATATTTTATTTATGAAGCATGTTTAATGCAAAAATATAAATCCATTCGATTCGTTATAGTAAAAGAACAATAAACAAACGAACATCAAACACTGTCATTAAAAACACGTGAAGATTGCGAAGCCTTTTATTAACAGCATTATTTGCAATTCAAAACCTGCCAACTGAAATCCATTTGTATTCGCAGATTTTAAGAGAGTGGATTCCCGGAGTGAGAGTAAATATTATAATGGGGATTATTGAAAATTTATGCGGATAGACGCGGGCTGTAGTTAAAGTAGAATTTATGAGGACTTAAATCATAAGACCGGCAAGTCGTTGTCTGTTTGCGTTATAAGCATCATTCTGACTAAAGTTACTAGTTTGTCTCGTAAAATGAATGGGCGTTGTGGACTTTTTCTGCATTTTGGGTGAAATAAAATAAAATCAGCTTCACACTGAAATGTTTACCAACAATAAATTAAGCTTGAAAATATAAAAAAGTTTTTACACAAAAATATTAATTTAAAGCTATCATAAATCAAGCGTCCTCTTGAAATTATCTCTGGATTCTCTCATGATGAAGAGTTTTGAATAAATATAGTGTTAATTAAATAAAAAATATAGGTTATCACGGTTAGAAATAATATGTAAGTGGAAATAATAAAATAACACACTTGATTTCTTGTTTCAGGTAAATCCCAGACGAAGTTAAAAGATAAGTAAGTGAGAACTAAAGAAATGACTGTATTATAAATTAAAGCCAAACATCACATATCTAGTTTGTAATTTTTGACTATTTTTGTACCATAATATTTATAAGAATGTATTTAATAAAAATAAAAATAAAGAGTTATTGATTGACATTTATTTGAGTTTGTTTTGTTTACTTTTACAACTAAATACTGTAACTGTTCCTACTCAACGTGGGTTCGATTCCCAATCGAGGAAATAAATATATATTTTTTTCCGCAACACACTAGGCCTTCAGAATACAGCAGTAAGTGGGAAGCAGAGTGACATAACACTACCTCCCTCCCTCTGCGTACCCTGCCACGTATGGTATACAGTGGAAAAAAACATGAAGTAAATAATGTATTACTATACTTAAAAAAGCCTTTAGTGCTTTAACTATTATTATGATATATTCATGTCGACTTTGAATTTTAATGACGCTTTGAATATTAAAACTTATGATATAAATCTTTGATCCTGTTTTAAACTTCTGAAAAGTTTAATATATAGTGGAGAAATAAGATATGGAGGAGATGTATCTAAGATACAAATTTTGAACAATTCATAATGTAATTTCCATTATAGTTTTATTAAAAAATATATCGAATATAGGTGGGTAGGTATAGAAAAACTCGTAGTTAAAAACTCTATTCCCCACTTTCCGGATTGTTCAATAATCCAAACATAACATTATGTACTGTGTGACGAAACTAAACGCCGGGCCTTGTCTTGTAAGCCAAGAAAGTAAAATAATTAATTACCTCAAGTGGAAAGGGCACAAACTTTACGTTTACATTCTATTGACTGTACTTATATTTAATTAACTAAACTTTATAAGGTTATGTGTGCGTATGTACTGTCGTGTGAATGTTATTCGACATGCGAATTTCAGCGTCACTTTGTCTCGCTTACAAACTGGCGCAGTAAACGGCACTTAACGTCGCGCTCGACTGTACTTTAGTGTCTATAATGTACATGTGTCGACACGTACTTTCGACACAGTTCTAGACTATAGTCAATATCGATAAGAATTTAAAAATTTTTACCAAAATATTTATGACAATAAAACAATTTTATTATTTAAAATTTATTTTAATAATATTTTATATACATAAAAATAAATACCACTATATATGTATGATTACTCGATAACTCGAGATCAAGTATTTTTATATAAAATTTACTAATACATCTTGTTTTTGGCAATTTCTTTATTTTAGTCTCACTGGCAATATTTATCAATATTTTTATTAATTTAATAGCAGTTTACTTAAATATAAAAATCACTGTATTATTATAGTTTACTTGTTTTGATTTTGTAATGTCTATTGTACAATAACAAATGTAATTATACTTTAAGTATGTAAACGCAAGTAACAATTTATTGTTATTAATAAAATATAAATACTTGCAGTTTGTAGTTAGTTACAAATTTTATTTTTAAAGAAGATTGAAAATAATTTTATAATAATAACAAAGAAATATTTTGATTTGACTTAATCAAAATTTACTAAATATATAGTTTTCATATTTTATTAATTACACTAAATTGTTACTTGCGTTTACATATTTATACAAATATTTATATTTGAAGTTATGAAACCTCATCTTTAAATATGAACAAAAACTAACTACCAAGACCGTCATGGCACAGACACAGCTTCTGTGAACGCAACGATTTTGGGTTCAATTCCCACTCGGGGCAATGAATTCTTTCATATTTTCTCGTCCTGGCAAGACAAAGCGCGGCGTTGAGTTTCGCTACATAGAATGCCTTGAAAACTGAGTGGAAGTTGGGAATAGTGCTACAAGATGCAATTTGAAGCGGTGGTGGGTCAGGAACAGTGCATGAGACTTACACACAGATATAAGTTTAAATCTTAAATGCTCCACTTAGCCTAACTGTAAAAGATAATTATTACAATAGTTGTTTTAATAACTACTTAATAGTATGTAATTTCACATTCATAATATATCAGAAAGAATCCTAAATTATGTATGACATTAACGTTAGTTAAACACACGTAATGTACACGTGTTGTCGATAATTACTTTTCAAATAAATTATATAAAAAAATGTTAGTATCTCAGTGAAAAAGAATGAACAGAACAATTTTGAGAATACAAAAATATTGAATAGATGTTAAAAAGTAACATTTCATGTCAAACTACATTCAAAAATTTGACGTAAAATATTTGTACAAATCAATTCTTTATTATTTGTTGCGTTACGCAACGAATCTATGAAAATATCAATATTGTATTAATGTATGTTTATACATTTTATAATTAAATAGAATCTAGACTGTTGTATCACTCTCTTTTTAATCATATAAAGTTTTTAGTTCACACTCTAAGGGAAAAAAATATTTGGATATGTGTTATCTGGAAACCCCTAGGGCTCAGGCGCTCTAGTCAATTAGTTACTATATAAATACTCTTAGCTTCATACACACTAAGAAGCTACAATATCACCAGTTTATAGCTAGCTTCAGTGCGGTCACGACTCGACTGAGTCGACCTTACTGTATGTATAGCTTAATAATTAAATTAATATATCACTCACTACACACAAATATAAACATGTATCTATCAACTGTCCTCAGTTTGTCCACAATAAGCACCAGGCCTACATAAGCACGCAACACGTCCTTGGTCGTCGTGCGCGAGCCACTCGTTGGCGGAGCACGGTCCGCGCGTGTGTAGGATGTGACACGTCGAGTTGTATTGCACTGCGCCCGCGTGGGACGAACATGCCGGTGTCTGGAATTGTAAATAAATATTATTATTATCTAGTAAAAACAGTGTAGAAAGTTAAACAGGTATCTACAAAAATATGTTATATTCATTTATTTAATACACGAAATATATAAGTACAATTCGCGAGGCTTAGGCTAGGCTAGCTGGCATTAATGCGAGTGATCACTGAAAATGGACGCCAAAAAAAGCTTAAAATACAATAATTTTAAGCTTTTAGTGTAAGTGGTGTAGGCGGGATGGTGGACAGATATGCTGAGCATGGAATGCGCTTCGCTCGACGAGTAACATTACATTTACATTCACACAAACGCAACGCCCAGGCTACACCTCGCGGGCCACACTTTACCTCTGACTACAAATTCAAAATTGACAACAGACAATGAATTTTGCAAGTTTTACTATGAGTTTACTTATGTCACACACCTGTTGCGTACTCCTGAGGCAGGGCGGTCCAGAGCACACGCACACGCCGTTATGGCTGAGGCCATCGAGCGCGGGGCGCGCCTCGAAGTCGAAGGCGAGGTGCTCGCCGGCGCCGCACGGCTCGGCCGCGCCGGGCCGGTAGCATCGACGCCGCGCGCGCACGTACAGGCGGCCGCGGGCGCACGGCACCTGGAATATAGAGAATAACATATATTATTTTTTGGCTTCACGCTATACCTCACACATAGCATAGAAGGAACCACGTGTTAAGACACACAGTTCTCCATTTTCTGCCAAATCTTTCAAGGTATTACGTATTGAGTGGCGAAACTGAACGCCCGGCTTTTGCCTCGGTGCCAAAGAGAATAAATTAAAATATTAATAAATAATAATTCAATCTCGAGACAACCGTCGTCACATCCTTTTGTGCCTGTGCTACGACGGCCTCTGTGTAATGTAAATAATGATCAATTTAAAGCTCTTAAATACTTAAATAAAAATAAGTAAAAACATGTGACAATGAAAAACATGGTTTTTTATTAATGTACGAAAGTGTCTGGATTTCATTAAAAATATAATTTGTTGCTTTACCTAATTATTCTATTAGCATTCAGCGAGTTCCGATCGCAGATATAAATTACAACATACGAGTTGGATATATTATGCGAAATAAACAATGGGTAAATGCGGAACGAACCGCCAAATAAGGGCATTAGTCCACCGTTACATATTATTTACGTTATTACTCTATACAGATAATTCTAACATTAATGCAGTCATGTTGAAAGCACCTAATGAAGTGTTAATTTAAAATTATATATTTCAAATTAACGCTTCATTAGGTATTAGGCTTACCATCAGGTGACCCGAACGCTAGTTTGTCTTGTCCTCTCCCATAAAAAAAAAATATTTAACAGAAACGGTCGTATTGTATCACAAGCAATTAACTACCTTGGTGCACTTCCCGCCGCGCGCTATCATCTCGTCCTGTGGGCACGGCCCGCGCGTGTACAGGCGGTAGCAGGCGCCGTCCGCAGCGCGCGCGTGGAACGTGCGGCACTGGCACGTCGCACGCGTGCTCTCGGCTGACGATATGGAGAACGTGTGGCCTTTTGGACATGGACCTATTGAATCTGAAATTTAATTCATGTAATAAATTAAACACCTTTTTAATTATCATTTCAAACACGACCAGCGATACTCAACATGCAATGCTCGCAGAACTAGGTGGGAAGTGGAAACAGAATATGTTAACAATAGCTTCTCAATTTCTCTCTGCCAACGTGCGGGATATAACGTTCAACTAAAAAAATCTTTATATTAGATATGTACAAAGGTCAAACACGGTTGAATCCTTACAAGAATCAACAAGAGATTAATATTTTATTTTATTTACAGCCAATCGTTAATAGCAAAAACTACGTTTAGGAATTTGATTATTTTAAGTTACTTTATTGTATATAAGACCGTGACTTTCCATTCGCATGCTTAAATTATTTACTTTCGTTATAATAATCTAGTTAAACAAAATAAAGTAAGTTAATAAAATAATTGAAATACAAATTTTACGTATACACCATAAAATAAAATATATATATGTCGAATAGTTTCCATCAAGCAACAAACAAACTCACCAAGTTCATGGCATCCTTTGGTCTCGTTGTGGTAGTGAGGTAAATAGCTGTCACAGCCGCAGCGGCCGCCCGGCAGGAACAGCTGCCCGCGCTCGCAGGGCCCGCGCGTGTAGTGCGCGTAACAGCCGCCGTCCGCCGCCCAGTAGTTG
The DNA here is from genome assembly GCA_037355905.1 of Heliconius aoede. NCBI lineage: Eukaryota > Metazoa > Arthropoda > Insecta > Lepidoptera > Nymphalidae > Heliconius > Heliconius aoede. Next base: position 84,613 of record JBAIZZ010000300.1, read on the forward strand.
CTAGATTGTGGTTCACACTGGAAATTTTACACAACGTATATTTTTATGTGATTTAAAGCAGTATAGATCTGGATGTGATATATTCTGTGTGTAAATACGACCTTGCGTGCATGCCTTAATAATGTCTTAACACTAGGTTCTTACGTTCACCTTGTCTACCTTGCAGGATACAGCGTGACGCTGAAAATATAAAAGAAGAGTTGGGATAATGACGTGCGAGTCCCAAAATTTGATAAAAAGTGAACCTCCTTACATTTGATGAAAATTTTAAGTACTACACTTCTAAACACACAAATAAATAAATCAAACCACTAACGAAATTTCACAGAAGTGGTATTCACTATCAAAGTAGAATACGAAGAAATATAAATACAAAGAAATAATCATTCTATAGATGGCATGTGACATACTTATCTGTTACTTCATAATATTATTCTCGTATATATTATACGAGTATACGGTTTCAATTACTCGAGACTGATATAACATCTAAATGATCTATGATTATAATTGATTTTAGTGCAAATTTTAAGTAATATAAATAAAGAAATGATCTAAAACCACTTACAGTACAATTAGCGAGTCCATCATCCCCGACAGTCAGTACGGAGCCGGGATAGCACGGGCCCTGCGTCAGCCTGTAGTAACACTTGCCGTCCGGCGGCCAGTACAGCAGCGTGTCGTCCGCGCACGCCTGCGGCCGCACGCACATACCTTGGCGTTCACTGGAATGTCAACTTAATTGCTAAATATGTCCACTGTGGGATTGTGCGGTTGTGGTGTGGATTTCTGGTGTCTGGTTACTTAATTAAACTTATAAGTGTTATTTTTATAGCTTCATACTGTATTTTGTAAATAGTGGAGTAGGCAGAGCGGAAAGTTATGAACGGAGTGTTTTAATATAGTGTTAAAACACTGCGTCAAATTTTATAAATATTCCATGTTGAGCGACGGAATTCCACGCTTTTCCACCGCGCGTTAGCTTTTTTCATTTTAAAACCAAATGTAACTTGACCTTATTTTGTCGGTAAAACCGGACAGTTGATGCCACAAGGGTGACGCATGCAAAAAATTCTATGAAATTAACCAATTCAAAAAATTCTCATGTACGAGAATAACGAGCTTAAAATTATAAAAGATTTAAATTTTTTATGTATGTTATCTAGATAAATGTAAATCTATTTATTTTAATAGTCTTAATTGCATGTAGGTTTTACGAAAAACTATTTTATATTGTATATCAATACGGTTCATTTTATTAAAAAATCATACAAAATAGAGTACGTAATTAACGAAAAAGTGTCATCAAGTGAAAAATCAAGTCATCAAGTCAAAACAAAAGAGTGTGAAGCAATGGAATATTTGAAAAAATAAGTATTTTTAACGTGCACTTTTTTCTCGTACAATTTTTTATTAACTTTTGTAGCTTCACGCTATATCGCGCATATTGCATGGTAGGCAGAGGGAACCCCATTAAAACAAGGGGGGACGCCCCCTTTCCGCCGAATTCTCGAGGAATTGGGTGTTGAATAGCTGAACTCAACGCCGCGTTTTGCCCCCTTACCAGAATGATATCATGAAAATATTAAATATTTAACTCTGATGAGATCAAAATAACAAGTATTAATATTGATTATATTATTATAACATTTAATGTGTTAAATATACACATGTAGCATAGAGCCATTGTTTCAAGTGAAAGTAATTGTTAATAATAATAAATCGCTCCTTTCGCTATTGAGATTCCTTTCTACTTTCATTTCTAAACAAGGACTCCTACATACATTCTTACTTATTTCGTATAACGGTACGCAAGCCCTTTGGTCTACCTAGCATATATGGATAATTTTACGATAATTTTAAAATATTATTACCTTAAATTATCCATTTAGTTTACCTTCCCGCGAGTTCCCATATATAGCAGAGTTGGGAATCTAGTGTTAAGATATTCCGTTCTCCACTCTCTGCTGAATTTTCGAGGCATTGCCCATTGAGTAGCGGAACTCAACACTACGCAGAAGCGTAAATCAGAAGCTTTGATACCAGAATCAAGAAATGAAAACAATAACAAGCTATCGCGTTACAGTTACACGATTGTGCACATGCGCCAGGACAACCCTAATTTTATCTATCTTATATTGTCTTCTATTATATAACAATGAAATCCTTCGTTTCCCTGTATATCCTTTATTTCGTTAGATGCTTACCTACCCGCGTATGTTAAAGGACTCTTCGACTGGTGCAAAATATTCGCCATTCCTGCAAGGGCCCTTCTCAAACAGCTTATGGCATGTTGTTGTGTGGGGTAGTTGGGCAGAACCCGGTGGACACTTGCATTCAGCTATTGTGCGCCCTCCTAACCTCCCCGGACTGAGTTCTTGAGAATCTGGACATGGGTGACCTTTCTGAAATAGATTAAGATATGATTAGAGTTTTACTATGTCTTTATTATTGCAATGAATAGAAGCCATTTTTTTTTAAATATTGTATAAATATTTTTAAAGAATATATTGTAAGATCAAATAAATAATAATATCTTAAGACATATTAGAAAAAAAACTACATTCGATATCGCTTGATAAGTATGATATATTTAACTAAGCTATATAATCCTATTAGAAATTCAACTCTGTTTAAGGCTCTTAAGGCTTACAAAACCATGTTACTACAGCTATATTTCATCCGATTCGTAACTCGTAGACATAAAGTGGAACAAAAACTGGCTGAGTCTACTTAGCAACGCATTTTGAAACAACTTCGCTACGTATAAGGAACTTATTAATATATTTTAAGTATTTGTGTAATCATATTAAACCATACTGTATAACATTCCGGAAATCACGTCCCATCCGAGGCGTAACTTGCGAAGGCACTCACAAAATGTCACGCGATATTACTCACTATTTCCTTGTGGTAAAGAAAAAAATGGCGTACATAATTATTTTGACAACTGATTTAATCTGATATCTGGCGATGCACGCGGCGAATAAAATATTTTACGGTCACTGGCGCTACGTGTCTCGAATTAGTACGAAATTAGATAAGTATAAAAAATTAAAAAAAAATAGATAAGTATAAAAAAATCCTAGGCTACGTAATTATTCAAGTTAATTCAAAATTCTTCACAACAACTTTGCATTAATTTTGATTTTAATTTCACGAAATTTAAAAACATTGTGTTATTTATAGAGAGCCCATAAACAATGTAAATTATTTAAATTATTATATTATAATATGTTTATTTATAATTTTAATGATCTATGCGACATGCATTTACCATTTAAAATTCGGTCAAACGTATATATTTTCAACATCGACTACGACATACAAAAACTATATACTTTCACATGTACATTAAGTTTTTTATTTGTTTTTGAAATATAGAACACTATTTAACATATGTTAAACTTATTAATAAATACGAAACGGCATATTAATTTCTTAATAGTGATATATCGGCAAATCCTGTTTTTTTTCTTCATAGTTTATTCATTTTCACAATATTGAGAAACTACGCTGACACAATCTTTTTCCTTTCCTAGAATATCTTGACTCATGTAAAGTTTGAAGACATGCTTCTTTTAGATGAGGATACATGAAAGTAAGAACAATTTTTTTTTAATATCTGTATCCCGCAACCAGCAAGGTAGGCATAGTAAACCTAGTGACACTCCGTTCCTCACTTTCTGCCAAATTCTGGAGGTTTTCCGTGTTGAGTGTCAGAACTCAACGCCGCGCTTTTGCCTCGACACCAGAGCGAAGATATCAAATTATAAACGTTAATAAATACTTCCTCGAGTGGAGATCGAAATCACAACCGACGCGTTACAATCACATCAGTGCCGCTGCGTGGTGACGGTCTCTCATGTTACTATTTCATCACTAGTAATTTGTTTTGCGTTTGGCACTGAGATATTTTAAATATATTATAAAATTTCACTTGACTTAATACATATTAAAATTTTATTTGTACACATAATATTGTAATTTTACGACAATTGTTTAAATTATAAAAATCAATTATTGATATACAAAAAATATCATTAAATATTTCAGTTCGTATTATTTTTATTTAATAAGTAATATAAAGTTACTGAACTTCTTATTCAAAGTCTACATATGTACGCCCGATGATATCGGGTCGGGTTGTGATACAACCTATTTGTTGAAAATTTATTCAGACTAAAAATTTAATAAAATATATATAGAATCAAAGATATTCAATATGCTTATTTAAGCTTCAGTGTCGGTTAAATCTGGCTACGTTTATGCAACTTACTTCCTGCCAGGCAGCAGACACTCACTTCTTCAGCCACGATCGAGGATAACTTGCGTAATATGACCCTTGAACCTGAATTTGATCTTTACATATTATGTGACGTCGCCAGCTAACGGCACTATTGTACAGCTATAAGCATTTAGATTTTTTTATCGATATTTAATAAATATAAGGGTATTTTTCTTATATATATATATTTTTATACTTGTTGTATTTTCAGTTTTTAGTTTACATACCTATGCTCCTTAACGTTTAAGTAGAAATAGTTGCTTATTCTAAGTAATTTTCAAGCGTACATCCAGCCAGCAGCTCCGCCACATCCTTTTTTCATTCATATTTTCATATCCTCGCTGTGGTAACGAGGCACAGCGCGGCATGGAATTTCGGCATTCACCACGCAATGTTTCAAGAATTTGGCGGAAAGTGGGGAATAGATTTGCCTTAATCGTTACGTGAGTGGAAACGTAATGTTAAGAACATTACGTTTCCAAGTTCCTTCTACCTACCATACTCTGTGTGGGATACAGCGCGAAGCTGAAAAAGGTCTACATTGACAGCAAATATTATATTTGCTTTTAATATAAACATATTCCATAGTATATTATAGTTATAATAAAGACATAGAATCATAAGTACAACTATAAAATGCCATTTTAGGTGACAATCCAGAAATGCGCGACGCACAAAATTACGTAACAGTACATAATATTTACATATATAATCTTAATTATATTGTAAACATGCATAATGTGCGTGCAGCCCGCGATGCAAGTCACCGCTAGTTAGAATGATATATGCGGCACGATAAGCTTTCTCAGCTGAAGCATTGGTGTATACTTAATAATATGTTTAATTAAGCTGTTAACAATATTAAAATTTTTATTATTATAAAATTAAATCGTTTAATAAAAGTAAAATGCTTAGATGATGCGATATGTCCACATAATAAAAGAGGAAAAAATAGTATGGCGCTAGTAACTTATGTTGATTTTTGACCTTATTATACCCCGCGATCGTACCCACTTCTCTCTTCGTCTAGTACTAATCCATTATGATATTATATACTTGTTATTTTACAACACAGCACTACTTTTTTTTGTCATTAACACCACAAGTAAATGTATTATTTTAAAAGCAAACAAATAAAAGAGAAGGCGACTAAACAATTACAGCCTACTAGGTGTTTTGAAAGAAACTAAGTGCAGTAGGTCATAGGCATTACTATCGATCGGTCACGGCCTTTCACGAACTACGCAACCGAAGCCTGTATACACACAATAATGTATTAATTTCCCCTAAAAACTATCTTATAAAATAAAAATATTTTATTTAAAAATACTTGAATGAAACTATTAGACAGTCAAACATTAATTTTAAGTTAAAAAATTTACTAATTATTAATAATTTTAACGTCTACAATCCATTATGTACTTTAGAGGGCGTATTACAATTGGAAATTATTACTGTTATAGCTACAATTACGTTTTAATCACAATAATAAAAAGTATATGTTGCCGTTCACTGATTTCCAACGGTGCGTAAAAATTAACAACTACAAAATAAAATACTTAACTAACCTTGTAAATTGTATAACATTTTCCGTCTGAAGGCCAGTACAGCATCAGCCATCCTCTAGGATGAGCAGCGCATGGGTTTCTTCGTATATCTGCCCAAGGCGGGGGAAGCACTGCGGCGTGACTCCCACAAAATAATACCGCCAAAAACATCCACGCCGCCATTTTTGAAAAACTTCGTTCTTAATAGATAATCACATGATAAAATGCATACAGCCAGTTATATTTTTTTTTTTAAGTCTCATTCACTATGTCCAATTTTAAAACGTTTTTATATCACACATTAAAAACTATTTATTTCATCTTAAACATCACCATTTCCCTGATTCACTTTCATATATCTCTCAGATCACAATGTGTTCCGTTTCGAACGCTTCCCCGCTCTATTCTGATAATTTCATCGACAGGTAAAGATCAACTAATAAAAAAATATTATTGTAATTTAACGTTACAGATCAAACATAATAAAAGTAATTTATTCTATATCAATAAATGAAGCCGAAACTGAAATATTAACGCTTTAAGGTAACGGTTTAGTTACCGTTTGATATGCTGCCTCGAGTATAGTGTCGAAATGGATTTCAATCATCTAATCAGTCACCCGTTGCTTTTACTTTACTAGAATTACACGCAATCACTATGTAGTCTATTTAATACAATAATGATAGCAAAATAACTTAAATTCTCCTACAATATTATAAATGTACGCATACGTATATACGTAACATATACACGGCACTGTAAAAAGTAATAATTTTAACAAAAGATATCTGAAGATTTTTGTTAAGCTACCAAATCTTTTTTTATTATGGTATTGATAAAGAATATTTAAAATGAAATTTTTATTCATGGATTTAATTGAGGTATGTACTTGATTGAATATATAGATTTTTTGTAAATAACAATAAAAAGAGTTTGCATATTAATTTAATGTAGATACTTTTAAAGTATTTATATGTTTAAAATACATTAAGAAATTGTTTTGATTGGTTTGGTAATATAAATATTTCATTAAAAACTTGTATAAATGTCTAAAGAGAAATTTTATTGATATTATTCACAACAGTATACCACCAAAAAATATTATAATTTATTCATTTATTTCTTGATCAACCGGCATAATGAGTTCAAGAGTTTATTATTTATTATGTAAAGCCTATTATACAATAAATATGCATTCTACTTTACATTTCTATAATACCAACTGTGTCCAAGTAACCTAAAAAAATATTATTTATATATTTTGTTTTTTTAACTAAGACAAACTCCTGATTTTTATGATATTCATATATATTTACATATTATTCGAGAGAAGCACATACTTTCTCAACATCATTTTTTTAAATACACCTACATCTTAATAAAAGTATACTATCATCATTTTCGAATGGAGGTCGAGGTCGAAGTCGAATACAAGTTTCTTTGTACATATCACGTTTTACTAACAAGTTACTTTTTTTTTCAGCTTCACGCTGTTTCCCGCACACAGCAGGGTAGGCAGAGGGAACCTCGATGTTAAGACACTCCGTTCCCCACTTTCTGCCGAATTCTGGAGGCATTACCTGTTGAGTGGCAGAACTCAACGCCACGCCTCAACACCAGAGCGAAGAAAAATGGACATATAAACATAAAGAAAAATTTCACTTCTTCGAGTGAGAATCGAGCCCACAACCGTCGCGTTTAGGGGCGGCACCGTTGACCACTGTGCCACGACGGCCTTAAACTCTTAAAATTACTTAAACTCTACATTTCGAATTGATAAAATATTTCTAAGCCGACACAGTTCTTATGTTTTTTTTTTTTATATTAAATATCTACATAATATTAGAATGGCAATTCAAGCAAGCGTTGTATAATAAAGATGAAATGCAGAAAAAGTTAAATAACCAACGGTTATCCTTTACTTTTGATATTAGCGCGGTATGCCATTACGAAACAGAAACGAAGTTATCTAAAATACAGATAACACTTACGATATAAAAGAAGATAAATAAAACAAAAGACTAAAATCTTTTATTTCATATGTTCCTACTTTAAATCAGTTTTCTTTGTCAATGTGAATAAAAAAATTATAGTTTTGTGTGTCTCGTTTCACTTTTGAAAGATCAAAATTTTTAAATTTTTTTTGCTTGTATTTAAATTTATTTTGATATCGTCATGGTGCAATAGTTTAGCTATCCTTTTTAGTATTGGAAATGAAAATTAAAATTTCGCAACGAAATTTTTTTTCATTTATCATAGTTGAAAAACATAACTATATCTTCATTAGATTTGTCATGACTATACTTTAATTAATAAGCAATTACAAGAATAATATTCAGGTTTTTTAAAATTAATATTATACTATCTGTACAATACATTGATTATAATTTATTTTTTTATAATGATAATCTGCTTCACGCTGTATCCCGCACACAGCAGGGTAGGCAGAGGGAACCTAGTATGAGACTAAGACACTCCGTTCCCCACTTTCTGCTGAATTCTGGAGACAAGATTCTTTTAATTTGAACGCTCTAGATTTATAATTTCATCATTTGCTACTGAATTTATTTTCTTTAAAATTAAAGTGAAGCAAAAACAAGTACAAAACCTATCATTCGGAAGTCACATTGAAAGTAATAAATATATTTTCCAAAAACCTTACGTTTTCTTTGAAACATATCTCATTAATTATTTTAAATCCTTTTTTTAATAAAAATATACTCAAAAAATTCAAAAATAATCTTATCATGGTATTTCTATAAAATAATACAGATATCTTAAATACTAATTATATTTTGTAACATACAATAGAACAATAAATAGTAATTTGCATAAATACTCGATATAGAAATAGATGCACGTGCGTCTAACGTTTTGAATATGTGCGTAAGAGTCCATCTATCTATGGAGCTTTGAGCTTTTGAATGGCTTACTATAACAATATTTATCAAAGACGATCGAAAAATCGATGGAATCGATAATATTTTTATTTCTTTAGAATATATATCAAATGATAATTTTATATGTATATTTTTTTGAGTGAATTTCAAGTTTATTTATTTTATTTATACGTATGAATTTATTATATTTTACCGTTTAAAATTACCTTTACAATATTTTTTCAAATTTAAATTAACAAATTATGCATTGATTAAATATATTTAAATTAAATTGAATCACAATCACTAAAACAATATAGCGATGCACGTGCGTACAACGTTCACGGCTACGTGCGTACGAGCGGCTGGTATCACGACGCGACTTACACTGCCAGTCTACCTTCAACTTAAAGCTTTCGATTGGAACTTGGATTCTATTCCGTGAAATATATATATATTTCTTATTGACGCAAAGTTGACAGAGTGACCAGCCTCTCTTTATGTATCCTCACAAAACGCCGTAAATAAAGGAGCATGAAAAAATATATAAATAGGTAATGGTTACTTGTAAGTTAACGCAAGGGGATACGTCCGACTGTTTAAAACACGACGGTTGTGGCACTCTTAAAAATTGGTCGAAAAATAGGTTACACAGACAACAGGTAAACGGAGTGTCTTAACCCTAGGTTCCCTCTGCCAAGCCAATGTGAAAAAAATCATGAAGATAATTTTTTTGTTGATTAAAGTAAGCACTTTGCTTATGAGCATAGCAGTATATTATAATTCAAAAAACAAAAAAATCTAACTGTATACGTATTTGTGCCCTACGTTTAAAAATGTAAACACTCTGATGAAATGTTGATTTTAATTATTTACAAAGTCAAAAAACTTGTTCCGTCATTCTTACCAGAGTCATTAACATAAATATGACTTAGTTTTTTTGTGATAGATTATTTTTAAATAAATTGTTAGTAATAATGTCATTTACATAGGTTAATATAAATATAATAATGTCAAATATATAAAAAAGACGTTCAATAATAAAATATCAAGAGTCATATATTGTGTTATTTCTGTAATTAGGCAGAAATATCTATATGTATATTAGTTTGTAATTTATTAGGTCATCAGGATTTGAAAGTTTTTGTTTGACGCGTTAGTTGATTGTCATATTTTTGTTTCACGGCTCCATATAACAGAGAGAACCTAGTGACAAGACACTCTATTCCATTTCATTCCATCTCCACTTTCGGCCTAACTATTTTCGAAAAATTGCGTAAGGAGTAGCGGAACTTAATACCGCGCTTTATATTGTTACTATTATAATTAATGAACGAAATGAGAATAAAAAATGTTTCGAGTGGGAATCGAGCCCACAACCATCGCGTTTATAGACAAACGCTACTATATACTATATACAACTATTAATGCTATATAAAAACTCGTGCTTACTTCAAAAAAAAAACAGTGTGAATTACACCTTTGCCACATCCATTGTCTACGAAACCCACAATTTGCAAGACAATAGACCTGCAATAATTCAAATACCGTTAGTCAAATCTCGTAATCAATAAGCGCTGTATCTGACTTAGAATACAACCGTTATAGGAGGTAAAGGCGTCGCCACACCACACCGGCGTTGCACGGCGACGGTGACGGTGGCGGTGAGTGGTGACGCAATAGTCTATGCGGCGTTACCGTTAAACGAGGTTGATCGACCCTGTACGCTCTATAAAAACTGATCTGTATTAAACACGCACTATACAAACACTGTACAAAAACATTAAAGAACGATTTGTATAGCTTGCGTTATTTTTTTTGTTTTACAATGGAGGCTGGAAGAACAGAGTATAAAGTCACCTCATGAACATAGAGTGGCAGGTGTGAACTTATGCTTAAATTGAAGTGTAATAAAAAGATTTCAAATGATTGATAAGAAATGTACCAGTATGTACCAGTAAATGAATGGCCAGAATGTACCAGTAAAAAAAATACCTATTCTTCGATAATAATAATTTACACAACTCTGCCATGATAATTTTAATGTACGTACGTTTCTTTACATTCATAAAAAAAAGTTAGATTTCTTTAAAAGTATAAAAAAGTCACTAACCTACCTCAACAAAAATTTACATTACATTAATCACTTATATATATATTTTTTTGTACACACACTAATATGGAGCTTACAAAAAAATAACAGTTAGAGCACGAAGGAACATTCTTGACAAAAAATAACTACATCCTTATTTTATAAAGGCATCTAAATATCAAGAGTTCATATACGGCGTCGCCGATCACGTCAATTGATTGTATGTTCCCATGTTCCTTTTATGCCTCGTTACAGGAACGTCACTTGTGGACGCGTCTTGTCGCTAAAGCTTATTTCAAGTTTGTATAATAAATTTCTCGTGTGCTTCCTGCTGTCAGGTTAAATTAATTACAACATTTATTCAAATGAAAATGATTTGAAGACCGTCGTGGCGCATTGGCACAAGGGTGGCGGCCGCAAACACGGCGGTTGTGGGTTCGATTCTCACTCGAGGAAGTGAAATATTTCTTTAAGTTTATATTTCCATTTTTCTTCGCTCTGGTGTATAGGCAAAGCGCGGCGTTGAGTTCTGCCACTCAACACGCAATGCCTCCAGAATTCGGCAGAAATTGGGGAACGGAGTGTCTTAACACCGAGGTTTCCTCTGCCTACCCTGCTCTGTGCGGGATATAGCGTGAAGCTGACAAAAAAAATGATTACGAACTTCGAAATTATTTAAATATATGATTATTTCGTATAAGTGTTTATAATTAGTTACTAATCAACAATATTTTACTTTGGAACGAGGCGAGGTTTTTTTCATATGGTGTGATACATTTTAAACAGAATTAACATGAATCCAACCAGAGCAACGTGACCGATACGATCGCTATAAAAGACAACATAGGATCAACATATAACTTCCAGTATCCCTTATAAGTACTATGAAGAATGTAAAACGTCAGCGGTCATCGGCATCCTTTAAATGCGTCTCATGCTCGTCTCATTTGAGAGCATCCTTTGGATCTGATTAAAAATAACGAGCTGATTCCAAGTCCGTCAAAGTCAAGATAGGCTTTTTAAATCGAAATATCATTAAACTTTACATTTCTAGCGAGTCTATGAGTGTATTATGTATTTAAGATAGTGAATAGTTTTTAAGCTGGACTACGTATAGTAGTGTGAATACTCTCTCTCTCTCTGTTTGACACTGTATCCTGCATGTAACAGGATAGGCGGAGGAAGTCTAGTGTTAAGACACTGCGCCACTCACATACCGCCTAATTCTGAAGGCATTGCGTGTTGACTGGTGGAACACAACGCCGCGCTTTGCCACTACAGTCTGTAGTTTCCAGTGTCAAACTTATCCCCGTTACAGTGCCGCTTTACAAAGTAAAGTAAAGCAGCACTATAACTTAGTATAACTTATAATTTTATACGTCCGTCAATTAGATACGCTTCTTACGCACAACATCTGCATTACACATTCACCATAAACTATTAAAGTAATAACTTAAATGTCCGCCATATTGAACGTGACCATTTTTTGGTCAGCTCAAAACGGGACATTGTAGGGTGGCTTTCGTTTCTTTAGAGTTAAGCTTTTTTTAGGATGGCTATCGTTTTTTTTTTAGTATTTTTTCTCGACATCAAATAGTGTTCTCGTTTTCGTTATTTTAGGATTGCTTTAATTTTTCTCGACGTCTGAGACGAAATCGGTTTATAATTTAGGTATAATTGACACTTTTTTTTGCAAAATATCGCACTGCGATAAACACAGAGGAAGTTGTATCGCTCGAGGAAATTTAAATGCCATTCCAAAAAAAATAGGACATTTGCACATCGCGGTGACATATTTCGTGACACCAGGACACACAAGCGCAAAACGGGACAGTCCCATTCAAAACGGGACATCTGGTCACGCTAACCATAATGCCCGCTGGCCGAGGGTTACCATTTACAGCTATTTATTACCATTACATAATCGTAGTAAAGTAGACTCCGTAGTAAATTACGCAAGTCGCACGCGAGATTTCATTTAAATTGTAAAACGCTCCGCGGAAATGTGTTACAATGTTAAGTTCTTGTTTTCAACTTGCCTGATATAATAATATATTATCTTAATTATGTTTAAAATTTTAAAAACAATATTAGAACAACTTTCGAATAGAATTAATATTCAAATGTTATTTACTTTATGCATCACCTAGATATTTTTAGGTTACATAGGAAGAAAAGACAAGACAACACAACGATTTCAATTTATATTGGTCAGGAATAAACTATATAATATAACAAAAATAAATACACTAAACTACTCAATGAATTTATTTCACACGTAGTGAAATCGGTCTTCTGCCTCGCTGATGGCTTTATCAATGTCGTATCTGTACAAAAATGACACAGTAATATAAAATGAATTTGCCATTGCTTATGCAAACACATAATTATTTTATTTTAGCCGTTTACTAGCGATTCATATAAAACACAAATAAAATTTCTCTTACAGCTTGCCAAAACCATACTCGGAAGTGATGGCTTAGTATTCGCCTCATTTCCCTACGACTGACGCAATAGGAACAATGCAAGATAAATGCTTCACCATTTGTTACGTCGAACGTTGCTTAAGGATTTCGTTTATGAATCACAGACCTTATACTACAATTTGCTGGCATTATTTCTGCGCAAGAGTTGTGTTCGAGCAGAATTACAAAATGGCGTTATCGCCTTATGTAAGCCGCTCAGCTATAGGTATAGAAGGTTACTTAATGCGACCCACGCTGAATTTAATACTTTCAAATCCAATCAACAATAACCCTTTTATATAGAGGGCTTAGAATTAAAATTGTATTTTATTTTGTCGATTATAAACCCAATTGGCTCCAGTTTTGAGGAAACAGCATACCATACTAAGTGACAGGTAAATGGACCGGCAATGCCAGGATAAATCAATAGTTGCATATAATGCTCTACATGACCAAGTACAAGTACGTGTCTTCAACGTGGACTTTGTTATGTTAGGATTCTTTAAGATAATACTATTCCTTCCTTAGAGTCGTGGCCAACAAGCGAATGAATCTGAAATATATGTATACAAAAACAGTGAACTAAGATGGTGTAATATAGATGCTTGAAATTCTTATAAATTCTCTAGAAAACTATCACACCACTAGCACCACTTGGTAATACCAGTTAAGGTAATTCATTATTTTTATTTCATCTCATCTATTTGTAGGTAATGCTGTTAGGGATAAAATGGGAAGCTGAAAATCATAATATTATTCATATTACGTTTTTAGGGGTTTAAGGAAAATAGGGACCCTTATAAGATCACTTTGTTGTCCATTCGTCTGTCTGTCTATCAAGAACCTTTGTCTCAGAAACGCTTTGAGATATCGAGTTGAAATTCATAAGCATATACTCAGTAGGATCTATAGGTAGTACTAATTCAGGAAAAAATTTGAAAACTATACATTTTAACTAATATATATAATTAAAACTTAGTAACGTTTGGTAAAAGTTTGGTATTAAAGCCGCTAGTTCAAGTGAGATTTCAGATGAAAAAGCTCAAGACCTCCAATTTTTGTACGGAACCCTCAATGGGTGAGCCCGACTCGCGTATGTCCGATTTTTTATTTAACTATGCTTTAAAATGTTGATCTAAGCTTCCTGTTTTTCTTTTATTGCTTAGCTGTACCTGTTTCACACATCTTGAATCTCGATAATTTACATAATTTGTAGAAATGACGTTCATTCTTTACTTTATGTCAATTCTTAGTCAAAGAAACACAAAGCCGCACTTACGTTTGTAGAACGGCCCTAGAGAACGCCGTATTTTTTAAATATCTTCAAAAATGAGCTAAGAATTTATTTATTTAGAAAACGTATAAAAATTTGAACGTAGCGGGGTTCGAATCTTGGAAACCGTTTTTATGTTTCCAAAATAAGTATTATTCTTTCCTAAATATGGAATAATACTTTAAATTAATTAAAAACAGCTAAGATTTTTTTTTAAATATTTTTATATATTATGAAATCCGATTATTAATTGTATTATATTACAACTAACGTTACAATACGATTATTATTATTGCTATACATAGAGTGTAAATTGAATAATGACAAAATATTTTAAGGAACTATTAAAAGTAATATGTAGAAAGACAAATTAGAATCCAGAACGTGAGAACCATTAGTATCTTTTTCCATGAGACATACATAGCTTTAAAATAAGTGATACCTCATACTAACTAGAAAAAAAAATGGTCCCAGAACCACTTTCCAAAAATTTTTTATATTATAAAATAAATTGTTTAAAAAAATACAAAAAATATTTCATATTATAAGAAGAGTGCTACGGTATTTAAGTTATAACTAAGAATATTTTTTTCTACTACTTTTAAAAATTCATCAACTTGCAACACTGACCTAGTCATCATTATGTCATTTACATATTGTTTTGGTTAAGTTTGGAATTTGGAATATTATTACTTTATTTTTAGGAAGTTCATTAAATTATGGATCCAAATAAAATCAAAAATGCGTCAGAGGGAATCGCCGTAAGTAATATTTTTATTATTTTCTCACTGTGTACATTATTGTGTGAATAAACTTAAAACTCAACGCCTAGTTTGCAAATTATGCAAAATTCAAATATATTGTGATTCTCAACTGCAGCGTAACGTACTTATATTTAAAATTTCTCTATAAAATATTTATACCTGTTAATTCATAAACCGGAACTAATTTTCATACTAACTTCTTTAAAATTGCTTTTCTAGCCTATGGGTATAACCGCTTTAAACGAAACAGTACTTAGTAACCAACCTGAATCTCGATATGAATGTCCTGTGTGTCTCAACTGGCTTCGAGACCCTGTCATCACTACTTGTGGCCACAAATTCTGTAAGAATTGCATTACTTCCTGGTTACAGTAAGTAGTAGGTTTAATATTTTTAATTATTTATAATATATGCTTACTTATATAACTTTGTGTGTAATTCAATAAAAAATATACTCTTAATATATTTCATTAATAATATCAGTACTTTATACTTATCAAGATATTGACCAAAGGTAGATTTAGAGTTAATTTGAATGCTGTGGAAATAGCTGTAAGAGGTATAAACATATAATTATGTGTAACATATTTTTAATTGTAATTTTCAACAAGAAAAAGAAGAGAATACAAGTCGAAAAGAAAGATCAATGTTAACATGCATTTCGAAGGTGTCAATTAAAATCAAGCAAATCCAAAACCTGGTTCATTGTTCCAAGCTCCTTTCCCTACAATATGTTGGGTATTAATGCACTAGTGAAGCCATAGAACAAGAAATATGTCCATAAAAAATAAAAATTTTGCAAAGTATAAGTATAAGTAATGAGAATAATTTTTTTCCCCATCAGAGTTAATAAATATTATTTATTTCCAGGAATAGTGGCCATTGTCCAATAGATAACATAAACCTTAGCATGAAAGTTGATATTTTTCCTGACAACTACACAAAAAGAGAAATACAAGAACAAAGAATGTCATGTCCATTTGCAGCTAAAGGTAACCTATTTAGTTATTTCTCACATTTCCAAATTACTATTTCACATTTATAATAGAGAAATATTTACAATAATGTATATTTCAACCATCATATATCATTTTTAACTTTGAATACTTTGAATCAATGTAATATGATGTATCATACAAATATGTATATATGATTCATACTTAATACATTTGAAAAAGATCTGACTAAACTCCACTTTATACAAGTTTAAGCATATGATATGTTTTTATATCTGAACATTTTATATAAAATACAAATATATTTATTACAAAAACTAAAAATACATTATTCTATATTGAGTTTGTTAAAAACTAAGTAAATATCAAATCAAGGTAGATTTGATATTTACTTAGTTTTTAACAAATTTCCATAGAATATTGGCTGTGATGTATAATATATATATAAATAAACCTAAAATTTTTAATTATATTTTTAAATAGAAAAAATCGTTTTTCAGGTTGCGCAGTTAAAGTGACTCCATTAGACTTAGATGCCCATATAGCTATATGTGAATACAACCAACCGGAAATGTCAACTCAATCAGAAGTGCGGATTCCATGCTCTTTTCATGCCGTTGGTTGTAAAGAAACATTTGATAATCAAGAAGATATGAATACTCATTTACAAAATGACATACAAAGTCACATGAGTGTAAGCAAAAATAACTTTTTCATTTCCCTATATTTTATTTATTATAAATAATTTAAGGAAACAATAAAAATAAAGGGGTTAGTCGTGTTGCAGCGGCACAAAGTTTGACTGTATAACTGACTGTTTGTGGGTTTGTTCCCCACTTGAGGAGATGAAAAATTTATTTTAATTTATATTTTCTCTGGTGTCAAGGCAAAGCGTGGCGTTGAGTTCTGCCACAATGCCTCCAGAATTCGCCAGTAAATGAGTAACAGAGTGTCTTAACATTAGATTCCCTCTGTGTACGCTGCTGTGAGTGGGATACAGTGTGAAGCTGATTTTATTTGATTTATAAAAAATAAAAAACTTATCATAAATGATCTAGTCAATTATCTTGTAATTATATCTAAATAAGTTAATTTGTTAAATGCTATTCTTAAACGCAAAATCAAGTCTTGCCTAGACTTTTATATATGTAAAAACTATAATTACACTTATAAGATTCCAGAATAATATCAAAAAGGAATAAATTCAAAGTAAAAGTTTAACAGATTATGATTTTTACATATATTATCTGTATGTACAAAGGTTTTATCTGAAATAAACAAAAAAACATACATAATTTCACACTTAAATTTTCAGTTCCTTATGAATGCTTATTCTAAAATTCAAATAGACAACGACATATCAAACGCAAGTATTGATGCAAAGGAACAAGAAGCAATGAGCTTGTGGGAAGCTCCCAGCAAAGATGGCGGACAGCCATCTACACCCCCGTTGAATAACACTAGCGCTCTTATAAGGTAGGTTGTGTGTTTATAATGGGACCTAGCGTTAGATTTTTATTGTTTAGTTTTTTAATAATCATCAAAAATAGTTAAGAGAAATTAGGTTAAATAAACTGTGTAGGTTAAATATTTCCTTAAAAAGCAACCTTTTGTTTATATATTATAGACATGTAGTGATGTCATCATTAATGCTTGGTATTCATATGTAGTCATTGTAGTAATTGTTGGTTCTAGTCACATTTTGGGGGCTCTTTAGTTTTAAAATTTTAGTCAGTTTTATGAAGCGAAACAAGCATAAATCAGCCAGTAAGTTTTTTTTTAATGGATGGACCTGTTCTTGTTTAAAAATAGGGATGGTTGCGGTGGATATCTATATTGCTCGCATACAAAATTGCAATTATAAACACTTACTCAAATTTCTTTCCAGAGCATTATATGAAAGAGTGGTAATACTAGAGCAAAGAAACCGAGAACAAGATATAGTGATAGCGAACATGTCCAAACAGCTCTCTGCCTTTGCAGTAGCTAAAATGAAACAAAACAACGATATGCTTCTACGTTATTGTATGGGAAATTATATATGGAAAATTGATAATTTCAAGACGAGATGTGAAGCCATGTTGAAGGACCACTTCAAAATGTTGTATAGCCCCGGTTTTTACACTTCACCCAATGGGTACAGGTAATTTAATGTTTTTAATATGGCATTAAATTATATATTGGATTAGTAAAAAATATATATTTGTTTATTAAATGCTGGTGTGTTGCATTGACTTTGCACCACACTAAGTGTAACCTACAAATAACAGTAATATTTTACAGATTCTGCATACGCTTAAACATATCACCTCAAAACCCATCCTGCTTCGCCCTCCACATACATTTAATGCAAACGGAACACGACGGCTGTCTCGAGTGGCCCTTCAACGGCCGCATAGCAATAACCATGGTGCATCCCGTCGAACCTGCACTCTCCCAGAGAGACACCATGATGTCCAACTCCAATTTGACAGCCTTCAGAAGACCGACAGCTGAAATATGTCCACGTGGCTTCGGTTACGCTGAATATGCGGTCGTCAATAGTGTAGTGGAGAATGGGTTTGTTAAAGATGACTGTTTGGTTATTAGAGTCAGTATTAGATGTGTATGACAGGAGGAGTGACTTTTTTTTTACAGTATGAAATGAAGTTTCTTTTCGATTTTTTCTGCAATGTTCATTTAGGAAGGAAATAAGCATATAAGAAATCTCGTTAACCATATTGTATTTGCATAGGATTTCTTTTTTTATGTTTTTAAGTTGTGGTGGTTATTTTATTCTTGAGATTTTTCGTTTATTGATAGTTAGTAGTAGTAGTAATATGTGCATACCAATTTGCAATAAGTGAACAAATTTTTATGATTGTTGTTGTAATTGAAGTATATATTAGACTAATGCGAAAGGAAATAAGTACTGAACTAAATTTCCATAAATTATAAAACTAAAGGTAAGACTGTGGCCCAGCCTCAAAGATATCTTAAAAGTTTGTGGCCATACTTAAATTGAAATATAAAATATTATTTGTTTAAAAATATTGCACAATAAATTATATACAATTTGTACATATTTTTTTAGGCAGAAGAAACGTGGGATGCTAGTCTTAGTCCATTCCCGTTAAGACGCTTCCGTTGCCCACTTCCCGCCGAATTCTGGAGGCACAGCGTGTTGAGTGGCCAAACTCTGAAATATATAAATGCGAACTTATTCCCCTTTATACCATAATTTTTAAGATGTATTTTATATTAAATCAATCACGTAAACATTAATAACGTATTATTTATTATATTCTTAATGTGGTGCAGTATTGTCGAATATAGTAAGAGTTATATTTTTAAGAGTATGATTATATAATATCAAAAGTTTGTAACCCGTCCGTCCATGATAGGATAGAATACTTAGGACTATTTTTCCAATAACTATATTATTAATGTATGTATAAATTTTTTATACTTTATTTTTTTTGCGCAATGATAAATGATATTGTTTACTTATTTTTATACATTCCACTTTTGTGAATATTGAATTGTATATAATATTGTTGAAATATATTATAAAACTAACTTAACAGGTTTTATTTTTACGCTAAAGATTGTTGAAATGTAAGACTATCGTGGTGTAGCGGCACAAGGGTGTGACTGTAACGCGACGGTTGTGGGTTCGATCCCCACTCGAGGTAGTGAAATATTTATAATTCCATTTTTTCGCTCTGGTGTCGAGACATAGTGCAGCGCTGAAATCTGCCATTCAACACGCAATGTCAGAATTCGGCAGAGTTAGGGAGTGTCTTAACATTGGTTTCCCTCTGCCTACCCTGTTATATGCAGGATACAGAGTGAAGCAAAAGAAAATATTATTAAAATTATCATAGAAAAATTTACGGCATTGCCTTCCTTAATTCTCTTGTCTTTAAAGTAAAATAGAGAAAATATTTTGCCTAAATAACAACGATAAAAAACAATAGATTAATGTTGTTTTAACGCAATTATTTTCTATGTAAAATCAGTCGTCATGACCATATCAAATCTATACCGAAATAAAAGTTCAGGTAAAAATACTTATCTACGGAAGTAAAATAAAACAATACAGATATATTTATAATTCACATATATTATGCAAGAGTTACAAAACAGCGTACTGCGTATCTTAGTAAAATATAGGAATATTGCTTACATCTAACATAATTAACGTCCAAGTCCATGTCACATTCAACCATCACATTTCAATTCAAAATCATTCACTTTTACTTAGCAACATCAATTTTGACACTTTAGTTTCACATTGCATCTCGCATGTATCAATCTAGTGTTAAAACACTCCGTTCCTTTTGCATCGCCCAATATTCGAACATTGTGTGCCGAGTGACGGATCCCACACGACGCCACTTTGGCTTAATGCCAGAGCGAAGTAATGAAAAGAATTCACTCCCCCGAGTGAGAATCGAACCCACAACTCATCTGCCGTTGTGCTATGACGGCCTTCATTTATCTTGAATCACAATTTAAATATAAACATAAAAACGGGATAGATGAGATTAAACATTGTTGTCGAACAATTTTAAAATCCTTCCAGTTTTAAGAATTTACACAAAACTTCCAAAAACCTAAATTATTACAAAAAAATATTAATATAATTAAAAAATATAAATAATTAATGATTTTATAATGTCACCTTTAAATATTATAAAATGATGAAACTAAAATATGCAATATTGCAAAATTCATGTACTTGGGCGAATCACAACCAAATAAATATAAATTGTACGTCAAAATTATATCATAAAACAAACGGGATTACACATTAATTTATTAAATATTTTAATTAAAATTCTTGAGAAAAAACATGCACTTACAATATTATGTTAATTAAGAATTTGTAAACTTCTTTAAAAAAATTAATTTCATAACTTTTCTTCATCTTTCATTTGTACAATATATAATATGGCCAAATATATTGAGAGTTAAAATGCAATAATAAAATGGCAACATTGATTCAATTATTAATTCTGTGGTAACTGGATTAAAGTACCTAAATATATTGTAAAAAAGAAATATTGGCAAAATTTTACCAAAAATATTTTATATAGCAAATGCATCATTAATTTAATGAACATTAAATTTAAAAAAGTATACTTAATTTGGCGCCAATTATGGACCTCTATGTCCTATCGATTTACAAATTTTTCATATAAAAATACCAATTCAACCATTCTACACTCCTACTTGCTCCGGACTATTAATATTAGAATTTCAGCAAACACTTAAAATTAATTGGAATAGAGGAAGACCTAGGGAGCAACACATGTTACTTAAATCGGAATGTGAATAAACCAATAAAACCAACAAACATCGGAACTAAAGCTATCCCCTAAAACATATCACAGTTTCGGTAAAATAAAATGCGCTTTTACTAACTCAAGATTCAATACTAGAGTACAAAATTTGAACAGAGCTTCTCCATATTGTATGGTTTACAGCGATATTTGCTTTCATTTTGGCCATTTTGCATATTAAATGTCGTACGGCTTCCAAATTCTTATAAATATATTTAAATAAACTTAAATAAATAATTATAAATGTATAAAACTACCTTACACTGAATTATTGAACTATAAATATTACAATTTCATATTTTATAATGCGAAACAAAGATTGTGATTAGGAAAAAATGTATGAATATTTTGTTAAGCATAAATTACAAAGAAGAGAATATCTTACTTCATTCTACACTATAATTAAATTAGATTCGTGCATATCCTCCCTTGAACTACATCAAACTAGCAAAGTATAAACGCTTTAACCAAATAACAAATATTACTAACAATATTTGGTCACTAAGAAGAAATTTACATAAGAAAAGATTTTTTTAGAAAATAATTTCACTAAATAAATTTGACATAATATCTTGAATTTGTTGAGCCTCTAAATTATATTCATTGATTAATATACGGTTATAAAATCTAAGGGAGACTCTTCCATCCAGTCACACATAAAAATATATTGTGAGAAATCACAAAAGACGAGCAAAAAATATAGAAAAGAAAAAGAACAGTAAACGTTTTTACTTTTGATAGTTTGTTGACAATGTGCATCGGACATTTCATTCGGTGCGGTCAATGGAATTTTAATAAAATATTGAAAATGTAAAAAGCAGATTAGAATTCTTACTATTAACTATTCACCGTACAAAAATATCACTTAGCATATTGTCCCTTATACTAAACTATTTAATTTTGGGTCTCGAGAGACTATTACCAAAATTAACTCCGTGAATTTTTACAAATGTCATATTTCTTTCCAAAAGTCACATCAAACTCTCTCTGAGTCAAATAATCTTAAGTAACATTGAAATTATCGTTATAAATAAGAAAAGGCTTACATAGGCTTATAAATAACAGATTGAATAAATCGTAAACATGATCAAATAATAGTATATAATATGTACTTCTATAATAAGACTACTGAGACCGATATGAAAGTTTCTGAACTCATTCCCGTTAGAAGTATAACATTTTGCTGCCGCCGACACTGATAACTAACTGTCCTACCACCACAAACCACCAACAAAATTTTATTTCAACTGTAAAGCAAATCCAAATCTTTTAACACAATCCTTAATACATCCAATTTAATAGTCAATTCCAAAGTAAATTTGTCATTATTTTCCATAATTCCAAATATTGCAACCAACTAAAACCATTCCAAGCCAAATTTGTGGCAGTAAATCCTGAAAGGAACTAAACCCGATGAATCTGAGTTCCGAAAAGGCAGCAAATGTTAACGAAAGATCAGAGAGAACTGCTCGAATCCCCTGGGAAGTGCATCATGTCACCGCCGCAGCTCGGCGTGGGGGAGGACGGTGGGTCCAGAGACGCGCGCGAAGCTGAACTAAAACTACTGGAGCTTAGCTCTTCGGGCTCAGCTTCGAATCTACCAGATATACCTGTAATGTTATAACGACATTAAAATGAGAAAAGGTTATTTAAAATTTAGAAGTTATTAGATAAATTATATTTCAAATGAGATATAAGAAGCCGTCGTGGCGCAGTGACACATGGTGCCGCCCGTAAACGTGACGGTTGTGGGTTCGATTCCCACTCGAGGAATGAAATATTTCTTTACGTTTATATTTCCATTTTTCTTCGCTCTGGTGTCGAAGCAAAGCGCGACGTTGAGTTCTGCCACACAACACGCAATGCCTCGAAAATTCGGCAGAAAGTGGGGAACGGAGTGTATTGACACCGAGGTTCCCTCTGCCTACCCTGCTGTGCGCGGGATACAGCGTGAAGCTGAAAAATAAAGAATGAGATATCGTTATTCAAAATAAGAAGAAATTATGGTGAACAAACACTTCGAATTATTTCTATGACTAAAATCAAAACTTACTATATCTTTTATTTAGAAAAACTAAACAAAATTAAACTGCTTGCAATGTTTTATCTAAATTTAATTATTTACTCGTTTGATAAAGTGAAAGTTGTGTTTAACTATACTTTTAATAATAAATTTTCAATCTGCCATAAATACAGTTCAGTCTGGTTGAATACTGAAAAAGGGCTAAATAAAACGGCAATATGGTTGTTGTAATGTCATTTTAATTTTACTAATAATTTTAAACACTCCATAACATTATCAACGTACTGTTAAGTGTTGCCGAGTCTAAAATTTACATGTAAATTTTGCCTACATCAGAACTTTGAAAATCGTAAAAGACAAGAATAAATATTTTTAGAACAATTTCGAACTAATTGAATATTGTAAAATTTCAAAAATAAATTTTTCGATTTTCCGGAGAAATAGTTGTCAAAAAGACTAATTTACATTCAAATATTTATTACAATTTACTGATTATTTGGACTGCACTCTGATGAAACTATTACCGATTTAGTGATACAAGTGTCCGAATTCCAATAAAATTGTCTATAATACAAAATGAGCAACTTAATCGTTGCCACAAACAAATATACATTAGCTAGTATATGTCTATTTAATTTAATTTAGAGTTGCCATATATAAAGGTTGCTTTCAAAACAATAATCAAGAAACCTGGCAACTCTCAATTCGGCGCTAATTTTAACATGTAAAATAAGAGTATTATCTTTTTTTAATTTCCAGTTAAAATATAAAAAAAAATAACTCTCAAAATTAAGATGTCCTTTCCAAATGAAATATTTTTGTTATTATTAGTATATCAGTAAATATTGTACTATTAAAATTTTCAAAAGAGACTGTGATTATTATAATGTCAGAGACCAGTAAAAATAATAATATTTATATTATTTTGACATCAGAATATCCTTCTTAGTGAAATTTAAATAAACATTTTATGAGTCTGCAATTAAGTGACAGAGTCCCTTTTGAAATACATAAAATTCAATTACACTAGTATATTTAAGTTAATAAATTATTTTTTCTTTTAAAACATTTTTTTTCCATAAAAACGAAAATATTATCGAAATTCAATTTACTCGCATATTGTATACTGACCAATGTATTATTGGTTAGTCTTGACATAATACGGGCGTACGCCACTAATCTCGTAATACAATTAAACTAATTACAAAAAAAATTAAATAATTTACAGTGCCTATGATATGTTCTTCAAACAATTATAAAAAGTGCACCTGATTAAATATTAACACCGCAATTATTTGCTAGAAATGTCACAATTTTTGGTCTTTATTAATAATAAATATACAAATAAAACATTTAATAGAAAAAAAATAATAATCCACATACGCATCCCTATCGCAGTGTATTAATCAATCAACAATTTGCCTAAAAAATAATTTTAATGTAGATAATTTTAAAAGTAGTTCTAAATTTGCCTACAAAATTGTGTCTTTAACATAATCACATAGAAAAATAAATATTTGTCATGATTCAACATATTAACACTAAATATATAATTAAAAATATAAATTATATAATAATACTCGTTGCGAACATGTTACACGAAAAAAAAAATTTGTACAATTAGACAGCAAACGTACTGGTATCATATACCACGCGACCAAGTCATACGAAACATTAACAGATAGGGCTAAATACTGAGGTATAGGAGATACGAGGTGGACTCGAGGTAATCAGACACTCCTGTCACTGTTCGTTACAAATAAAAACTACATTTGCTTTAATTCGTTGAAACGAGTCTCAGGAAGAATCTCGATCTCGATCGATAATATATATATATATTAGTGAAAAATGACGGTTACATAAGTCAAAAGTGGCGGTAAATCTTCGCTAAAATATATAATAATCAATGATTGGACAGATTGATCATAATGAAGTAATTTTTATAATAATATATTATGATATTATTTATTTAAAATTATGTACCATGTTTTATAATTTAAATAGATCTTTTGATCTGTAAGTTGTTAGATTACAAGGTAATTTTGTATCTCTTATTAATCGGCCTATGGACTTGGACTTGGACATTACAATCGTTTGTCTGATTGCTGCGGGTCCACGATAAAAGCAAAAAAATAATAAGCAAACAATATTTACGTACTGCACTCACTCCTTATACTAGAGGCTTTGTAAACGTTAAATTTTGAATACAAAAAAGGAATATCTAACTTTTGACATAATTGAAAGTCAAACTGAGAGACAAGTAACGTTCTAATAACTATTAAGCAAATGTAGGTAAACCGTAATCGACGTCTCTGAGAGCATAAAATACCACCACGTACCATAAAATAATAGCCTATTAAAAATTAATTATGCCATTTTCAATATCATTAAAATAAACGATACGTATTTATTTCCGTAAATTTTTTTAATAATACAAATATGTAAGTATAAAAATCAGATAAAAAAATAAAACCAATATATAGATGTGCCTGCACATTTCTATGATAAAACCTCAGTACGTTATAAATATTAAAATAAATAAAATTGGTATATCTAAATAGCGATAGTGGATAGTGTTATAATGTCGAGATTCTAAATAAAGTAATCATATGAAGAACGTAATTATAACGACATTTCTTACTGGCCCTGGTATAATTAGAAGTGCACTGCACGAAAAAAAGAAACTAATTCTAAATTACCTAAGAAAAAAAAGTACTAAAAAGCACTGAGAGATTCTTGTAAAGGCTTTATTGTTTATGACATTTTTGTATATTATACAATTCATAATAGATAATGGATAAAATATTTAATTCCGAAAATTTTATTTAATTCAAAATAATACATTGAAATCTAGAAACAACTCAAGCTACATTTGTTTTATTTGTTGAAGTGAGTCTCAACAAGAATCTCGATAAAAAGGATTTTTTATAATTTTTCCTACATTTTTTAAATTTTTTATTTGTTTTTTTTATTGATATATGACAGTTACATACGTCGATTTTATAGTTTTTATCAATATCGAAGTCGACAAGAACTACCAGCGATGTAAACCATACTATGCATATCACGTATAGATTTTTTTTTGTATTTTATATGCACTCACGCCACAAAATTGCTTAAGTAAGTTATAACGTTAGCTGCAAAAGTCCCACTAAATATGCATTAACCTATAATGAAGCTCAAATTGAACACGTATCTTACTTCTTCTTCCTACGAGACTTTTTAGATTTAGATTGCTTTGACAAAGGCGTGTTAACACTGGAGGCGTCGCCGCCCTTCTTATCGTCCTTATCGCTGTCAGTGGACAGAACGGGCGAGGCGTTGTCATCGTCAGACGACTTTTCCAGTTCATCTTTTTCTAACTTACTTTCATCCTCTAATTTCACTTCTTTAGACGTTATTTTGTCGCTTTCTACGACGTTAAACCCTCTCTCCTTTCTTGCAGGCACTTTCTCCATATCGATCAAATTAAATGTACTCGATTCGATTACTTTAGTAGTGGTTTCTTTAATAGATGACAAAATATCATCTATATTTATTTTGCATATGGGACTGGTTATCTTCACATCGTTGCTTTCTAAGAGGCTATC